>CM035429.1:54891175-55291175 GCA_020310875.1 Ceratopteris richardii
TAGCAGAGAAGTAGACAGAGATGATCAATGAAGTATATGTATTATGGCACATGATTATACAAGATCATTGGCATTACAATGATACTCAATGATGATGGTCTAAGTGAGATATCATGTAAATCACTTAGCTTCTACAAATGATCAAAAGTAAGATCATAAAGAGGCACCATAGCCACGAGACTTTACAATGTCCTTTTTATAAGAAGTTTTCCTCCAAGTTTGAATTTGAATTCAAACTTGGCTCCTCCTAAAAGTGATTCCTTCAAATTAGGAGTTATTCCATCAAATGCGATTCGTAGCTATTGTTCTCCTAACTCCAAGAGATTTTGGCTGTTACAAGATTCTCTCAAGGTATGAACCTTTTACAATGGTAAATGATCAAACAATTACAAGCTATGGTTCACATGAGTTATCAAATGCTTCCACATATAGTCTTCCATGCTAAGCCAAATGTGAGGGCTTGTATATTTGCACCAATAAGTCCAATGGTAGCACAACATTTTGTCAAAAGACTATCTGAAATGGGGTGGCATTGAGTACCATTTTTTAGGCAACTCGATAAGCACAAACAACATGATGAAGCTGTTTGTCCCAATCAGAGCATTTATTATTTACAAGTTTTGTCAATACATTACAAAGGATCTTACTTGTGCTATCGGCTTGTCCATTAGCTTGTGGATGATAGGGGGCTTACTTCTTATGTATCACCATGCATTCTTGGAGAAGGTTTTCAATGACTTTGTTCAAGGAGTGTGTACCTCTATCACTTACTAACTCAATGGGTAACCCGTATCTAGCAAAGACATTCTCAAATAAGAACTTAGCCATTTTTTGAGCATTGTTCTTTGTCATGGCTTTCACTTATACCCACTTTGTAAGGTAATCTGTGGCTACAATAATGTACTCTACATGGGAGTTTCTAGATGGGGGGTTAATAGGACCTACAAAGTCTATACCCCACTTCAAGAATGTGCATCCTCCCATCATTGGCATCAAAGGCATCTCGTGTTTCCTGATCGGATATTGTGCACATTGGCATGTGTCACATTTCCTCACATAGGTATGTGCATCCATATGAAGAGTGGGCCACCAAAGTCCTGAGAATAGAATGGTCTTAATTACTTGGTCAAGACCAAAGTGTCCACCTGCAACACCACTATGTATAGTTTCTAAGATTTTCAAATAGTCTGATACATGAACGCAAAATCTTAAGTAACCATCTTTGTCTCTTTGGTATAGGTTATCTCCTACTAAGGAGTAGTCCTGAGCCTCTTGCTCCATGCTCCATTTTCTTGCTAAACTAGCCTCGCACGGTAGTGTTCCCAATCTCATGAATTCTACCAATGGAGCACTCATTTTGGAATTAACGACAAGTGATAAAGAGTTGCATACTCCACCGGGGGTCTCTCCTAGCACATTGGACAATCATTAATCCACTCATGTATTTCTTTGTCCATACTAGGCCAAAACACTCCTAAATGTTTTAGATTCTACAATGTTCATTGTTTAGAATAGTTATTCCCTAGAAATCCTTCATGGGCTTGTTGCAACCAACTACTATGTTCATCCTCCTTGACATAACAAGCCAATACACCTTCTATATCTTCTTTGTACATAATTCTTGCCAATATTTGATATTTTTGTGATTTTACAATTTCTTATTTGTTTGTTTTCACATTCTTATTTGTGGGTCTAAAGGTTAGGACAAGTACTAACTTATTTTCCCATTTAGGAACAACTTCTAAATTGAACAGATAAGCATTCGGAAATTCATCAGACACTCCTTGCAATGACTCTCCTAAAGTGATGCAAGAAAGGTGATCAGCCCTAAGATCGGTCCTACCTTTCCTAACAACCACTTCAAAGCTATATTCGATTAGTAAGAGGAACCATCTTACTAAGCGTCTTGTATTACAAGGTTTAGTGGCCAGATATAATAAAGCTTGATGACCAATGAAAAACTTGAACTTGTTGGCCAATAGATAGTGTCTAAACTTCTTTACAGCATATACCATGCCTAACCCTTCTCTTTGAGTTGTTCTATAGTTTTGTTCAACCATGTTTAGCTGTCTACTAGCATATGCTCTAGGCAAATCTAGATTTCCTTCACTTGTGGGTTGTGCTAGCACACATCCTATTGCATTTTTGCATTCATCGTTCCACTCAAAATTTGTCAACAAGGCTTAAAGAGGTTTAGCTATTATTGCATACATGTGGCTAAACCTACTGTAATATCCACAATGGCCCATAAAGGCTTGTACCTCTTTAATGTTCCTTGGCCTTGGCAACTCTTCTATGACTCTTATCTTGTCCTCATCTATTGATATTCCATTCTTAGAAATAACATGACCTAAGATTTTACCTTGTCGTACCATGAACACACACTTTTCTGGGTTTAGACACACTCAATATTCTCTACACTTGTTCAAGATTTGTTTGAGCTCATGGATGTGGTATCTTATTTCTTGGGAATGATCACATAAATTGTATATTATCAGGATCTTGCTCAAATGCACACAGAGGTTACAAATTGTAGAAAACACACAGAAAAATAGAGATGTCAAGAGATGAGACCGGATGTAGTATTGGGTGCAATCTCCCCCCATACACTCTGTTTCGATAGTCCACAGAGTGCATGTATTTATAGGGATTTTTGATTACGTCGAAAAGAGTGTTTACATGAGAGCGGCTTCGAAAAGCATGTTTGAAAGTAAAAGTTGGTTACTTTTGTAAAAATCCTTTGCTTTTAATATAAAAAATTGTTGTCTACAATGACCCCTTATTCTAACCACTACTTTACTAACTATTTCTAACAATAGAACCTTCTACGGGGGTTTATTTACAAACTAAATTATAAATCGGATTTATTGATGTCCACCCTAAGGTCAGATTATTGATGTCCGCCCTTTCACGCTTTCATGCCCTCATGAACCTTTAGCTGCTATATCAAAAACATCAAAACACATTAATACATTAATAAGTTAACACTCCAACAATGCATTGTTCAACATATTCCATAATTTATAGCATTGTCCACATATACTTCTAAGCTCTTTCGAAAGAACTCTTTGAAGACATGACACATGAGCCTTTGGAATGTTGGAGGTGCATTGGTGAGCCCAAATGGCATCACACAAAATGCAAAGATTCCCCACTCTGTGGCAAAGGCCGTTTTGTGTTGATCTTTTGGGGCAATGGCTACTTGGTTGTAGCCTGAAAATCCATCAAGGAAGCTATAAACTTCCTTGCTTGAAAAACGCTCCAATAAATGTTATGTGATTGGAAACAGATAGCTATCTCTAATCCTAGCCGCATTAACATTTTTAAGGTTAATGCACACTCGTAACTTTCCATTCTTCTTGGGCACAACTACAATGGGGGATACCCATTCAGTATGCTCAATCTCATAGATAAATCTACCTTCAATCATTCTATCAATTCTTCTTTTATTTTAGCTTCATAAGTGTCATTATATGTGTAGGGCTTCTCTTTAGTGGGCTTGGCATCAGCTATCATGGGGATCGTATGAGAACATATTTCTGGATGTACCCCCTTTAGGTCTCTATAGGTCCACGCAAACACGTCTATATATTCCCTTAATAAAGCTACAAGCTCTAATTCTTCTTTTGCACTTAGGTCTTCTCCTATGTACGTGCATCGCTCTTCATTCTCATCAATGATTATCATAATTTTTTTGGTCTTTTCTTTATTATCATATGCTTCTCCTATGATGGCCTCTTTTTTATGCATTCATACCAAATTTTTTCAGTCTTCAAATTCATATTTCTTGAAACTCTCTAGTACTTCAAACAATGATTCCTCCTCTTCTTGTTTCACTACTTTTCTTTTCTTTTTCTTTTGACCACCTTCACTTCCATCCTTTGAATTCATAGTTTTGATGCTTGTGAGAGGTTCGTCTTCTTTTTGGGTAAATACTCCTATGTCTTCTTGGGTTCCTCTTCTTCTTCTTCTACGACATCACTAGGGTCACACTCTTCTAGCAAGGGCTCACACATGAACACAGAGATATCATAACCCTCCTCATCACAATGAGGTGTCTACTATTCTTCATTGACCGTGATGTCCATGGTGGCTAAGATTTTTGGCCAACCATGAGGCTCAAATTCCTCATCTAGAAAAATCATGGGTGTGTAGGCTGGGTCTCTAACCGGTCTATCTCCTTGAGAAGTTCCTACTTCTCTCACTTTTAGATGTCTTTCCTCTTCCTCAAAAACCTTGCACATCCACAAATGAGTATCTTCATGCATCCAAGATGGATCAGAAGAACTTTTAGAATGCACAGAGATTGAATCTTTTGGCATCTTGTGGATAAGATTCCACTGTAGAGGTGGAAGTACACATATGATCTTAACTTGGTGCTTAGTAGGCCATCAAAAAACAAGGCCACTTGTTTGGCTAGTGTGGGTAACTCTGGAACAGGGCATCTTTCTAAGTACTCTATGAAACGTCTTCTTGCAAGTCCCACTATTTCTTGGGGTGTCTGCTTGAAGCTGTGGATGAAGGATGATGTATTATGCCTGATACCACTCTTGAAAAATTCTACAGTAAATTCTTTGAGTAGTTGACCTATGTTTCGATAATTGCAACTATTCAGGGGCTAAAACCAAGCTAAGGTAGTACCCTTGAGGGTCAAACTAAATGCCTTGAATTGTGTGAATAAGTCCTCGACTTGTTTAGCTCTTGACACTTGTTTGAACTCGGACATATGATCATTAGGATCTCCTGACCCGTCAAAGTAGTTCTTCATTGCCTTAAACACTTGAGAGGGTCTAAGGGTTCTTGGGTATTCTCGGGGTCTCAGCAATGGAAAATCATTTTCACATATTTGATGCCTATGTGCTCAGTGTCTTTCTCTTTCACCTCTTCCACTTTCAAGTCATGATCTATCTCTACCCATAGTGTTTGCAAAGCTTACCTCAGGCCTCTCTCTGGCTCGTTCTCGTTGGCTCTCATGAGTCTGTGATGATCCTACACCATTGTGGCCATAGGAAATATTAGATCCTGGTGGAGGAAAAATTAATCACCTTGCCAAGTGTATGCATGCCTATCATGCTCTGATACCAAGATCATTCTCTTTGATGTGTTATCCAGTTATACAACTTTGCCTAGTGACTCAAGATCTTTGAACTCATAGATGCTGACTCCGCCCATTCTGTTAGGTTGATTTGGCTTGAATCTCCAAAAGGCTTCCTTAGTTTCTCTATTCAAATCTAGTTCTATGTTTTTATTGTCTTAGGGAATCCACTCTGGAGTAGTTACCCTGGTCAAGGCTCACTTACTTCTAGGGGTCTTGGGTTCTCATCCAAGCCTCCTTGCTCTAGGTCTCCTATCTTGTTCTCAAGAATGATATTTCCGAACTCATCTATCCTGTTAGGTAAGTTGGTAACCACATACATGGTTCCTTGCGTGTCAATGTAAGAACCCTCTTCAAACTTGACCACTCGGTGTTCAAGTCTAAAGGGTTGATCATGATTTTTGAGTTGGACCACTAATTGCCTCATGCCATCCTCATAGATGCGTGCACCTAATCGGTTGGTGCTGATATATTCCAATTGTGTTTTACACGGACCTTCTCGTGTCTGTAAATGGGAAGTTCTTGAGCTACCTACTGGTCTCTCCATCATATAAGAAATTTCTGAGTCACTTGTTTTAGAACTTTTCATTTAGGGATAACCACTAAGTTGTTGTGCCCACGACCTAGTTGTATGGTTGAGACTGCCTCAGAGGATCTAATGCTTTGTATATCCTTGCCTAGGTATCTACCAAATCTTAGGTTCATAAGCTTTGTCTTCTACTCCCAATTTTCCCTTTGTATTGCTCAAAATCCTTTGGAGCCCCCTTGGCTTCCTAGGCTCACGTAAAGGTCAACATCAAAATTACTAGAAAAAAAATTTGTATGAAAAAGTTATGTCAATTTAGAGTTTTGGGGGTTAAAATAGGCAAATAGGATCTCTCTGGGAGTACTTCAAAACATGCAATGCACGATACTTAGGAAGTATTGATGATAATTAAGAGCAAATGATACACAATACTTTCCTTTACACAATACACAATATTTCCAAGCCACGATACATGATACTTGAGACAAACAATACATGAGATTAGAACTATACGATACATGATACCTTAGCCTGGACGATACATGATACTGGGTCTGATGATATGATACTTGACTCTACCAGGATACATGATATTGGGTCTAACCATATGATACTTGACTCTACCACGATACATGATACTGATCTTTTGGCGATACATGATACTTGGGAAAGACCGCAATATCAGATATGGCCCTTCACAATAGACCATACTCGAAGATGCACGATACATGATCACCATACTTATCCTTGGATAATACATGATATCAATCTTGACAATATGATGCCAACCTTCGTGATACATGATACTTGGGAAGTATCATGATACGCGATACACGATCCGATGATACCCAATACCAAATAATCTGTGATATGATACTCATGTGTTCATGATACACAATACTCAATCCGATGATACATGATACACGTGAGGTATCACAATACATGAGGAGATGATACATGATACACGTGAAGTATCGCGACACGAGAATTCGGGTATTGCGATACCTGAACTCAACCCGTCATGATACTTGGCCTTTTCTTGAGTCCAAATTCAAACATTTTTGCAAATATGTGTACCTTAGGACCTCCTTGCCACTCCTATGTGCCTGTAGATGTAGAATCTCTCACCTAAACCATGATATTGCATTCGTGATACCAGATGTAGGTCCTCTCATGCCGCGTGACTCTGAATCAAATTTTTGGTGTTTTGAGAGTTTTTTAAGAGTGTTTCTTCAACATTTCAGCTCAGAACTCCCTCTAGGCTTCTTGCTCATAGACAAAAATGAAAAATGAGGTGAATGTGTAGTCAAAAATGGAAAAATATGAGAAGATGAAGATGGGAGAAGATGATAATGATGATGATGAAGGTGGAGAGAAACTCAAAAACTAAACAGACTGACTATTTTTTACCTTCCAACATCTCTACTCTATGTCTTACCATCACACCCTCATCTTCAAAGCTCTCTCCGTGGCAATGGTGCCAAATTTGGTGTCACTCTAGCACAATGGCAAGTACCAAAGTGAGGAGATCCACCTCAAAAATTTCAATCCGTGGAGACATGAGGACTAGTATGAACATCATGAGCAAGTGAGGGCACAAGTGCATAAGTGAGAAGCACCCAAACATGCACACACATACACACATGCACACACAAGGCAAGAATGAAGAGTGGAACAATGGAAATCTTTCTATTACAAAAGAACTCTACAAAAGCTCAAATCTCTAACAAGCTAACCTCAAAAATGAGCTCTCTAGTCGTTTTTTAGTTTTTTGAGTAGTTTTGGCCCATTCTAGACCTAGTGTTTGGCCTAGTTAAAAATTAGGTTCTAGGGCTTATTTGGGGGCGCAAAAAAAGTCTAAAAGTTATGAAAATTGGCACGTAGCTGATTCTTATACTCCTCGGCTTTAACAAAATGGAGTTTCAAAAATGTGAATTGATATTTACAATGGTTTTTATTGATAAAAATCACTATTTTATAGGGATTTCTTCTGAATATTTGACATGTGCTTCTTGGAGCTCCCTACATGCTCCCTCCTCTTGTGTGTCAACTTCTTTGATGTGCTTCCACTCCTAATGCTTGACCTTGAGTGTGAACAGTGTGTGTATGTATATGTGTGTTTATGTGTGTGTGTGTGTATGTATATGTGTGTATGCATGTGTATGTATCGTGTGTGTGTGTGTATGTGTGTGTATATGTGTATGTATGTGTGTGTATGCATATGTGTGTGTATGCATATGTGTGTGTATGCATATGTGTGTGTATGCATATGTGTGTGTATGCATATGTGTGTGTATGTGTGTGTATGCATGTGTGTATGTATGCATGCATGTGTGTGTATGTATGCATGTGTGTGTATGTATGCATGTGAGTGTATGTGTTTGTATGCATGTGTATATATATGGATGTGACTTTCTGTGTGTGTATGTGTATGTGTGTTTATGTATATGTGTGTGTATGTGTATGTCTGTGTATGTATATGGGTGTGTATGTGTGTGTATGTGTGTGTATGCATGTGTATGTATAGTGTGTGTGTGTCTCTATGTGTGTATATATGTGTATTTGTGTGTATGCATATGTGTGTATGTGTATGTGGGTGTATGCATGTGTGTATGTATGCATGTGTGTGTATGTATGCATGTGAGTGTATGTGTGTGTGTGTATGTATCTGTATGTGTGTGTAAGTGCATGCATGTGTATGCATGCGTGCATATGTATGCATGTGAGTGTATGTGTGTTTGTCTATGTGTGTTTATGTATCTCTATGTGTGTATGAGTATGTGTATGTGTATGTGTGTGTATGTGCAAGTGTGTATGCATGTGTGTGTATGTATGCATGTGAGTGTATGTGTCTATGTGTGTGTATGTATGTTTATGTGTGTGTAAGTGCATGCATGTGTATGCATGTGTGCATATGTATGCATGTGAGTGTATGTGTGTGTGTCTATGTGTGTGTATGTATATGTGTATGTATCTCTATGTGTGTATGAGTATGTGTATATGTGTATGTGTGTGTATGTGCAAGTGTGTGTATGTGCATGTGCATGTATGCACGTGTGTATGTATGTATGCATATGCATGTGTGTGTATGTATGAATGTGAGTGTATGTGTGTGTATGTATCTGTATCTGTGTATGTGTGTGTATGTATGTGTGTGTATGTCTATGTGTATGTATGCATGTGTATATAAATGTGTGTATGTCACTTTATGTGTGTGTATGTGTATGTGTATGTGTATGTGTATGTGTGTGTATGTGTATCTGTGTGTATGCATGTTTGTATGCATATGATTGTATGAATGTGTATGTATATGTGTATGTGTGTATATGTGTATGTGTGTATGTACATGTGTGTGTATGTGTATATGTGTGTATGTTGTTACAGAGAAAAGGAGCACAAAAAAGGGACCCCAAAAAATTTTCAAACTATGGACACAAATTTTCTTCTTCAAGTTTCTATGAAACACCTCATGAAGCTATGTAAATGCACTAGAGGAGTCCTGTAGATGCATCAATCCCAAATATTGTAACATAATCCTTGTAACAAAGTAGGAATTTAGTGTTTTTCAATAAAAGTGCGTGGAAGGACCAATTCTAGGGCACATGTATATAAGTCACTTGGTGACTCTTGTAAAGAACTTTTTGCCATTGTGAGAACTGAAGCTGATTTTCGAATTTGCCTCTTGCCCACTGATTATCTTCTTCTCTTAGAGCTTGTGTGTGTGTTTCATGCTTGGAATGTGTGCTTAGAAATGTTTTCTACCCCTCCTCTTCATATTTGAACTGATGTAGTGCGTGTGTGAGGCTTGAGGAGTTGTTGAGCAAGCGTTGGTGTTTCCTACCATTCACTAACTTGAAGCACGCTTATCAGATTTGATTGAAAGTGTTGTCATTAGATGCGTCTCGTTGAGAGCTTCAAAATTCAACTACTATTGCCACATTTGGAGGTCAAAGCTAAGATAAAAGTTCGAATTTGTGCTTATTATTGTAACAAGTATCACAACATGCATTTTCAGAGGATTAATGAGTCACAGAGGTAGCTGAGACAAGTGTGTACCTAAGTCACAAAGCCTTAGGGACTTGTGCCAAAGAGACTAAATCTCCTTTGCCACACAAGTGCATATAGTGGTGGATTGACACACGCTTAATTATCAATCCGAAGAACCAACCTAACCAAACGTATGAGGACGTGTACACTCATGATGGAAAGTGATGTGATTCAGCTCACATGCATGAGAAAAGACTAATCTATCTCTCAAACTCACTTAACTACTGTAAATGTCTGCTGTGATACCACTTACAATAGTTTTCACTAAATCAAGGATCTCTCCCAGCTCCAAACTCCGAATATGGACAATAGCAGGTTCATTTCGAAGCTCTCAATGAGATGCATCTAATGGTGGTAGCTTCACTCGATTTTGACAACTTGCTTCAAGTTATGACCAAAAGAGTGAATGGTGGGAAACACCCACACTCACTCCACAACTCGTACTAGCTCACACACACACTACAGTAGCTCAAAAATAGTGGGGAGGGGTAGACAACAGTCTTACACACACATTCCAAGCATTACACACACATAGAAGATCAAAGAGAAGATGAAAATCTGCAAGAAAGAAGCAAATTCGAAAATCAGGAGCTCTCCTTCTTCACAATGGCAAAAAGTATTTACACAGAGTCATAAAATGACTTATATACATGTGCCCTGAAAATGGTCCTTTCACACAAGTGACCGGCACTTTATTGGCTAATCTCTATTCTCCTACTATTTTACAAGAAATATATTACAATGATTTGGGGTTATGCATCTAGAGGACTCCCCTAGTGCATTTACATGGCTTGAGGGATTTTCCCAAGACTTTGAAGAAGAAAAAATATGCCCATTAATTTTGAAAATTTTGGGGCTCCTCTTTCGTGCCTCTTTGCTCTACAACACTCTAACCCTCTTTGTCTCTGTCGTCCCTTGACAGGTTTTTGCTTCTCGTTTGTAGCGCGTCTAAGACTTCTGAATACACGCACCCAGTGGTCGAAGAAGCGACAAGGACTGTCAGGCAATTTGTTATTTTATCCGAGGTATGTCCTTTGCTTCTGTTTGCCCCTTGGTATTCCTTATATCACATATTTGGGTTGCTGTATTAAGTCGGGCAATCGCACATGCTATCAGTGGAAGGATTATTACCTGCCAATTATCTTCTTACATTTCTTCATGGATACTTCTTGGCCTTGATCCTCCCTTGTTACTCACATACCTTCCCGTGTTGTATTGCACTGAGCCTGTTTGCCTTCTGCCACCGCACACCTTAGTTTGCTGACCTCTACTCTCTTTTAAGAGAGCATTACATTTAAAAGGTCCTATTTCTGAATCCTCCTTGTCATCCTTCATGACCTATTCCATTTCTTCTCACCGCATGCATCCAGTGGACGAGGAGACACCTAGGACCTTCAGACAATTGGTTATCTTATCCGATGAAGCGTCGTATGTGTTTTTTCTCTCTCCTCGACTTGTTTTGCTTCACCGCCAGCTCCTAGGGGATGAGGAAGCTGTGTGCAACCTCCCATGAAATGTCCTCGTTGTTATCTTTTTTTAATTCCACTCCTCAGGACTTGGGACTTTGGCGTTGTTGCCTGATGTGTGCCGCTGCGGGGCTTTGGGCAGAGAGTTGTTCTTTGTCTTGATGATCTTCATTCCTTATTCAGCAACTTTATTCTTTGATTTTCTTCTTCTTCTCTTTTTGCTTCATTCCACTTCCACACGTCCCTCCAACTGAACTCTATCATCCCCGACAGGCTTTTTGTGGCGATGTGAGTACGTTTGTATTGCAACTTGCTCTCGTTGATTAAGCAGATTGGCGTGACATATCATGAATTCTTTCCATTGGCTTGATTTCACCCCATCTTCTGGTGCCTGTCGGTGATCCGCAAAGAAGCTTGTTTCATAGGCCATCAGTCTTGCATTAAGATTGGAAGTCATTTTCACAAAAATTTCTGAATCAATTTCAAAGAAGCTGGTGAAAAATGCTTCTTCAAAAGTCTACATATATGTGTTGGGCAAGAACATGAGCCGTGAGTATATAGCCATAAGTGTTAATCGGCTCGGGATAGTCGAGAGATAAAAAACAAGTGCTTCGGATCCCTGAGTAATGTCGATGAAGTTCAAAAAGGAATATTTGGCATGTTGGAAAACTTTGATAATTGTAAGTATCATGCCCTTATTACTCATTTTTACTGCCAAATCAGGTATAATGGCATAGCGAGCAATCCACAATTCCATGGTTTTAACCATGTATTCTTCCGTTGGTAGATAGTTATGCGGTGGACTTGATAATAGTGGATAGTTGAGCCACTGGTTATTTATGTTACCCTTGCACTGTCCTTCCCAAAAATGCATCTAGGAGCGTCTACGGGGTACTAGACAAAAAGATGGATTTACCTGAAGTGCATATGGCGATGATTCCCATTGCCCCACAGTGTAGGGTTTTTTTCCAAAAGTTTTCTCCTCCATATAGGGTCAACTCTTTCAAATTCCTCTTGAGTATAGTTGAATGTATTATTGCTGAACTGGAGATTGTTGTCAGGCTCCTTATTTGTCGTGGTCTTTATGTATTGCCGTGTTTGCTCTTTAGGGAGTCCATATGGTACATTAAATGGTTTTAATATCTGTTCTATATTTTTGCTTTTGATCTAAGCTTCCCTCATGACCTTTATTATTTGATCTCTCAAATTCTGTAGTAAGCTGGGACACCAGTAGTGCCCTCTCATTTCGGCTTAGTTCTGCAATATCCCGATGAGTACGTTCAGAGTGGATCTCCGTTTCCTCCCTTATCAGCGAATGATGTAAGGGGGGAGAGAGAGGATGTACCTCAATCTCCTCAGTAGCTGCTATGGAGTGTGGAACTACTATTGTCCCCTCTATTGCCTTCTGTGCGAGTTGATCTTGTAGTTGCTTTATCATCTCGCTTAATCTCTTTGTTGGCCTTCAAAATTGTTTCCTTGTTTTTTTGGATTTCTTCTGCTATGACAGCGAGTTGATTAGTGTCTTCTTTACATTGCACCATATATCTATTTTTGGCCTTTTTCCATTTTGTCCTTAGAGCCGCGGTATCATCCATATACGTCTTCTCCCATTCTGCAATGATGGCTTGCTCCTGCTTGAGCTAATCTTCATACCTAGCTATCTTTTCCTCCATTGCCTTTATGTCTTTTCGTGGCACTTCCTGAGCTTCTATAGGTTGATTGCATAGACGAGTTGTCATCAGCTCCTTGTTTCTATTCCTTAAGTTCTCTGCCTCATCCATGTATATTTTTATTTTTTATTCCAATATCTTTCTTCTTGCGTTCATCTATGTCTTCTCGGTCTCACTAGCATCATATTTCTTTTGTAACTCTTGTAGTTGCTCTTTCAATTTCTCATTTTCTGTCTCTAGGGTTTTACATTGCTGCTTGGCCTCTTGGACTTCATTCTCTTTATCTGTTCCGTTCTTTTGAACTTGAATCAATTGGGCAGAGAGATTTTTACCCATTTCATGAAGTTTATGTTTTTCCTGCATTGTTGCGTCGTAGTGAGCATCAGCTTCAAGCATTAATTGTTGTGTATCCATAGCAGTCTTGATCATATGTTGTACCACTGGCTTGAGCTGAGCGACGTCTACATTTAACCACATTTTTGGGATGCTTGGAGCTTCCCCTGTTTGTACATCCTTTCGGTGTTCTACATGGATAGTCTCGTTATGTGGTTGTCTGATTTGTAGTTGTACTTCCGGTTCTTTGTCTTCTTCTTCTAGATTGATAATCTTCGTGGCACTCCCTTGAAATGTAACATCCATAGGGGAGGATTCTGCCACTACCCTTATTGGTGTGAAGGGTTCTGACTCTTCAACCATAGTGTCTTTTGGTTCTTCTTTGGGATTCTTGAATGATCTCTCTCCTACAAGCACACTCTGTTGTATTTGAATGTTGGAAGCCTCATTTCATTTAATGACGTGTACTCTTTCTTGTGAGGCCTCCTTTCCTGCGGTGTCTTGTCTATGGTTGATAGGAGTTTGATTTACCTTCATGCCCTCTTCTTCTGCATTGTAGTTCACTTCATTCGATTCCTCCCATTGTCCATCATCTTTTGACTCACTTTGAATGTCCGTATTCAGTAAGGAGGTGTCTAGTTCCTCTTGTGTATCGGAAGATGAGATTGAACCCTAATTCCCTATACCGATGCACCTTGGTGAGCCTCTTTTTTACTTCCATATCTTGTTGGGCTTGCTGGTAATGGTGCCCTTGCACTGGTAGATTGACTTGACCTTCAGTGTATTGATGTGTGTCTTCCAGGGCTCTTGTTAATTCCTCTTCGGTAATTGGTCGGTGCCCTTCAATTCTTGATTTCAGGAGCACATGTGCTCTTTTTGTGGCTGGGACTTCTGCTTCTACTTGCATGACTTCTCTTAGTCGTTTTGTACCTCTCATTTTAGGTTGGGAGCTAGTTTCTGCCTCCTCAATGATTTTGACACCTTTTTTCTTTCTTGAGACTGTAGCGACCTTTGCATATTTGACCATTGCTTCCAATGATGGCATTTCTTGCAAATGATCTCTAATGCCCAAGGCATGATATATCAATATGGTCAAGGCCACACTGCCGTTCAGGAATTTCTTGTGATTCCACTGCTTCTTTGCCTCGAATAGCCTCTCTTGAATATACAGAGTCATATTGATTTGATTCCCAATTTGTTTAATAGCATGAGACACCATCTATACTATGATTTTCTGAGGAGAAATGTATCTATGCATGTTAGGAAAACAAAAGTGCTGATGAATGAGTCTTATTTCTTCTTCAATATCAGTGCGATTAATGTCGGTGAATGTCCTGGTCTTTGCCCCTCGACTTTCTTCTTTAATATTGTATTTCCATCCTTCTCCCATCCAAAAGCTTCTTTGATTAAATCATGTGTAAATTGGATTATGACCCATTCAACGATTGCATCCATGACTCTTGCCTCTGGCACCAATGGATCGTGTAGCGCTGGCTGTAACGTATTCATAACTTGCGTGCACCTTTGAAAGTCGGGTTTGTAGATTGGCAATTCAAAGTATTTGTGAATGACTGCTTTGTTCATGATGTCAATGGTCGATGGGAGGTCATGTACCACTTTAAAATCTTGGGACATCACTGGGAACTGATGATCCGTGTCCATGATCTTGATGGTCACTAAGAATAGATAATCCCCAGCTGGTTGATCCTCTCTAAACCAGTGTCCTTTTGCTTTAGTCACGCTTTGTAGAGGGAATTCAATCACTTCCTCCTGAATGGTTGCTTCAAAATCTTCCGAGGCCATATGCACTTGTAATGAACAGAGCATTAGCTTCTATACAAGTTATGGCATTAGTGTTGTGTGTTGTAGTAGCTTTCATTCTTTACGTCGCTCCGTCCCCTTTTAGTATATGAGTTAGATCCCTTACCATATATTTTTTCATTTATTCTGAAAGAAACAAGAATTGGCATAGCCGAAGCATTTATTTATTGACAGAGTAGGTTCATTCCTAGGAAGTAGAAGCTATGATCTATTCCCCATTGGAGAATGTGCACCACTAATTCTCTTAAGTACATCATGTGCCAAATGCCTAGCCTTGTATTGTGGCCCTATCATGCATACTTTAGGTGCATTGGAAGCTTCATGTGTGCAATAGAAATCTTCTTGGTTCTGGTGTTCCATTCCTTGTTGTTGCTTGGGTTTCCAGATCCCTTTCTTAGTAGAGGTATTGAACCTTGTTTTTTGCTCATTGCACCGTGCTGCAGGTGTATCTCTTCTCTTTTTGGTCATCGAAGGTGTGGGGTTTCTTCTCTTGAGGTATTTGTGATGAAGCTCGCTAGTCTTTATGGTACTGTTGTGTTGATATAATGTTTCCTCGTGCTTGTCTATCTCTTTAAGGGCCGCTTGTCTGACCTTCTTGGGAATCCACATTTGTTGTCTTGGGAATCAAACGCCTAGGAAGCCATACTTGCAAGAGTCATTTTGGTTCGGATTTCGGTGAAGAAGAATTCTTGCCCACCTTTTCCTCCTTATGAGTTGGTGTTGCGATCTTTGATTCCTTCACTCAATCCTTGCACACCCATTTGAAATTCATGGTTCCTGAATGTGAGTATTTGATAGTCGTTTTCCAAGTTGGTGATCGTTCTTTTGCATGAGAAACTTTAAGAGTATTGATCTCCTTGGTTTCCTTCTGTTCATCAATCAAGTAAGATGAATCTACTTTCTCCCTAGATACATTAGGGTTTGAAATTTCTTCTCCCTGCGGTCTTGCTTCTGAGTGATTTGTGCTGGAATCATTTTCTACGTGCTCTTCCATGATTTGTTCCACACTTTCGATGACTTCCGGTCTCTGTGAGGGTTTCTCCCCTAATAGACTAAAGATTTCTTTGTGCCCTATCTTGGCTAAAATGTATCCTTGCGCTAGGTGGATGCTTACCTCATTCTCAATGATCCAGTCTTGTCCTAGTATCAAGTTTTCTATTAAATCTTCGTCTCTGCACACTAGAACTCGTTGTTCCATAAATGAATTTCCTAGGTGGAGGGATACTATGGCTTCTCCAATGCATGTTATGGCTTGACCTCCAACCCCTATCATATGTGCTTTTGTGGGTGTCATAATCGTTTGAAGATCTCGGGTGACTGTATTTCGTATGCAACTGAGTCTTGCTCCTGAGTCTATCAAGGCATCTATTAGCCGGTACTCCGTTGTTCCAATTCCTAGGTTTAAGTAAGGCTGGGACATGTTGACATTAGTCATGTTGGACTTATGAATCTTTTAATTAGCCAATGGAATAGTCTCTTCTCCTTGGAGATACTATTCATCTCTTTGCTTTATCCACTCCTTCCGTTTCTTAATACGCTCTAAGGCTTCTCGCTGTGCCTCCTCTCTAATCCGTTCTTCCTCTTTCTTCCTATTTTGCGCAACTACGAGGCGTGCTAGCATTTCATCCATTCAATGGCTCCATATATCGTTTGACTCGGCATCCACTTATGTAGTTAGGAAGGACATCTCCATCTAGAGTGGCTAGATTAACTACTCCACTCATGGAAATCCTATTGATAATTAGAGGTCCAGATCCACGTTTTTGTAATTTCTTGGCATGTTGCTTCAAGGTGTAGACCAAGACCAAGTCTCCTTCTTTTAATCCCTTGTCTTTTATGTGTGCATCGTAATATGCCTTTTGTCTCCTCTTGGTTGTGTAAATCCCTGCAACCGCTTGTATTCTAGTCTCATGCAGCTTCTCAATTTGGTCTACTTGCTTGGATAATTCATGTCCTGTCCATTCATACTACTGGGCTACTCTCAAAGTGGGTACTAAAAAATCGATTGGCAGAATTGCGTTTTGTCCGTATACTAGATTGAACGGGGTAGTTCCAATGGCAGTCTTGTAAGCGACTCGGAAGGCCCAAATTGCATGATGCAATTGTTTGTCCCAGTCAGGCCTCCCATTATTGACTATTTTAGTCAATACTATGCATAACACTATACTGGAACTTTCTGCTTGACCATTGGCTTGAGGGTGGTATGGGGCTGATTTTTTACGGATCACTAAGAACTCATTCATTAAAGACTTTATTACTTCATTAATGAAATGCGTTCCTTGGTCACTCACAATCTCAATTGGTAATCGGAAACGAGCGAATATATGCTCAAAAAGAAACTTAGCAGTGGTTTGAGCATCATTTCTTCTAGTAGCCTTTGCCTCTACCCATTTTGTCAAATAATCTATGGCTACTATGATATATTCGGCATGAGACCCTTTGGCTGGTGGATTAATGTGTTATATGAAATTTATACCCCATTTGGAAAATGCTCTAGCACAGACCATAGGTCTCAATGGCATATCATCTCTCCGAATCGGGTATTTAGCCCTTTGGCATGTCTCACAACTTGGTACATAGGTTTCTGCATCCATATGTAGAGTTGGCCACCACAAGCCTACAAAGAGGATCATTTATATGGTTCTCTCGGCTGAAAAATGACCTCCTACAGCACTTGCATGTGCCATCTCTAATATGGGTAAGTATTCTCCTTCATGCACACATAGTCGTAATTGATTGTCTTTCCCTCTCTTAAACAAGTGTCTTCCCATGAGTACATATTCCTTGCTCATTTCCTCTAGGGATCGCTTCCTTGCCAAGCTAATTCCCTCCTCATGTTCTCTTGTCTTTAGGAATTTCACTAGTGCTTCACTCCATTTGGGTGCTATTGTAGAGAAAGGTAAGGATGTATGATCCTCAGGAATGGTCTCCTGGCATTGTGCGCAGTTACTAACATAATCATGGACAGCTTTAGGCATATCAGGCCAGTATACTCCTAATCGTTTCAATTCTCTTAGAGTTCCATGAATTCCTTTGTGTGTCTTCCATTTGTTTACATGAGCTTGTTCAATCAACTTCACTTGTTCGTCTTCCTCAACACATCTAGATAGTACACCGTTGGGTTCCTTATGGTACACACTTCCTGCAATAATGTGTAAATTCCTTGACTGCAAAATTTCCTTTTTACTCTCTTTATTGATTGAGTGTTGAGGGCCATGAGTGAGTATCGGAATTAGTCTTTCTGCCCACTTTGGACACACTTCCATATTAAATAGGTAAGTGTCTGGCAATTCATCGGGCACTCCACATGGTGGTTCTCCATGTGTTAACCTAGAGAGGTGATCTGCTCTTACATGGGTATTTCCCTTTTTCACTATTACTTCAAAATCGAACTCCATCAATAGCAGAAACCATCTCACAAGTCTTCGCGTGTTACAAGGCTTATTGACTATGTACAATAAGGCTTGATGATCTATGAATGTTGGCTAAGAGATAGTGTCTAAATTTTTTTACTGCATAGACCATTCTCAATCCCTCTCGCTTTGTAGCTGTATAGTTCCTTTCAGCTTGATTCAGTTGTCTACTCGCATAGGCAATTGGGTGATCTAACTTTCCTTCGTCTGCCAGCTGAGCTAAGATGCATCCTATTGCATAATTTGAAGCGTCCACATGAATATGGAAAGGCTTGTTCTAATTCGGTGTT
Source organism: Ceratopteris richardii (assembly GCA_020310875.1). Classification (NCBI taxonomy): domain Eukaryota; kingdom Viridiplantae; phylum Streptophyta; class Polypodiopsida; order Polypodiales; family Pteridaceae; genus Ceratopteris; species Ceratopteris richardii. The sequence continues at coordinate 54,909,837 of CM035429.1, forward strand.
TTCATAATTGGAGTTGTGCTATGTCACCTTTTCAACTTGTTAAATGACTTTTCGCATTCATCAGTCCAAGTGAATTGAGTCAGCAGTCCATACAAGGGTTTGGCAATTATGGCATACATATGGATAAATCGACCGTAGTAACCACAATGTCCCATAAATGCTTGCACCTCTTTTGCATTCTTTGGTCTAGGAAGCTCCAAGATGACCTTAATCTTGTCTTCATCTGTAGATATTCTATTCCTAGAGACTATGTGTCCTAAGATCTTCCCTTGTCTTACCATGAAGACACACTTCTCAGGGTTCAGGCAGACTCTATATTGTCGGCATTTATCAAATATCTTTCGCAATTCAAGAATGTGGTCTTGCCTTTGATTTGAGTACGTACATAGGTCATCTACATACACTTCCATACTCTTCTTCATGAGTTCTTTGAAAAGATGAGACATCAACCTTTGGAAAGTAGCAAGTGCATTAGTGAGTCCAAAAGGCATTGCTCGGAAAGCATAGACTCTTGATTCTATCGCGAATGCGGTCTTATGTTGATCCTCAATAGCAATGGTTACTTGGTTGTATCCTGAGAATCCATCTAAGAAGCTATAGACTTCCTGCAACTCTTTCCAATAGATGGCCAGTGATGGGTAATGGGTAGCTGTCGCGGATCGTGGCTGCATTCACTTTCTTCGGATTAATGCATACTCTAAGTTTTCCGTTCTTCTTAGGCACAACCACTAGTGGTGATACCCATTCAGTATGTTCTATCTCATAGATGAAACTAGCCGCTAATAGCTTATCTATTTCTTCTTTAATTTTTGCAGCATAGACCTCATTGTATGTGTAAGGGCATTGTTTATATGGTTTTGCCTCTAGCGTCATCGGTATTCTATGGGAACAAATGGAGGGAATACGTCTCGATACTCCCGAATCAACTGTATCAATTCTTCTTCCTCATTTAGGGACACATCTTTCCCTATGTAGGTCCATTGTTCTTCCCCATCTTCTACTGTCACTATGATTTTTTTTGTTTTTTCTTTGTTGTCGTATGCTTCTCCTTCTCTAGCCTCTCTCTTAGGCATTTGAATGGCTATCTTTCTCTCTTCTACTTCGTACCTCTTAAAATGCTCTGGAACTTCAAAAAGGTCAGGATTTGGGTCGATCTTACTCACTCTTTCCTCGTGCTTTCGTACTACGGGGGCTGCTTCTATCGCTAAGACCTTGGTCATTTCCTACTTTTCTTCAGTTCAAAAGGTTTCTAGGTAGCTTTCTTCTGAATCAAATTCTGGTTCCATTTCTATACTCTCATATTCCTCTTTCCACTCCTTTTCTAAGAGTTCCCCTACTTCTACCTCTTGAAGGACAACCATGTACAAATTTACGTCATAGCCTTCTTCGTCTACACATTCATTCATCATCAGAACTTCCTCATTCACACATACACCAAGGTTGCTAAGATTTCCATCCATCCATGCAGCTCAAATGTTTCATCCGGAAAGATTTGAGGCATATACATTGGGTCCTCTACCGGTCGGTAGTTAGGATGTCCTATTGGCCACAGCTGCCTTTTATTATCCTCTTTCTTGGCTTCTTTACACATCCATAATTGGGCATCCTCATACATCCATGATTGATCGCTTGATCCAGCACTATGGATAGACAAATCATCCTCTTCCTTGTGTACAGGGTTCCATTGTAGTGGGGGTACATCTCGGTATGTAAATGTATTCAAATTTATTTTGGTGGTGTTTCCTTCATGTTGAAGGTATAATGAGTCTCTTCCCCAATCTTGTACTACCCTAAGCTGTCTCATGAAGGGTCGTCCTAATATCATCTCATAGTTACTTGCTTTTCCAAATTGATAGACAGCTATCGTATGTTCAAATTCCACTCCACATGTGGTTATCTTGATCTTTTCTAATATCCCTAATGGTTTTTCAACATGACCATCTGCTAATTGGAGCTTCATGCGAGTGGGTCGTAAGGCAGGCTTTCCCCATTTCTCCCAAATCTCCTTGGTGGCAATTTCTACTCCTGCTCCTGTGTCTAGTATAGCTTTGGTCATATAGCCCTTGTAAGTGACGGGTAAACATGTGTTACCTTGGTCTCCTTCGCTAAATTCTCCAACCTTATCCACTGGGATTTGTACCTTAGATGGGTTTTCTTTTCCCTTATTTTCCTTTTCGTCCTTCTCCTACCCTAGTTCCAGTTGACCTACTAATTGTTTCCATAGTTGCGGTTTAACCCAGAGTAGTTCTTCCACAGTCAGTTGGCATTGTACCTTTGTCTTTTTAACTTCCCTTTCCTTTTCCTCGTACTATGGGTGCTCGGAATATCATGGATTCCTTTTCGTACTCTCCCATGTAATTTGGTAGGGTCAAAATGCTCTGAGCTTCTTCTCTATTTCGGTCTAGTCTCGATACTTCCTCATACACTTCTTCCATGTTGGGACTTGGCTGATAAACTTCCACATCGGAGGTTTAATCTAATAATGTGTCGCCTAATATTGGTCGTAATAAATCACAAAACACAATACATGTAGCTTCTTTTGAGATTCAAGATTGTCAAAGACATTGATCTAGTGCATGGTTATTATATGAGAATATCAAGAGGCACCACCCATGTGCAATAGGCTTTTACTATGTCTACAAAGTCGTCCATGCTACATGGTACTTTCAAGCCTGACACCACATGAAGCCATCATCTTTAACTCAAGGTCAACCAAATATTCTAAGATGGAACTCTTCCAATCTTCTAATATGATGCCTTATCAATAGTAACCTCTTGGGCACTCCACTTATGCTCCTTTTTTTTCCTTTTTTCACCATTTCTTTTGTTTTGCATTGTCTAGTATGCACAGGGTCAACCTACAAAGCCATGCAATAGCTAATTTTTCTTTCTTTTTGGCTATGCATTGCACTAAATAGATGCATGTGATATTCTTAAAAAAAACCAAGAAATATTACTTGCAGTATATGTCTTATCTTGTTTTGTAGAAACTTAATAACCCCAATGCTCTCCGTTCCCACTGTTCCTCAAGAGCAACCATGTTTAGATCATTTGTTGAGGATGATATACCTTAAGATGGGGAAGTCTTAGAGATAAGAAACTCATTGAAACGGTTTTAAATGTAGATCATCATGATTATGTAGAACCAAAGGAAGATCGTCATGATTATGTAGAACCAAGGGAAGATCATCATGATTATGTAGAACCAAAGGAAGAAGCATGATGGACGCAGCCAACCGATGCAATGGGCTAATGGGGGGGGGCAAAATTTCCAAAATTATCTCGTGAGTTTACTCTCCAAGTCTTTCTTACTATTAGCCTTTCATTTAGCAATAGATTCTCTATAATAATGGCTGCACGCTTAGCTTTTGTAGCTTGAATTTGAAGAGTGAATGTTATGTCCCTGTCTTCAATTGTTGAATGAATGTATCTCATTTTGCTAAGAAAAAATCAAACTGATCAACTTTTTCTGATTGTTGTTTATATTGCCTAGTCATATCTTCTAGTTGAATCTCAAGTCATACATTCTCCAACAAATTTTATATTCACATAAGGTGCCATCACTGCAAAATTATGGATCTTTCCGTTTTTATATGCGAATACAAGGGTGGAAGAACTTCATGTTTTATTTTTTATAGATTCGAGTAGAAGTTACATAAATTTTGTTTATATTCCACGGTCTCTGTCTCAAATCACCCTTTCACCATGAATGTAATGTTTTTTAATCTTTCCACAAATTCTGACCATCACGCTTCTATACAATTTAGATTGGTTTATCTGACTAAAGTATTGCTCTTTCCATTGCTTCACACATGTTCAAAATCAGCTCAAAAAGTTTTTTTTTTTGAGAGTACAATGAATTGGAAACACACTCACACATTGCTCTTTCCATTGTTTCACATATATTCAAAATCAGCTAAAAAAGTTTTTTTTTTTTTGAGAGTACAATGAATTGGAAACACACTCACACACTCGACCTCGTAAGATAGAAACACCCATCTTATGTCCAGCCAAGACTTGAGCTCAGGACTTCTTTCGAGAGATTCAAGGTGTCAAATCATTAGGTTACGCGAGATCGGACAAAGTCCATTTCTTTTGCAAACACTTGATCCTAAGAGAGCAATGACAAAAAAAAAATATGGCTTCGAGAGAATTTACTGGAGTCCTGTTTGTACGAGCCGTGGATTGTCACGTCACTCTTCTACTTGGGCCGAAAGCTTTTACTGAGCTGAAGATTCCTCCTTCTATCATCGCTTCATCATGCACTCAAAGTTCAACGTTGGAAAAAGCAGTTTGCTTTTTCAGCAGAGAGGGAGAGAGATCTAATTCCAGAGAATATGCCAAACTCTGTGTTTTTTACAAGTAGTAGATGCCAAACTTTGACTTATCTACTTTGCTTTCTCCTCCTGTCATGGCTTCACCCTTCAGATAGTCAATATCTGAAAAAAAAAAAGCACTCCGCTTTTCTCAACGATAACAAGCAGCAAGGTCACAAAAAGAAAAGCACTTTGCTTTTCTCAAAACTTGGCAAGAAAAAAATCACTTTGCTTTTCTCAAAATTTGGCTCAGAGAGATGGCGTCGGAGATCGATCTCTTCTGCACCAGAGCTTCTCATCCTCTATCTTCTACTCGATTTACGTGCTTTGTCTCAATTGGGTCATTCTTGCTTCTCTCATTGCTTCACTACTGCATTAAGGAAGACTGAGAAACCTAGTTTGCTTTTCTCTAAGACTCTAAGAGCAAGAACCGATATGAAAGTTCGAGTCTGCTTTTTCCAAACAAAAGCCAAACAGATTAAAAAAGCACACGAAGTCTGGCTACGAGAGAAGGTGAGGGACTCGCATATCCTTCAAGCAACATATTCTAATCCTGAATCTTCTATTCCATTTTTGAATCTTTGTCCTTCCAGCGCTTCATTATCGCATATACTTAAAAGCACAAAAAAGTAGTTTGCTTTTGTCCAGACATTCAGAACGACGCACAAATAAAAAAAGCAAAATCTGGTTACGACCGAGCGAGTGAGGGTGATCTTGTTAACAGAGCATGTGGCATGGCATTCGATAATATCCTTCACTTCTGTTCGCGCTTTTGTGTGTAGAGTACCCTGCCGAGGAAAAGGCAGCTGCTCTTTTCAAACACAGTAGAAGAGATCAAAAGCAAAAATTGGCTATGATCAGCCATCCTCGTAAGGTAGAGTCATTCATCTTATGTTTAACCAAGATTTGAACTCATGAATTCCTCACACAGACTCAAGTTGTCAAACCGCTAGTGCACTTCATTCTGTGTTTTTCTTCCTTACCAATGAAAAAAACTAGTTGATGAAGCTTTAATTTGAATAAACAATCAAATATACATATGTATATATACATCTATACATACATACATACATAGATACTTTATACATACAATGTACATACATACATGTATATGCGAACATACACACGTGTATGCATTCACAAATACATACACCACACACACATATACGTACGTACATACTACATACATACATGCATACATACATATATATATATATATATATATATATATATATATATATATATATATATATATATATATATATATAGAGAGAGAGAGAGAGAGAGAGAGATAAATAAATATATGTGTGTATGTGGTGTATACATATATACACATATACATACATACATGTAGATTTATATCGCGATTTTCTCTTGTATATATATATATATATATATATATATATATATATATATATATATATATATATATATATATATATATATATATATATATATATATATATATATATATATATATAGTAGATTGTCACTTCACTCTTCTACTTGGCCCGAAAGCTTTAACTAAGCTGAAGATTCCTCCTATCATCGTTGCATCATGCACTCAAAGTTCAACGTTGGAAAAAGCAGTTGCTTTTTCAGTGGAGAGGGAGAGAGATCTAATTCTAGAGAATATGCCAGACTCTGTGTTTTTTACAACTAGTAAATGACAAACTTTGACTTATCTACTTTGCTTTCTCCTCCTATCATGGCTTCACCCTTCACATAGTCATTATCTGAAAAAATAAATCACTCTGCTTTTCTCAAGGATAACAAGCAGCAAGGTGACAAAAAGAAAACCACTTTGCTTTTCTCAAACCTGGCAAGAAAAAAAACATTTTGCTTTTCTCAAAATTTGGCTGAGAGAGATTGTTGGGAAAGATGGATGGATCCTTCAGAAGATTGAGTAGGTGCTGCTAATCCTGCTTTGCACCAGCCCTCAGTGACTCCAGATATGATTAGTAGACACCCTTAGCTTCCAAATGATACCAAGAGATCATATATGTAGTTTGCAAATGATGTGTGTAGTGATCAAATCAAAACAGACTACTTGATACTTCACAAGTCTAAGAAAACTTGCTATTTTGGTATTGACACCTGCTCAGTCTTTCACTCAGTATGACCAGTACACTTACAATTGGCAAAATTCCTTCTAGAGGTATTCTATTAGCTTAGTAAGCTACCATTTGCAAGTCGAATGAGATAAAATGATAAACTATACTAGGAGAAATCACTTTAGCAAAATTATGGACACCCCCGACTTTTTAGGAAGTATGCAGACAAATACCAGTGAGCACTTCGACCACGATTTCTTGAAATTGGCTGAACCAAGTTGCTTCAAACTTTGTGCTTGTAGTATGCTTTGAGCTGGATCTACCAAGCTTTGAATCACTTGATTTGGTGCAGTAGGCACTGAGATATGCCTCTTTGAAGTAGATAGACTTGAAGTAATATACTCAGAGAACACAGAAGTGATAGGTGTAAATATATGTATTAATTCACATTGATGTACATTCCCATTGGCATGATAGACATTGCCAAATGGTACTCAGAGGTGTAGGCTATGGAGTAGAGCTCACACACTCAATACTAGCAGAAATGAAGCTCGGGATCTCTCTCACACTACCCGCGAGTTTTCTTCTCACTTTAATATGAATTGGAAGTTGATTTGAACTTCAAATTCAAATCTAAGACTTCCTATAATCACTCCTCTAAAAGTAGGGAGATATTCTCTCAACTTATACCATCTAATTTTCCACGAATCTATTAGGTAAGTGATTACATAAGAATGCCAAGTCATTTAGACTTTTACAAGAGATAAAATGGTAAGAACTTATAAGCATAAGTTCCTATGATCCTTCCTTCAAATGATATCTTCATGAAGTAATCCAAGCCAAATTGTGAAGGCTTGAATTGCACCAACAGCTCCCCCTCAAGCCAAACATTTTGGCTTAAGTCTTCATCTTCATTCTTTAATCACATCCTGCAATCCAATCATGTTTTTGAATCTGCATAATTTGTTTCCATCCAAAGCTTTAGTGAGTAAATATGCACATTGCATATTAGTAGACACATAGGTCAACTGAATGTCCTTGCTTAGCAACTTCTCTCTCACATAGTGGTAATGAACCTCTATGTGTTTTGTCCTAGCATGATATATTGGATTAGCTGCAAGGTGAAGTGAGCTTGTGTTGTCTCCAAAGATAATTGGGGGCCTAGTGTATAGGCCTAACTCTGTATACAAAAGCTTTAACCAAATAGCTTCTTGAGTGGCATTGGCTAGCCCTCTATACTCTGCTTCAGTGGATGACAATGCCACTGTTGGTTGTTTCTTGGATGACCAAGAAATAGGTTTATCACCTGCAAAAGATAAGTATCCTGATGTGCTCCTCCTATCATCCTTGCATCCTGCCCAATCTGCATCTGAATACACTTTAATATCAATATCTGATGTATAAGGAAAGTACAAACCATGGTTATGAGTTCCCTTTAGATACTTCAAGATCTTCTTTGCAGCCTCAAGGTGAGGTACGCTTGGTTTGTCCATGAATTGACTTAGCACACTAACTCCATATGCTATGTCAATTCTGGTCAAGGTAGCATAATTCAAACTACCTACCATACTTTGATATCCTGTAATGTCTTGGACTTCATCCCCTTCATGAGCACTTAGCTTTAGGTTGACCTCCATTGGAGTACTTGAGACTTTTGCATCCTGCAAGCCAAACTTCTTTAACATGTCCTGCACATACTTCTTCTGAGTGATATAGATACCTGAATTAGTATAAACCAATTCAAGACCTAAAAAGTATTTCAATAATCCAAGATCATTGATCTTGAACTCCTTCATCATCTGATTTTTGATGCTTCTGATTCCTTGGACATCATTACCTGTAATGATGATGTCATCAACATAAACACAGAGATAGATTACCTCTGAATTGCTCCTTTTGATAAACAATGAAGTGTTTGCCTTGCTCATAGTAAACCCTTGGTCTTGGAGGTATGTTGTCAGCCTGTAGTTCCATGCTCTAGGTGCCTGCTTCAATCCATATAGAGCCTTCTTCAATTTACAAACATAATTTACCTTCTTGGGATCTTCATAACCAGGTGGTTGTGACAGATATCCATTCATTTAAGAAAGCATTCTTGACATCTAATTGGTACATGTTCCAATTCTTGGATGCAGCTACACTCACTAATACTCTGATTGTTGGCATCTTAGCCACAGGAGAAAATGTCTCCTCATAATCAATGCCTTGGGTTTGTGCAAAACCCTTGGCTACCAACCTAGCTTTGTACCTGTTGATTGTACCATCAGAGTTCCTCTTTAGTTTGTAGATCCATCTGGATCCTATCACCTTCATAGAGTCCTTCTTGGGTACCAAGTCCCATGTGTCACTCTCCTTGAGAGCTTCTATTTCTTCATCCATAGCTTCTTTCCATTCTGGTTTGGTGATTGCCTCTTCATATGAACCTGGTTCTTCACTTAACAAGTCCTTTGCAAGATAAATTGAATGCTTAGTTACAAGAGATGTATCATACCCATATCTGATAGGCTTCTTACTTTCTCTCTGAGATCTCCTTATTGCTTGATTTGAAGATTCTGGTATATCCTCAAGCTTCTTCATCTTCATCTTGCCTCTGGACTTCCATGCCTTGAATTCTTCAAGATTGATTGTGTCATCATCTTCTGAACTTGAGTCTTCCTTCTGGATTGGTTCTTCCTTTGAGAGTTTTGGAAACTCCTCTTCCAAATCATAGGGTAGACTAACCTTCCTGCATTCATTCTCATACCATGAGTCATTCTCATCAAAGATGACATCTCTGCTTACCTTGAACCCTTTGTTGGTTGGGTTGTAGAATCTGTACCCTTTTTTATTCAAGTCATAACCAATGAAAATACATTTTTCTGCTTTAGGGTCTAGCTTTCCCCTTACCTGTGAGGGAATATGCACATATGCTACACAACCAAAAATTTTGCGATGATCCAATGATGGTCTCTTACCATGCCAAGCTTCATAAGGTGTCATTCCATCAAGTGATTTTGATGGCAACCTGTTTATGAGATAGGTGGCAGTAGAGACACTCTCTGCCCAAAGATAATTTGGCAACTTCTTTTCATTAAGCATAGACCTAGCTATTTCAACAATAAGCCTATTCCTTCTTTCAGCTACCCCATTTTGTTCAGGTGAGTACCTTGTGGTTATCTCCCTTTTGATGCCTCTTTCTTGCAAGAAATCTTCAAACTCATTTGAGAAGTATTCTCCTCCTCCATCTGACCTTAGCTTTTTCAAGTTCCTTCCTGTTTGATTTTCAACTAGTGCAAGATATTTTTCGAAACAATTAAACACTTCATCCTTGTGCTTCATAAAGTATAACACAGTCCATCTGGTATAGTCATCAATGAAAGACACATAGTACCTTGATCCTGAAATGGAGGGATCCTTGCTAGGTCCCCAAACATCTGTGTGTACCAAGTCTAGGTAGTCTTCATGCATAAAGCCTTTCCTTGAATAGGGCAACCTGTGAGACTTACCAAACTGACAAGCACCACACTTGTAAATCATGTGTTGCTTGGACACATTAGGTATCCCAAGCACACATTGATCCCTGCACATTTGCTTCAAGGTCCTTTCACCTATGTGGCCTAGCCTCTTGTGCCATATTTCTAACTCTGAAAGTGTTTGATCCTTGTAATTGTATAAAGCAATGTTTTTGGTGTCTTCTAGCTCAAAAGTAAATAATCTACCTGATTTCTCTCCCTTGGATATCCTTTTGAATCCATGTTTTGGGTCCTCCACATATGCTCCATGTTGATTGAACCTGACCTGCAACCCTTTCTCCACAATCTGACCAACACTCATTAAGTTATTGGTAATGGTTGTTTCATAAAGAACCCTGCTCAATAGGTTCTGGTTACCATCACAAGTTTTTACATTTCCAATGTTTACTACAGAATGCTTAGTATCATCACCTGTCTGTACTTGATGTTTGCCCTTTGGTTCCTCAAGATCAGAGAGTAGTGCCACATTGCCAGCTACATGATTAGAACACCCTGAATCAATATAAAACAGATGATCATCATTGATACCTGACTTGGAAGTCATATTCATGATCAATAGGGAGTCATCTTGCTCCTCTGTGTAGTTGTTGTAGTCTTTCCTATTTCTGAATCCTCCTTGGTAGTTACCATTATGGTTGTTGTTGTAATTATTATTGTAGCCATTGTAGCCTTGGTGTTGGTTGAACCTTCCTCTGCCTTGAGAGTATCCACCTCTTGAGTAGCTTCTTCCTCTCTGATTTTTGTAGTTTCTGTAGCACTCATCTGTGGTGTGGTTAGACAATCCACAAATATTGCATGGTGATGAATTGTAGGGTCTCCCCCTACCTTGCTTACCTCCTCTGCCCCTGCCTCTTGAAGATCTACCTCTCCTTGCATAGTTGGCTTGGGAGGTAGAACCTTCATCTTCTTGCTTTTTACCTTTACCTTTGTCTTTAATCTTTTTATCAGTATATAGGGTAGAAGGAGTGTTACCATTAGATGTATCTCCAGCCTTTGTGAAATTTGCTTCATGTGTGAATAGTTGCCCCATCAGAGTTGTGAGATCTGGGGTATGCATGTCCATATAGAGATCCATTGCAGTGGTGAAGCTTTCCCACTTATCATCTGCCTTTAGTCCATTGGTTACTTGCCTTACTATTTGTTCCTCTTCAATCTCCTCTCCTATGCTTGCTAATTGGTCTGCCACATCCTTGATCTTGGTCACAAATTCTGAGACTAATTGCTTTGGTTGCTTCCTAAGGGTTGTGAATTCAATCCACAATTGATTCTTCCTGGCCCTTGTATTAGATGAAAAATATGATGACAAGGTTTCCCAAGTTTCTTGGGAAGTCTTACAATTCCTGATGTGAGGTAAAAGGAAATCAGATATAGAGTTAAGAAGATAAGACCTTACCAATGCATCTTTTGCACACCATGTATTAAGCCTTTCTTGTTCTTCCTTGGTGGGTAGACCCCTTGCTTTGAATGAGGGCAATTCCTCATCTCCTGAGATGAATCCAAATAGACTTCTTCCTTGTAGATAGGTCTTCATCCTCAGAGATGAAGCTTGATAATTGTTCCTGTCCAATTTGTCAATGAATGAAGGAAAACCATCTCCCATGTTACCTTGTTTGCTCTGATACCACTGTTGGGAAAGATGGATGGATCCTTCAGAAGATTGAGTAGGTGTTGCTAATCCTGCTTTGCACCAGCCCTCAGTGACTCCAGATATGATTAGTAGACACCCTTAGCTTCCAAATGATACCAAGAGATCATATATGTAGTTTGCAAATGATGTGTGTAGTGATCAAATCAAAACAGACTACTTGATACTTCACAAGTCTAAGAAAACTTGCTATTTTGGTATTGACACCTGCTCAGTCTTTCACTCAGTATGACCAGTACACTTACAATTGGCAAAATTCCTTCTAGAGGTATTCTATTAGCTTAGTAAGCTACCATTTGCAAGTGGAATGAGATAAAATGATAAACTATACTAGGAGAAATCACTTTAGCAAAATTATGGACACCCCCGACTTTTTAGGAAGTATGTAGACAAATACCAGTGAGCACTTCGACCACGATTTCTTGAAATTGGCTGAACCAAGTTGCTTCAAACTTTGTATGCTTGTAGTATGCTTTGAGCTGGATCTACCAAGCTTTGAATCACTTGATTTGGTGCAGTAGGCACTGAGATATGCCTCTTTGAAGTTGACAGACTTGAAGTAATATACTCAGAGAACACAGAAGTGATAGGTGTAAATATATGTATTAATTCACATTGATGTACATTCCCATTATCATGATAGACATTGCCAAATGGTACTCAGAGGTGTAGGCTATGGAGTAGAGCTCACACACTCAATACTAGCAGAAATGAAGCTTGGGATCTCTCTCACACTACCCGCGAGTTTTCTTCTCACTTTAATATGAATTGGAAGTTGATTTGAACTTCAAATTCAAATCTAAGACTTCCTATAATCACTCCTCTAAAAGTAGGGAGATATTCTCTCAACTTATACCATCTAATTTTCCACGAATCTATTAGGTAAGTGATTACATAAGAATGCCAAGTCATTTAGACTTTTACAAGAGATAAAATGGTAAGAACTTATAAGCATAAGTTCCTATGATCCTTCCTTCAAATGATATCTTCATGAAGTAATCCAAGCCAAATTGTGAAGGCTTGAATTGCACCAACAAAGATGGCGTTGGAGCTCGATCTCCTCAGAACCATAGATTCTAATCCTCTATCTTCTACTCGATTTACATGCTTTGTCTCAATTAAGCCATTCTTGCTCCTCTCATTACTTCACTACTGAATTAAGGCAAACTCGGAGAAACCCAGTTTGCTTTTCTCTAAGACTCTAAGAGCAAGAACTGATATGAACGTCCAAGTCCGCCTAGCCTAGTGGCTGACGTCTTGAATCTCTGAGAGTAAATCTGGAGTTCAAGTCTTGGCTGAACATATCTCTGAGTTCCTCAAAAATGGATACCTCGTAAGGTATAGACACCCATCTTATGTCCAATCAAGGCTTGAACTAAAGACTTTCTCCAAAAGACTCAAAACATCAAACCCACCCACTAGTGCACTTCATTCTTTGTTTTTCTTCTTTACCAATGGAAAAAAGTAGTGGATGAAACTTCAATTTGAATAAACAACCAAATATATACATGCACGCATACATCTATACATACATGCATACCTTATACATACAACGAATATACACACATGCATGCACACACAAATACATACACCACACACATATGCACACACAAATACATACCCCACACACATATATATGTATGTACACAGTACACACACATGCAGACAAACATACATACATATATATACATACATATATATATATATATATATATATATATATATATATATATATATATATATATATATGGGGTATATATATATATATATATATATATATATATATGGTGTGTGTATATATATATATATAACTAACATACATAGTACATTTAAATCGCGATTTTTTTTAATCACGATTTTTTTTCCTAAATAAAATTCTTTTAAATAGTGCTTGATTCACATCTCTCTATACAATTTTTGTCGCCTCATGACTCTTCTATTTTTGCTTGATTGTTTGAACAGAATTGAATCTTCCTCCTCCCGCTGCATTGCTTCAAAAGCATGGTAAAAAAAAAAAGCAGTTTGCTTTTTACAAACCCTCGAGGCGAAGAGGCGAAAAGCAAGGCACTTCGTGGCCTGTGGGAATCCAAGGCCAAGGATTCCTCTAACGTTTCATTTTCTGCTCGCACTTGTCTTATGTCTGAAGAGTACCGCCACCGACTCATCTCGTCCACATCTCCATGGACCGTATGCCTGCACAACACCACGAGTCCATAATGAGGAACGTCTGTGGCTGCTTACCTTCCCTCCGAGGACAGCTTGTCGGATATCAGAAGAAGAGAAGAGAGATCATCTCTCCTCTCAGGTGGGCACTGCGTGGGCCTCTTTGAAAGTCTTTCACTCTTTCTTTTCTATTCCTCATGCAATGGGGCGGGGCCTCTCTTGGATAGGGTCTGCCGCTTCTGCATCATGCAAGTAGTTTTCTAGTCATACCTTGGTCTTGTTTTTGCGCAGCCTTCGCGATATGGACTTTGTCTTTATGGACTAAGAGTGAGTGTGTTGATGCTAGTCCAAATGTAGTGGCATCCATAAAGCTACACACATTGGCAATTTGGCATACGTAAGGCTAGGTTCACACAGCTCGCGATAGGCTCTACTTCTCGAAATGGCAACAGTTCATTTGATAAAAGAAAATAGTAAAAATTCTAGGTCCACCATTTTGTGAGACGAGCTTGCCTCCTCGAAACAACTTTGTATCATTCTAACCAGGATTTCTGATTGGCTATCTCCATTATTCAGCCAATACTGTTGCACATATATTCTTTTTTTCGACTCCCTTTGTCATGGCCGTCTCTAACCTATTATAATATTTTCTGGTGGTGAACCTCCTTCTATCATACATAGTGTGATAGTCTTACACTATAGACACACATATGCATACCTACGCGGCCCGTTTCCCATTATAAAACGAACATCATCTAAGTGATGCCAAGCCATAAAACATGATGTCAACCCATAAAATATGATGCATCCCCGAGAAATAAGGTAAAAGATAAATGTGAAACTCGGTGGAGATCATAAACCATATGAAATAGAACAAAGTCCAACAATAAAAGATATTCCAAACCCCTCTTAACTAATATGATAGATACCCTCAGGTCATATCATGTATCCTTAACCTTGAGAGTGCTCATAAGCAATAGTTTTGTCCTCAACTATCATTGTGTCCTATGCAAATCCATTGTCTAAGTTCATATATAGAAATTCTTGAGAATATGCCATTATCCAAGAAGTTATTGGTTTCTCATCCATAATGAATTGAACTATGTTGTATTGGAAGAGTCTTTATTGGGACTGTACCACAAAATACATTCTTTTCTCTTCCCCATAGTTTGCCATATGAATGTAAAAACACTCCTTTTGTGAGACTAAGATAATATATATGAATCAAGATTCCTAAATGGCATTATTCATTGTTGGTGTATGAAAGATCACAAGAAACAAGCTAATGTGATGTTAAAAAAACCTCTATAATCACCATTAACTCAGCAAGACTTCAAACTTTCCAAACCTTTGTCACTTTCTTTAGTAAATGTGAACATTTACTCTTTTTGAAAATACACCTTTCCTTCTAGCTTCAATTCTTCTCTGATTTGACTTGAATCTCAGAGATTCTTGTGCTCAATGATTAATAGAAGTTCTTATATGTACTAAGCAACACATTCCAAGCAAACATTTCAAGTAATTACATGCAAAAGACTTGAAATGTCTTCAGAAGTTACACTATGTCTAAAATCTAAAAATTACCTTCATCAATTTGACATACCCTCAGTGTTAATCTTAATTACCTGAGAACATGTCTTGTTTTGCAAATATCTTTTGGTCGATTGTAGTTGAGGATGAGCTTCAAAATGAGATATCACTCATAAAAAACTTTACACTATACTTTGAGATCTGACTATTAGAACATTAGGGAAATCTGTGCCAGAAAACTCATAACTTCTAACTAACATTCACATAGTTATGAAATCACTTAGATTTCTTCGCACAAAGAGAATTGACTCAAATCCTTGTACACAAACATGTGTTTGCTATTAGAGAATATGTGTACAAAATGGCATGCCCTCATTCTGCTCATAGCCATAGGAAGATCTTCTACACTGAATGACCTCTCACCACACTCTTTCTTAGAAATTACATCGACTTCCTCTCTACTTTTTAGGACTTACAAATCCAGTTCTACTTACATTCTATTTCTCAAATTAACTTATATACATTGAGTCTTTATGATTGTAAACTCAAAACTCGTAATTCTAAAAGTTCTATACTATATTTGATTCCTAATTTTACCACTATATTACGTCTGTGAATTTTTGTCCTTCTTTCCATTGATGCCTTCATGTCTTTATGCTTAATTAGTGAGTGAAGCCCTAACAGCTCTACCTCAATCACTAATTAGCATTCTCTAACTTCTTCATACAATCTTCTTCTCTTTTATTCCTACCATTCCTTTGAATCTACTTGTCTTCACTCCATCCAAGCTTTTTGCCATGATATCTATTGTCTGATCTTTTGTAGGAGTATACACCACTTCAAGTTCCTTCTCCATTAACGTTTCTCTTAGAAAATCATATTGAATCTCCATATTTTTTTTCCTTGCATGAAATATTTGATTTGCTACAAGATAAAGTGAACTCATATTTTCCATGTATTATAGGTATACCTTTATCAATGCCCAAGATTTTGAACAAGGTTTGCATCCACACTACTTCTTTAGCTACTTCCACAAGCCCTCTATATTTTGCTTCGGTTGATGATAATACCGCTATATGTTGTTTCTTTGGGCACCAACTTACAAGCTTATCACCTATGGACACCATGTATCCATGTGTTGATCTTCTATGATCTTGACTTCTTGCCCAATCTGAGTCACTATATGATCTCAACTTTATGTCTGAGGTAAAAGGATAATATAATCCTTCCTTTATAGTCCCTCTAATATATGTGAGAACTCTTTGACCTACAATCCAATGTTGATCCTTTGGACAATGCATGAATTCTGAGAGGACTCCCACCGCATAACTAAGATCAAGTTTTGTTAGTGTAGCATAAAAAAAAGTTGATTCTTCTTCATCCTTTGCTTTACCTTTATCTCCTTTCTTCTTATTCTTTGCATACATAGCACATTTATGTCCTTTGTCTCCATATGACTTCAAGTCTTGTTCAAATGTGAGCATGAATCCAAGCAATTGATTTAGATCTGGTACAAAATGATTTAATGAAAGTTTACTTGATAATAAAAAAGGTTTCCACCTTTCATCTCCTCTCAATCTTGCAAGTAATTGTGCAATCAACCTATGATCTTCAATCTATAGATCCAAGGTGATCTGTCAAATCCTTCATCTTAGTGACATAATCACTAATGCTCTGGCTTTGCTTCTTTTGGAATGTTGTGAACTCTGACCATAAGCTAGCCTTCCTACCTTTAGTAGTGTTTTGGAAGTGATCTTCCAATGAATTTTATATGTTTTCAACTATTTCCTAACCTCTGATGTGTGGTAGCAAATGAACTATGATAGTTTTGTATATGTAGGCTCTTGCACTTGCATCTTTCTTTTGCCATAGCCTCAAAGCTTCTAGCTCTTCTTTCTTTGGTCCACTATCATCTTCAAATGTAAGATTTTCTTCTTCACTTGTTACATATATCATGAGATCCTTACTCAAGGCGTCCATTCTCATTACCCAAGTAGGTTGTAAGATTATCCATAGCCTCAAAGCTTCTAGCTCCTCTTTCTTTGGTCCACTATCATCTTCAAATGTAAGATTTTCTTCTTCACTTGTTACATTTATCATGAGATCCTTACTCAAGGCGTCCATTCTCATTACATATATCATGAGATCCTTACTCAAGGCGTCAATAGATATATGATCTGCCATGGTCTTCTTGCTTCTGTGAGTTTAAGGTTTAGAGATTAATAACTTTTGTAGATATTTACCCTTGGGGATGACGTCAAAGTGTTTCTATAATTCCTTTTATTTTTAAATGCTTCAGCTTCCAACTTTCCAATGAAAGTTCCTCAAGATCTCTTATATTTTTACCTTCTTCTACTCTTTAGGATGTTTCTGCTCTGATATCACTTGTTGGCATATGAAATACCACAAGAACTAATCTAATGTGATGTTAGAAAACCTCTATAATCACCATTAACTCATCAAGACTTCAAACTTTCAAAATCTTTGACACCTCCTTCAGTAAATGTGAACATTTACTCTTTCTAGAAATGCCCCTTTTCTTCTAGCTTCATATCTAAATCATTGATCATGGAATCACTTTCAAAAGATTTTGCCTCATTTGTAACTTGAAGTTGGAAAAGAGGGAATTATTTTGTTTATAGAACTTACTCATTCGCAAGTGGCACTTTCTTCTGTCACATCCCTCCATTTGACTAGGCACTCTCTATATAAATGATTCATAGTCTTTTTTATCTTGAGTGCATAGTATCTTTTCTAGTTCATGAGGGATGTTATGAAGAGAAATTGGTTGAACTATTGTATATGAAGTTACAAGATTGTCTTGTAGTTTTCTATTTAATCTACTTACATGAAACACTCAAAGTAAACAATCATCTGGTAGTTCTAACTCATAAGCTAAAATCCATATAGTTTTGAGAATCTTGAAAGGGCCATAGAATCTTGGAGAGATTCTAGGATAGAGTCATGATTTCAATGTCTCTAATTTCTTGGGAACCTTTAGATAGGCTTTTTCTCCAACTTGAAAGGAAACATCTCACCTTTTAGGGTTGCTAAATGATTAGCTCTATCATGGGCTTTCCCTAGGTTTTCCTTAGCTATTTTTAGCTTAAAGTTCATGTCTTTTAAGAAATATTTGGCTGCTTGGACTTTTTCATTTTGCAGTCCAATTGCATATGGTGCTCTTGATTGGAACCCATACATTAACATGAAGGGACTATACTTAGTTGCAAAGTGCTTCGCAATATTTTAAGCAATCTCTACTAATGGTAGATAGTCCTCCCAATCAATTTGGGTGGAAGAATGTAAGCTCATAATATATCTTCAAGTATTCAATTGACTATTTCCGTTTGATCATCCATCGATGGATGTTCTATGGTAATCATGTTTAGCTTGTTGGAGGTCTATGAAAGCATGTGAACAACACAAAGAAGAAGAAGAAGCTTGGGACAAAACACACAATAGTGAATGTATTACGAAGAGAATGCACAAAGATAAGTAAATTGTTAGGGTTATAGGCATATATACAAGCCGAGGGAAAAAACCTCCTAAAGAGGTAAAAAAGTGCCTCGATGGTCCAATCTATTCACACACATCACTACCAAAATATATAAACAAATCCCCCCTTTGTGTGATGCAGTGAATAAAGAGCTTGCACTCATGTATAAGGAAGTGGCTATGTGGAATCAATCCACAAAGGGAAGTGAGACCAAATATTTGCGGAAAGCTTCAAACTTCTCCCTAGGTAGAGCCTTTGTGAAAAGGTCTACAATGTTCTTCTGTGTGGGCACATCTGCCAAATTGATCTCTCCTGTAGAAAACCTCTCCTTGACATAATGATAGTGCGCCTCAATGTGCTTAGTGTGAGCATGGAACACAGGGTTACTCACAATTGCCAATGCACTTTGACTGTTAGTGAAGATGGTGGTGGCAAAAGATTGACCAACACCCAAATCAGCAATAAGGCATTTGTGCCATACACACACTCAACAATCACTGTGAAAGCTACCCTATACTCAGCCTCACAATTAGAGCTAGCCACAGTAGCTTGCTTCTTGCTCAACCAAGATATGCATGAGCTACCAAGCATGAAGCAAAAACCACTGGTGGGCACACGAGTTTCATAGAAAGCAACCTAGTCAGAGTCACAAAAAGCATGTAAATCTAGCGGTAGTGATCCCCCCTTGAGATAAAACAATCCAAGTAGCCAAGTACCACACAAGTAGAAAAAGATGTGCTCAACCACCTGCCAATGCTTAACACTTGGGCAATGCATAAACCTACTCATCTATGAGACAAAAAAATGAATATTTGGCCGAGTAATGCATAAGTAAATCAAGCATCTAAGTGCATCTCGAGCATCCTAAAGACTCAACCATAAACATTTTTCCATAGGAGTGGCAATAGGTTTGACGTCTTCAAGGCCAAAATGCTACAATAATGTGTCAATACATTTTGTTTGACACAAAGCTATTCCCCCATCAACTTGCATAAACCGAATTCCCATATAATGATGCAAATGCCCCAAATCTAACTTCTCAAATAAAGTATGCAAATCAGCCTTAAAATCAACAATATGCTTCTCATTAGGACCAATGAGTAGCATGTGATCAACACAGACAACATTGATCAGGAGCACATCATTTGCATGCTTAACATATAAGGTGCTCTCAACTGAATTGTTTTGAAAACCAAGTTCAATCAAGTAGGCATATATATTTTCATACCAAGCACATGGTGCTTGCTTCAAACCATATAATGCCTTTTTCAAACTGCACACTTTGTTTTCATGCCCTTCCTGCACAAAACCACAGGGCTGAAAAACATATATCTATTCATGCAAGTCACCATTCAAAAATGCAATTTTAATGTCCAATTGATGTATGTTCCAACCATGATGAGCTGCAAGTTCACAGACGCTATGAATAATAGTCATTTGACATGTAAGAAAGGTCTCATCAAAATCAATGCCCCTTTCTTGAGCATAACCCTTTGCAACAAGCCTAGCCTTATACCTATCAACTATTCCATCATGCTTATGGTTCATATTGTATACCCACTTAGTGCCAATGGCCTGCTTGCCAGGAGGCAAGTCACATAAAGACTAGGTACCATTTTTCATTATAGCATCATATTCTGATTGCATAGCAGCCATCCAATTTTCAAAATTTTGTACTTCATCAAACAAAACAGGCTCATTCTCATCAAAAAGACTAGAGGCAACCATAATATAGCAATTATATGCAAAAGAAGCAATATAAGAGCTTGAACAAGTATGATATAAAAGAGGTGCATCTAATTTGCTATCCCATAAAAGTTTGCACAAACCATTTTGGCATTGTCTTTCCCTCCTCTATATCACTTCTCTCATCAACAAGTGCATCATGTACATCTACATGAGAAATGGAGTGATCTGCATTATCATGCGAAACTTGTAAAGGTTAAGAAATTGCCTCATTTGGACCACCACTAGACTGTCCACCTCTAAAAATAGGTAGTTAAGTGTCATACATATCTTTGGAGCTAATTCATGTCTCCTTAATACATGAAAGTAATGGTTGAATAGCATCTTCCACAAAAACAACATCACAACTAACCAAAATGCATTTAGACTGTGGATGACAGAAATGATTGCCTTTGCTTTTATAATTGTACCCAACAAAAATACATTTCACTACTTTATCATCCAATTTCTTGCATTGTTGTTGAGGCACTAATGCATATGTCAGACAACCAAAGACACGCAGGTGAGCAACAGATGGCTTGCGACCATGCCAAGCCTCATATGGAGTAATAGACTACAATGCTTTAGTGGTACACCTGTTAAGTACATATGCTACACACATCACACCCTCAAGCCAGAAACTATGTGGTAAAGTCTGACTCTTGACCATACACCTCGCCATCTCCATGAGTGACATGTTCTTCCTTTTTGCAACTCCATTCTATTAAGATTTATATGGAATTGTACACTGATGTTTTATCCCATGTTCAACCAAAAATTCATTAAAATCAAAAGACATATATTCCCCCCCTCAATCAGAATGGAGGGTGCCCATTTTACATGTCGATCGATTTTCATCCAAAACCAAAAATTGTTTGAATCACATAAAAACTTCAAAATTTTCTTTCAATGGATATACCCATGCATGCCTAGAAAAATCATTAATGAAATTCATGAATTAAAGGTAGTTCCCAAAAGAAGGTGTTTGTAAAGATCACAAACATCATTGTGAACAAGCTACAATTTCTAAATAGCTCATACTGAACCATGTTTTGGGAAGGAGAAACACAATATTTTTCCCAAAATACAACCTTCATAGACATGTTTATTAGGTGCCTCAAGTTTGGGTAGAGAGGACACCATTTTAGATTTTTGTAGGCATAGCAAATTAGCAAAATTTAGATGACCAAAGCATGCATGCCAAAGCTTTGCATCTGACATAGCCTGAGAATCTTAAACTGCACATGCTGAATCATTAACAAATTTTGCATAATCGATGAGCTTATATAGCCCATGACACAAAATGCTAGAAGCAATAATGACATCACCATCTGATAGAGCATGAACTATACAAATGCCATCAACAAATTTCACAACCAAGCCAATCTTGACTAATGCTGAAACTAATAAGAGATTTTCCTTGATCCTTGGCAAAAATAAAGCATCTAACAATGTAAAAGAACTACCATCAGTAGTAGTCAAAATTATCTTACCAACTCCCGAGATAGGATAAGAGGAGTTGTTGGCACATATGACAGTATTTGTTGTAGGGGTAGGCTCAAGTGAAGTGAAGAAACTGTGTTGCGAGGTAATATGTTTGGTTGCCCCAATATCAAAGTACCAAACATTTGAGTCTACTGCAGACATACATTGTTCATAAGAAGAAGGTTCATAACTGCAAATAGTAGTAAATTCCTATTCTTCATTCTGCACAAGATTTGCAGACCTTGATTTGGTTGTAGAGGCCTCTACAACAACCATTCCAGCCTCTTTTTTCTTTGCCTCTTTTGCAGTCAGTTTTGGACAAATCTTTATGACATGATCATTTCCTTTATCGTATTTGCAAAACAATTTTTTCTTTTTATTTTTCTTCTCATCTTTGTCATCCTTCGTCAATTGTGTAGAATTAGCAGATTTTTGCTTACTAGTAGATGAGCTCCATTTATGCCCTGTTGATTAGCCAGGAAATCTTAATCTCCAACACACATAATGGACTTATTGTGCCTTGACTGATCTTCTTGCAATAGAACAAAGACTAACTCCTCATGTTAAGGCATTTGGATTGCCTTTGATCATCAATCAAAGAGTAGAAGCAAAACTCTGATATAAATCTAGAGGACCATTCAAAATAGTTTGCACAAGTGAATTGTCTGGCAAGACTTCATTAATAGAAATCAACTACTCCTTCAAATCTTTGAAATTTGTCAAAAAAGTGTCCATGGAATCTCCTTCATGCTCATTCTCTAACTATTTTCATATTTAAGCAACATGAGCCTCATTCCTTGCCTAGTATAAAATGGTAAGTGTATTACAAGCATCCTTTGTTGTTTTGCAAGAGCGAATGTGAAGAGTAATGGCATGTTTGATAGACAAGGCTATCAATGCATGTGTCTAAGCATCTCTATCCTCCCAGCAAAGTTGCTCTATAGTAGGTGCAATGTGAATCGCAACACGAACAGGAACCTGAAGAGCATCATCTTCAATGCCATTCGTATCACCTTCAATAACTGTATTTGTAGTTGTTGTAGGATGTTTTTGACTACCCTTGACAATAATCCAGAGTCCTTTTACAACCAATACATGATGCTTCATATATGCTCATAATGTGTAATTAGTACCATCCAACTTATCCTCAATAACCAACATATGAAATACATCATTGCTTTCAGCCATGTGCACTGACTAAAATACTTTGATGCAGAAAAATGATTGTATCTCAAAACGTTGAACAAAACTACCCTATCCAATTCTACTAAACTTGTAGTAGAGTTTGAGCTGCTTATACAAGTGAATACTCACATACACATGCATATACATAATCATATACACACACACATAGACTCACATATTCATATTTACATACATATATACACATACACATGCATACACACACACAACACATGCATACGCACATATAGATACACATGCATACACACGCGTGCATACACACATATAGATACACATACATACACACACATGCACATACATACATACATACATACATACACACACACACACACACACACACATATATATATATATATATATATATATATATATATATATATATATATATATATATATATATATATATATATATATATATATATATATATCCTAATTCAAAAACCATATTATAAATATTCTAATTCAAAAATCCTAATTCGGAAACACTAATTTTGATATTAGGGCTTTACAAACCCTAATTTAGAAACTCTAATTCAGCCTTTTAGCCATATGATTGAAGTATATGTACACATTGCATCTATTCCTCCGACGTCCTACTAGAGAGATGTCTCTCCTCCCAACCTTATGCCTCTATATATAGCTACTTGGATCAACGAGGATTTGAATATATAAAAAGATATATACACATCATGTAGATACACATACATAAATATAAAATGGAGTAGATATATTATGCATCACACATACATGCCTATATGCACACATGTATATATACACATGCATACATATTTACATGTACACATTTACAGACACATATACATATTTACATGTACACATTTACACATAGACACATATACATATATACATGTACACATCACATATACATGCCTACATGCACACATGTATACTTATACATGCATACACAATTATAAACACACTTGCATATATTACACAAATGCATATGCATATATACACGTGTGCATACTAACACATGTATACATATATCACAAACATGCACACACATACATATACATGAAACACATATATGTGCATACTAATACATGTATACATATAATACACATGAATACACACACATATGCACACATACATGAGAAAAATTTGCTCCTCGAAGATAAAGCTATATACCAAATAATTAGGCATACCCCCAAGCTTCATGTTCTAACTTGAAAGAACATGATTTCATCTCTCTAGTAGGATTCATCGATATTCTAGTTGAATAAAGAATAATCTATTATCTGATATCCCTTCAAATGATTCAAGTTATTGATTGATAACTAGAGTAGAATTTACTATCTAATGTGCTCATATGTTTTCATTATTACCATCATTTAAGTAAGACATCAATATAGTCTCATCTTCATTATCCTTATTGGTTTCATTTATTTCTTCTATTGTTAAATCTGTGTTCTCATGAATCACATCATGTATTGATGGATTAATATCGATTTCTGGTAATTCCTCTTCATCATCAGTATAATCAGCATATAGAGTATTATCCTCTTCATCAAAAAGATTAGTATCATTATCATGTATAATGATTCTAATTTCTCTTTCGGATGTTGTATCAGTATCTAATGGTGAATCATCAAGAGGACTTTCTTTGATCTCTCTAACAATAAATTGTTCAAACAATGACAAGAATATATGGTTCTTTAGTAGATCGCGTTACCTTGGAAGAATCAATTGCCCAAAACCTAGATAATTCCTTTCTCAATGTGGAATTAATAACTTTATACTCGGCTCGAAACCAGTCAACCTTCAAAATGACCTATCAAAATATATAAAAACAAAAAACCATTATTAGGTGCTTAAAAAAACATTAAACTCTATCATAAAAAATATAAACTTTTTTCTACCTGTTTGAATATACGAAATGATATTTCGTAGATACCAACAATAGTTCCCATGTAACCAAGTTCACCATCTATAAGGTTCATGTCTTTTGAGCTAGCACATGATAGTTGCTTGAAAGAAGCAACAATACTAGAATCCTCTATTTTACATAAAGAATCAATGGCTTTGATTCTAATATGTTGTCCAAAAGCCCACATATTAGTGAACATTCAAACCTACAAAAGAAATTAAATTAGTAAAGAGAAACTAATATACATATATGAAAAAAACAAAATATTATTAAAATAAAGTTACTTTTCATTCACAACCTATCATTAACTCTCTCTGCTCATCTGAGATTTCTTCATTATTTGCGTTGGCACGTTGTGTTCGTACTCGCTAAGGAATGCTTGCATGCATTCGCTATTATCTGGTTTCGCTCTTTGTCGCACATAACCTTTTATATTCTCATAAATCGCTCGACCCAAAACATCCATCGAATGTTGACAACACTTGCAATCTCTATTTCATCTACAAGATGGACTAATAAATGAACCTGAATATCAAAAAATGAAGTAGGAATCTCTTTCTCCATCAAACATAGTGGCTCTTTGCATTCACGTTTTTTTTGTTGGATCGCGTTTTTGTCAATCTCTTTTGATGTGATCCACCTATACATACCATAAAAAAATTATAAAGAAGTTAATTCAAAAATAAAAGATATCAAATATTCATATATATTAAATATAAAAGTATCATAGTTATCTTATAAGCGATCCAAGATGATAGATCACATCTCGTACTCCTTTCATTTCACATCCATTGATAACCAAAGGTAACATATGTTTCAAAAACTTATTGCAATCATGGGTCTTTAACCCAGATAAGCTCTTATCATCCATAGTAAACATGTTCTGGAAAGATGCTCCATATCCTATAGGAGTCTGAATCAATTGAATCCAATTGTTAATAGTCTATATCTCTTTTGTTGTAAGTACCCACGGAGTAAGTGCATAAGTCATTTCCTGTCGATGTCTATCAAAAACTGGCCATAACTTTGGTTTTGATTTTTGATCCTTCAAATCAGTCCTTGATGCTATGGTATCTTTTAGTCCAAGAAGATGCTGCCATAATGAATAACCAATATTCTTGAATATATGCATAGGACTAAGAAGATGACATACTTTTAACTCTTTCCAATACTCCAAAGAATGCCATATTGATATATTCTCTGCGAGTGACAATTTTCCTTTACCTCTCTTCACATACTCATTATCTTCATCATCAATGAAGATTTCTGATTCTGTATCTATCAGAGATCCATCTATCCATTTTGTGTACCAATCCATAGACGTCATAGGTTTTGGACACTGATTTGTTTCAAGCTTTCCATTAAAATGTATCGCTTCTCTTTTAGATCTTAATGGATGATCATCAGGCAAGAATCGTCAATGTCAAAAATAAATATTTTTGTTGAGATTCTTACTATAGATTGATCTCAACCAATCACCTCACATTTATTTGTATGCATATTGAATAAAAAAATCACATCAATACCTGAACAAACACCATATCCTGGAAAATCATGAATAGTCCAAGCCACAATACCACGAACCATAATATATCTTTCATTGCTGCTTTTCAATACATCAATGACATTAATACCTCTCTGGTGTAGCTCAGTGATGAGTAGCACCTCCTTTAACATCAAGCCGGGAAGACATGAGGATGGTATGAAGACCTCGAGCATGTGATGTGCACAAGTGGTAATGCACCAAATTCAGCAAATTCCAGAGCCATCCAACTACAAAGAAGCTCAAGGCCAAACAGAGTGGGAAACAGCTATGAAAGAGGAAAATGCAATAGCAAAGAACAATACTTGGACATTAGTTCCCAAACCAAAAAACCATCAAGTCATAGGAGTCAAGTGGATATACAAAGTCAAATACAAGTCTGATGGCACTCTAGATTAATATAAGGCAAGATTAGATGCTAAGGGATACAAGCAACAACATGGCATTGACTATGAAGAAACCTTTGCCCCTACTGCAAGCTTCATAACCATAAGAATCGTCTTAGCACTAAGTGCTCACTTTAAGTGACCCATTTACTAGCTGGACGTCAAAAGTGCATTCCTCAATGGCGATCTTCAAGAAGAAGTATATGTTGAAAAACCTGAAGGTTTCAAGATCAAAGGCAAAGAAGATCAAGTCTACAAGCTTCACAAGGCACTTTACGGACTCAAGCAAGCTCCCAGGACCTGGTATGAAAAGATTCATAAGTTCTTTGAAGACAAGGGCTTTCATAGAAGCAATGTTGATGCTAATCTCTACATCTATCAAAAGGAATCTTTAGTAGCCATCATCATCGTCTATGTAGATGACTTGATCTTAACAGGCTCAGACGAAGAACACATCCAGTTTATCATCACACAGCTTCACCTTGAGTACTCTATGACAGATCTTGGATTACTTCACTACTTCTTGGATATGGAAGTTTGGCAAACAAAAGAAGGTATATTCCTATCACAGAAGAAGTACTGCTCTGATCTACTTTCCAGATATAACATGGAACAGTGTCGCTAAGTTTCTACACCACTAGATCCCAACATCAAGCTTACACTGGAGGACTCTTCATCACTTGTGGATGTGCATACCTATCGACAGCTTGTTGGCTCATTACTCTATCTTGCCAACACTAGACCAGATATTGCTTATGTAGTTGGTATACTCAGTCAGTTTGCACATCATCCTCATCAAACTCATTGGGATGCTGCTCAGAGACTAATTCGTTACCTTGCCCTCACCCGACATCATGGTCTTTGGTATAGAGGGGGCATCAAACTCACCGGATATTCTGATTCAGATTGGGCTGGTGATCCTGATTCTTGACAGTCTACTTCTGGGTATATATTCTTGCTTGGCTCAGGACCTATCTCTTAGGCAAGTAAGAAGCAGCCTACAGTCGCTCTATCATCTACCGAGGCCGAGTACCGAGCATCCAGCTTTGCAGCATGTGAGGCCATCTAGCTTTGATGTTTATTATCTGACATTGGTGTTTTGCAAGATACTCCGACATGTCTTCGCACGGACAGCCAATCAGCCTTGGCCATCACCAAGAATCCAATGTTCCACGCTCGGACGAAGCACATCGAGATCCAGTACCACTTCATCCGTGAGAAGCTCATATCTCAAGAGCTTACTCTGGAGCAGTGTACCTCTCAGGAGAACCTGGCAGACATGTTCATGAAGGCTCTACCTGCGGTTCTGCTCTAGTGCTTGGTGGACCTCTGCAGCATTCAGCCGCTCCAAAATGGAGCTACAGAGGGGGTGTCGACGACATGATTGCTCCTTCTTCATCTACATTTGTATTCGCATGAGTGCATCTCCATTTTGTATCCAGGAGGCACTCCATTTCTAGTCTATTTCCATTTTATATTGTACTTCCTTTGTATTTGGGTACCTTGCCATGTGCTTCTACCAGTTGTATTCATTCTCCTTTCAGGAGACTTATCCCACATATGATGTACTTTTGAGAGCCCCTCCCAAATCTATATAAGGAGGGCATCTCCCCTCATTTGTACTTGGTTAGAAGCTTGAGGAGCCTACTCCATGCTCTTGGCAAGCTCATTTCTAATCCACATGAGTTTACCCATTTCATGGTCTACTCATTTTGTGTCTCACACATTCTTTGTTTTGTGAGAGTACTTTACTTTTCATTTTGCTTCCACATGTGTACTCTCCACACCATTTACAATTGATTCTGCTCGAGCTCATGGACGAATATGTGTTTGTGTGTGTCAAACAGTTGTGGGCATTGGCTAATCAAGTGTGTGAATCATGTTTTACATTGTGTGGTTTATGTGTGGCTATTTGAGCCCGCAAGCAAGCATGAGGCACCCAAATTTGTCTTGATTGTGGGTCCACCTTCAGTGACTTCTTGGCTACCCAGATAGACTTTACTTTCATATGCGAATCTTTGAAAGAATTCTTATTCGTGTCCTCTCATCGATCACTAGCATGACATTTAGTCAGTGGTTGTAACTTGACCACAATAGGATGCTTGCCTTTCCGCACCCATACTTGTTTCGGTGGCTGAGACACCTTGCTTCGTACTCTTCTTTGGTTTTGAGTGTAGGTTGTCTGCTTTGTTTGCATTCGGTACTCCTTTTCCGTGTCTCTATCACTTTTGGAAAAGAAGGGAGTTCCATTGTATCCTTGGCTTCTTTGTTGAGAACACGATCCCTCTGCATCACATAGTTTTGGACAAGAATAGCATCATCATCTTCATGTGTGCTCCTGGATGGACCAGGAGTTGGTGCCTTTCCTAGTTCCTTGGGTGCTTCATTTTCTAATTCAATTGTAATGCAATTTTTATTTACCCAGACCTGAAGAAGTCCACTTCTTAGGTTTAGGTTGACTGCATGATCGTAGATATAGTCTTGATCCAAGACAAGAGGTTCAGTGAGATCCTCGTCTTGACACACTAGCACTTTAACTGGCATAAGAACATCTTGAATGTAGAGGGGAAGTTCCACCTCGCCCATGCAAGGGGTTTCCACACCTCCCAATCCTATGAGGTATGCTTCTATAGGATTGACACTTAATTTTAATTCTTGACAATAAGAAAGTTTAACAACACTAGTGGCTGCACCTGAGTCAATCAAGGCCCGTATAGTCCTTACACTATTTCCTTGTCCTATCTCTAAGGTTACAAAAGGACGTCGGTCAATTATTCTATGGGAACTTACACATGGGACTTCGCACATAGCCATGTGATATCCTGGAGCTGCATAGGCATTTGTACTAGGCTGATCTCTAGCTTGTCTTCTTAATTTCATTCTTCACATGCGTTCCAAGGCCTCTGCCTATGCTTCTTCTCGGATTCATTTTTCTTCTTCTCTGCATTTCTTGGCAGTATTAAGTCGACTAAGCATTTCCTCCATGAGGGGTTCTTGATATAATTTGACTCAGCATTCACTAATGTAACTTAGTAGAACATTGCCTTCTAAGGTGGCTAATTGGACTACCCCACTTGTTGATATTCTATTAATAATCATGGATCCATAGCCATGCTTCTCTAGCTTTCTTGCATGTTGTTTTAGGGTGTACACCAAAACTAATTCTCTAGCTTTCAAGCCCTTATCCTTTACATGGGCATCGAAGTATGCCTTTTGTCTTTTCTTAGATGCATAAATCCCTGCGGCTGCTCTCAGTCTCGTTTCACCTAGCCGTTCAAGATCACAGATTGTTGAAGAGAGATCATGCCCTGTCCACTCATGCTCCTGTGCTACTTTCACTGTAGGTATCAAGAAGTCCAATGGTAGCACTGCATTTTGGCCAAATACAATCTAAAAGGGTGTGGCTTGGAGTACCATTTTATAGGAAACTCTATATGCCCGAACAGCATGATGTAGTTGTTTGCCCCAGTCAGAGTGTTTATTGTTCAATAGTTTTGTCAGCACATTACATAAGATCTTATTGGTGCTTTTGGCTTGCCCATTAACTTGTGGATGATAGGGGGTAGACTTCTTGTGTATTACCAAGAACCCTTGGAGAATATTTTCAATGGCTCTATCACTTAATAGCTCTATCGGTAGTCCATATCTAGTGAACACGTTCTCAAATAAAAACTACGTTGTCATTTGAGCATCATTCTTCGTTGTGCCTTTTACTTCTACCCACTTGGTGAGGTAATTTGTGGCCACAATGATGTATTCAGCATGAGAACTCTTAACTGGGGGATTAATAGGGCCTACAAAGTCTATTCCCCACTTGGAGAATATCCGTCCACCCATCATAGGTTTCAAAGGCATCTCATCTTTAAGTATGGGATATTGAGTTCGCTGACAAACATCACACCGCTTCACATAGGTATGTGCATCCATGTCAAGGGTTGGCCACCACAAGCCGACAAATAGGATTGCCTTAATCACACGGTCTGGTCCAAAGTGTCCTCCTGCTACACCTTGGTGAGTAGTTTCCAAGATCTTAAGATATTCACTCTCATGGACACATAGTCTCAAATATCTGTCTTTTCCATGCTTGTATAGATTATCACCAATGAGTGTAATCTAGGGCTTCTTGTTCTAAACTTCTTTACCTAGCCACGGTCATATCTTGAGGGAATGTTTTCGTCCTTAGGAAGGCTACCAATGGTTCACTCCAATCTGGTATTAGAGACACTTGGTACAATGTAGCGTGCCCCACAGATGGTCTAATACGATAGACTAGGAATTCCTTACACAACTTATGGACATCTACTTCCATAGTCGACCATTGCACTCTGAGTCTCCTTAGTGTCTATAAAGTTCTTTGCCTTGAGTAGTGTTGCTCTAATGCACCCACATGTGCTAATTGCAACCATTTTGCATACTCCTCCTCTTCCACACAACAAGCTAATATCCCTTGATCTGTATGCTTGTACATACTTCCTACCATGATATGGTACTTTTGGGCTTTTTCTACCTCCCTATCTTGAGTGTTCATTATTGGGTGTTTTGGTCCATATGCCAATTCTGGAACTAATGCCTTGGCCCATTGCGGTACAACTTCCAAATTAAACAAGTAAGCATCACGAAGATCATCTGATACTCCTTGTGGGGCCTCTCCAGATGCGAGCCTCAAGAGAAGTCATATTCCATTAGTAAGAGGAACCATCTTACTAATCCACATGTGTTGCATGTTACATGGCTTGTTTACCAAGTATAGTAGAGCTTGATGATCAGCAAAACATTTAAACTTATTTGCAAGCAAATAGTGTCTAAACTTTTTTATAGCATATATCATGCCTAATCCTTCTCGTTTGGTGGTGGTATAGTTTCGTTCAGCTGCATTCAACTATCTACTAGCATAGGCAATTGGAAGATCCATATTACCTTCACCCATAGGTTGTGCAAGTACACACCCAATAGCATAATTGGATGCATCCACATGAACATGAAACGACTTGTTCCAATCTGGTGTAGTCAAGATTGGTGCAGAACACAATCTTCTCTTAAGCTCGTTACAGGAATCCTCACATTATTCAGTCCACTCAAAGTTAGTCAAAAGGGAGTACAAAGGCTTTGCAATGATCGCATACATACGAATGAATCGACGATAATAACCACAATGCCCCATGAAAGCCTGTACCTCCTTGACATTCTTCGGCCTAGGTCGCTCTGCAATAGCTCTAACTTTCTCCTCGTCCGTGGATATGCCATTATTTGACACTATGTGTCCTAGAATCTTGCCTTGCCTGACCATAAAAACACACTTTTCTGGGTTCAAGCAGACTTGGTATTCTCTACATTTGTCAAAGATAGCTCTCAACTCTGGGATATGCGTTTGTCTGATGTTGGAATGAGCAATAGATCATAAACAGACTTCCAACTCTAGGATATGCATTTGTCTGATGTTGGAATGAGCACATAGATCATCAACAGACTTCCAATTTTTTTTGCAAGAATTCTTTAAACATGTGGCACATCAACCTTTGAAAGGTGGCTAGCACATTGGTAAGACCGAATGGCATTACTCAACAGGAAAATATGCCCCACTCTGTGGCAAAAGTTGTCTTATGTTGATCTTCTGGAGCTATGGCCACTTGATTGTAGCCAGAGAATCCATAAGGAAGTTGTAGACTTCCTTGCCTGCCACTCTTTCTAAGAGATTCTCAATGATAGGAAGCAGATAACTATCTCTAATAGTGGTTGCATTAACTTTCTTCAAGTTAATGCATACACGTAACTTTTCATTTTTCTTGGGTACCACTATGATGGGGGATACAAATTCAGTGTGCTCGATTTCATAGATAAATCCACCTTCTACCAAGCAATCTATCTCTTCCTTGATCTTGGCAGCATAGTTATCATTATGTGTATGGCTTTTGCTTAGAGGCCTTGGCATCTGAGGTCATCTGAATCATATGTGAGCATATGTCAGGGTCTACAGCTTTCAAATCCTTGTAAGTCCAAGCAAATACATCTATGCGTTCTCTTAATAAGGCTATCAACTCTTGCTCCTCTTCCTCCATCAGGTCATGTCCTATGTATGTGCACTTTTCTTCTCCTTCTTCTATGGTTACCACAATTTTCCTGGTGGTTTCTTTGTTATCATAGGCCACTCCTGCTTGTGCATCTCATTTAGGCATCCTCATCATGACTCTCCTATCTTCTATCTCATACTTCTTAAAGCTTTCTAGGACCTCAAACAAGACTTCTTCCTCCTTAGGTGTGACTTCTCTCTTCTTCCTCTTCTTGCCTTCATTCTTAGTGGTTACCTGTATGGCAAATCTCACGTCATTTGTAAGTTCCTTGTGTCTCTGAGGATGAGCTTCTACTTCGTAGAAATATTCCTCATTTGATGCAAAAGGTGGGTCCATAATGATTGACTCGAGATCGGAGTCACTTGCATCCTCGAATGCATCAGTGCTAGGTTCATATTGTTCAATAATCGAATCACACATGATTGGCTCTATTGTAAAGACTGAAATATCATAGCCATCCTCGTCAGAGTGGGGTGTCCATCATTCTTTATTTCTGGCTACATCAATTTTTGCTAAAATTTCCGCCCAACATGAGGTTCAAATTCTTCATCAAGACATACTATAGGTGCTTAGGTTAGGTCTTGAATTGATCTATGAGTTTCCTTCGCACCTACCTCTCTGGCTTTTTCTCTCTTCTCTTCTTCTATGACTACTTTGCACATCCATAAGTGGGTGTCTTCATGCATCCATGAGGATCCTGATCCTATGGAATGCACTAACTCTGTATCATCTTTAGCTCTATGGATGGGATTCCATTGAATAAGGGGCACATCTCTATGAGAGTAATCCTTGAGATTGACTTTGGTTGTAACACCTAAGTGTTGCAAATACAAAGAATTGTTTCCCCAATCTTGTACCACTTGCAAATGCCGCACAAATGGTCTTCCCAAAATCATCTCATAGGCTTGATTCTTGCTAAAGTCACATATGGAAAATGTATGCTCGAACTCGACACATGTAGTGAGAGTTATTCCTTCTAGCAGCCCTAAGGGTCTCTCAGTGTGACCATCGACCATCTGCAATTTCATTCTCGTTGGCCTGAGTGCTGGCTTGCCCCATCGCTGTTTTTCACTACCTCTGTGTTCCTAGGTATGATTGAGTCTTTGTTTCTTATCATGATCGTGGGTGCTCTCATACAAGTAGACTTAGCTTGCCATGGGCATGTGAAATGGGATAGTTCCTGTAAGGAATTAGACTCGAAGTCTAATCTCTCATGGGATTGGGCACTCTCTTACTCTCCATAAATATAGGGAATGTCTTGTGGGAATTGATCGTGTGCTTCATCCACAAGTTCAATTGGAGGAGGATTTCATTTTCTTTGGCCCATTTCTCTTCTTGAATCTCTCTTAGAAATTCTGGGGAATACTGATTCATAGA
Organism: Ceratopteris richardii; assembly: GCA_020310875.1. NCBI lineage: Eukaryota > Viridiplantae > Streptophyta > Polypodiopsida > Polypodiales > Pteridaceae > Ceratopteris > Ceratopteris richardii. Next base: position 54,944,225 of record CM035429.1, read on the forward strand.
AGAAGATGTCAAGTTCTGTGGAGTTAGGCATATAAGCTTCTTGGGGAGGAAGGCTTATCCCTTCCCTTGCCTTGTCCTTACCTTGGGAGGCAGAGTCCTTTTCAAATTTTGCAATTAGCCTCTCCAATCTTTCTAGGAGTCCATCAAAGTGCAATTGTGTCTTAGCTGAACTAGAGAAATTAAAGAGGTGAGTGGCTTCAAACATGTTTTGAGCCAATTCCACCATCTTAGCACAAATTTTAGTTCGTTTGAGCTCTAGTTCAGCTTTAGGGTAACACTTTTCATGGTCTGTTACATTTGGCCCTTCTTGGAGTCTGGCCTGATATGCCTTAAGCATAATGTCTAGGTCCTCAAGAGTGGGATCTGCTAAGACTGATCCTACTCTATGGGGTGGTGGGGTTGTGTGAGGTGGGTTGGAAGGTGGTGGATTGGAGGGACATGCAAATGGTGGTGGTGGAGTAGTGTGAGAGTGAGTTTGAGATGTGAGTTCAATTATCTTGGCTTTTGTTTCTCTTAGAATTTCCTTGAGTTCACTCAATTTCTTTGTCCATTGCCTTTTCATTCTTTCTCAACTATCCCTCCAGGCTCTGGTCCTTTTCTTTGTTATGCCCTCAGTCTCACTAACCTCAGAACTCTTTTCTTGTCCTAAACCTTGGTTTTGCTGCAAAGTTTGGGCTCTAGTGACTACTTGAATTCGGGCAGTGGAAGTTACACTTCCTGTAGAGTCTACCACTAACCCAATAACATTGGTGGGAGTGATTTTTGACATTAGGACAATCTCGTAATAGGTGCTCCTTGCCACAATCTGGACAGAAACCTTGGATTGTCACGGATTGGGTTTGTGTGGGTGTAGGCATAGGGCAATCACGAATGAGGTGATCTCCCTGACATCGGTAGCACGGTCCTCTAGGAAATGGGGGTTTTACCTGCCTAGGTTGAGGTCTAGAGTTGGGGTTGGCATACATGACATTTGCATATTCTGGCTCCTAGCTAATTTCGCTCAGGTCCTCATAGTAATATGACTCATTGTGCTCAGGTGACTACATGTAGTAAGCATGGGGGCTATCAACATGAGTAGAGTTAAAACTATGATCACTACGGTCACTTTCTGAAAGTAATGGAGTTACTGGCACTAAAGCTCTATTCAAATTTTCTTCTATAGCTACATACTTTACTAGAATCACATTGGATGGAGGAGGGGGTTGCTACACCAGAACTGGTTGAGGTCTTTGTTGGGCCTGATATTGTGGTTGGAAGGGTTGCTGAGGCCTAGCATACTGTTGTGATGGGTACTGGTTCTGGTATCTTCCTTCTTGAGGGTATGGATGTGGATAAGTTTGCCTAACTGCTTGCTTATTGTATGGGCAATCTTGCATGGTGTGATTAGTGTATCTCCATTCTATGCTGCAGTATTGACTACTAGGGTTCACTTGGGGTTGAGCCATAATGGGAAATACACTCGCCATATGGTCACCTACACAAGTATAGCATCGCTTAATTGGGGTAAATCTAGGTATCTGTTTGCTAGAGACTCCTAATTTCTGAGCTACTTTCTCAACAAGTTCCTCAATAGATGTGGATGGATTTGAATTGAAGCTAGTAGAGGTATCTGAATCTCTATAGATTTTTGAAAGCTCTAATTCCTCCCCTAGGTTATCCTCAATGTCTATGCATATGCATACACACTCTTCTATGGTCCTAGGGTCCTTCAAGTACACATAAGATCTCAATTTGGTACTTAGCAATCCATCTAAGAATAAAGCCACTTGTTTGGCTGGCGTGGGTAACTCTAGAACAGGACATCTCTCTAGGTAGTGCCTAAACCTTCTTCCTGCAATTCTAACTGTCTCTTGAGGTGTCTGCCTGAAGCTATGTATTAGTGAGGAAGTATTGTGTTGTATGTCACTCTTAGAAAATTCTGTGGTGAAAGCTTCTAGAAGTTGGTCTATGTTCTTGAATTTCCTCTCGTGTAGTGGTTGAAACCATGTAAGGGCTATGTTCTTGAGAGTTAATCCAAAGGCATTGTATTAAACATGTCATCAACTTGCTCGACTCTTAAGACTTGCCTAAATTCTGCCACATGATCGTATGGATCTCCTGTGCCATCGAAGCAATTCTTCATGGACTTAACTAATTGTGTAGGTCTCACTATCCTAGTGTGCTCTGTAGGCCTTGGCAAAGGGAATTCATTGGTATTTCTTTGATTCCTTGGGTCTCTAGGTCTCTTGGTCTCCATTCTATCCATCTCCATTCTCGTTCGTTCTCTTTCTATTGGGTTAGCAAAGCTTACCTCCGGTCTATCTCCAAGGTCTGTAGGTCATGATTGACAGGGTCTATCAGTCATGATTGACAGGAAATCAAGTAATTTCTTAATTGTGATTAGTGATTTGGAATGTGCTCATCATGTGCTTTGTGGTGGTCACTTAGTTTTACCAATAGTTGAACTTTTCTGTTGATCGTGATCGATAGAGGTCAACACCTCGAGACCTGCACAGACAATTTTCTCACCGGTTGGAGCTACTGCAACTGCAAAGGAAGCTGGTACCTGCAACAACACTCAAGCAAACACAAAAAACAAAGGTGCAAACAAGCTCTCTCTCACTCTCGCTCTCAAGTAGAAATGAGGAAATGAATGGAGATGGAGGTATATGGTCGCGATGGTGAAGATGATCATGAGTGGATATGGTGTTTAGAAGTGAAGAGGAAGGAAAAAAAAAGTAAATAAAGTAAAATATAATGCTTACCTACTCTTCCAACATCTCTACTCCACATCTTACCATCACACGCTCGTCCTCAAAGCTCCATCCCCGGCAACGATGCCAAAATTTGGTGTAGCTCAGTGATGAGTAGCACCTCCTTTAATGTCAATCCAGGAAGACATGAGGATGGTATGAAGACCTCGAGCAAGTGATGTGTGCAAATGGTGATGGAGAAGCACACAAGCATGCACACACACACAAGCACATGTAAGAACAAAGAGTGAGACAATGCAAGCTTTGATTAAGATCAAATCACAATTACAAGTGCTCTTCTTTAGTTAAAACTATAATCTGTTCTCCCCAAAAATGAGCTTCCTAGCTCCTTTTATAGTTTTTGACTAGCTAGTGGCCTTGTCGAGACCTAGTGTCTGGCCTAGTTAAAAATTAGGTTCCTAGACTAATTTGGAGGCTCAAATGAGCTCTAAAACTTACGAAAATTAGTACATAAATACTTATAATACTCCTCAAGCTCAAGGACTCTTCAGCTTGAAACAAATGGAGTTGAATCTACCAAAAATGGTATTTACAATGTTCATGTAGTGATGAAAATCACTGTTAAAAGGAGATTAGGTCCGAAAAATGGAATGGCCTATTTGTTGGATCTTCTTTGACTGCTTTGCATGCTTGGCCCTTCTCTTTGCTCTGATTCCTTATGTCGGCTCCCTTGTCTTGAGATGCCCTGGCTGTTGCCAACACTCTCCATAACTCTTGGAGATCGTCAATGAGAGAAGCAAGATATATACATTCATATCTTTAATTTGTCTTTTTCTTGGGATTAAAAGTGAAAGCATTAAATGTTCCTTTTTAATGCTAAAATATGGTGGAAGATTGTAGTTTATGAGTACCACTGGCCATGTTGACCATTTACTGGATTTCATGGAGAATGGGTTAACCGCATCTAATGCAACTCCTAACTTTAGATTCTATGGATTTTGTGCAAAATCAGGCCATGTAGAATCAATATGCTGAAAAGCAACACTATCAGGAGGAATTCTGATTAGTCCATCAGTACTTTTATGATCATGTCCCCATGTCAAAAGCTTTGATAATTCGGGGCTTTGAAACATATGTCTTATCCGTGGAGCCAATGGAAAATGTCTCAATACCTTTTTTGGGATTTTATCTTCTACATCCTTATATAGAGGAGATTTACATTTTGGACATGTCAAAGAGTCTCCATATTCACCTCTATATAAAATACAATCGTTAGGACATGCATGTATACATTGATAATCTATACCAAGATTATCGATTATCTTCTTCATTTCATCATGTGAGGTAGGAAGAATATTCTGACTTTATAAAAACGTTTCAGATAATAACCTGCAAGTTCATGAAAAAAAGACATATTAATTATATATATATATATATATATATATATATATATATATATATATATATATATATATATATATATATATATATATATATATATATATATATATATATATGTGTGTGTGTGTGTGTGTGTGTGTGTGTGTGTGTGTATGTATATATGCATATAATTTTATATATGTGTATGCTGATGTGTATGTGTATATGTATGTATGTGTGTATATGTGTTTTATATGTATATATGTATGTATGTATGTATATATATATATATATATATATATATATATATATATATATATATATATATATATATATATATATATATATATATATATATATATATATATATATATATATATATATATATGCATATATGTATGTGTATGTGTGTATATATGTGTATGTATGTATGTATGTGTATGTATGTATGAATATGTATGTATGTATATGTATGTATGCATGTGTAGCTGTGTATATTTGATTTCTTTTTTTTTATTATTGTGGTTTGCAGACTTTCATATCTAGACCACTGAATCGTTTGGTTGTCTCCCATTTTATAGTCAATCTATTACCTGCCTTGCTAACTAAGATTTACATATTTGTTTACAAGGATTAAGTATTAGTTAACTATGGAGGTATTAGGTCATTTGGAAAATAAGATAAGCAAATTTCTCTCGATGATTTTGGAAGATGCATGAATAGTTTTAAAGGATGGGCGTACATAAAGTGTTCATTCAATGCAAGTTCTTGTTCTTACCGTAGCTAAGGTAAAAACAAAAACCTACACTAAATGGACACTTTGTGTCCACCCATCCTTTCAAATGATTCTTCCATACTTCAAAATCTTCGAGGTAAATTTACTTCTCCTATTTTTCAAACAGCTTAATACATCCATAGCAAACTCATACTTAATATTTGTATGCAAAGTTCATAAAAGAGTTAGCAACGCAGGTATTAGGTCAACTAGAATAGGAGAAGCAGATATGTCAGGAAGATTCTAAAGGTTGGGCAGACAAAATATCTTCATTTGATACAGGTATGTATAATTTGACTTTACTTTCATAACATGTGTATGTGCATATATATGTGTGTATGTTTATATGTGTGTATAGATTCATGTATAGATATGTGTATGTCTATGTATGCAAATATTTATATGTATATATCTATGCATGTATATATATAAATAGATAGAAAATTAAAATTATACCGCAATAGTGACAAAAGAGATACATTACTCCATCCAAAATGATTTTGAAGATTGAGAGTAAGCAAGATCGCACTTAGTCGTGTCAAACAATTTCCTTCATATACATGCTTTAGACATTCCTCTTGGAGATATTTGTCATTTTTTGAAATATCAATGCTCTCAATGTCATTTTGATACCAGTCCTCAATAAAATCTGCCATGTCATCACCTTCCTCATTATCGCACAAATATTGTACTTTATCTTCTTTTGAATATAGATCTTTCAACCTTGCATATTCCATAGGATCACTTTTGTGTAGCCTCCTCATAGAAGCTTCTAATAAATGAGGTCTTACTGGCAATTGTGAATGTTGTGGAGGAATATTATCAATGTCATATGTTGGAATCTACACACATGAATAAAAATCATTAATATTCCATAAATGAATAAAAAGTAAACTTTAAACATAAAATTAAATATATAAGTTATTAAATATGGATAGAAAATTTCCATTCTCTCTCTAGCTAAAAGGTGCTCTTGGAGGTCTACACCATCCATAATTCACTAATAATTCATCACCAACATGTAATGTAGTAATAGCATTGACAACTATGTATCTTGATACATCTCTACTCATGTATGGTGATTCATGACTATTTTCATGCTCTTCAAATGTGAAATTAGTCCTTGAACTATTATGTAACCCTCGACTACTATTGATTAAACTTGCTATATTTCCATGCGTGTAAGGTCTTTCATCAATATATAATCTTTCATTTTCTGCATGTGAAATCCTTCTACTAGTAAGGGATGCTGCATTTAAGCATATTCCATAAGTACTCATGCTTTGAACATAACGTGCAAGTCGATGCCAATCTCTCCATCCATATATAGGACCACAAAATGACATAAGAGTGACTTCAGAGTATGGAGGCACATACAAATCCTCTACAATAAAGAGACCACGACTAGCATTAGTAATACTGGATGGAGCAATCATATAGCAATTACCCCAAAAGTTAAAAACCTCTCCATCTAAAGGAAGTGGTCCTCTATTCCATCCTCCATATCTTCTTCTATCATATGTTTGTACTAGAGAATGATCACGAGCTAGCAATGGATAATTGCTAGCTATTTCAGTCTCTAAACCAGGAGGTAGAGGATTTCTAGAAACCTCTGCTTGTAATTGATGAACAGCAAGTCCATGACGTGTACCAGGTATATTAACATTATGAGTATGAGAATTATTATTATCATCATCATCATCAAGCAAGTATTCCTGTATATCAACAATTATTTTTTATTTTGTATATGGTTTTTAAATAAAATAATGACATTAATTTATAGATAAAATACATACCCAAGCCTTATCACGTTGACCACGTGGTGGTGCACGCTCAAAAGTACCATACTCTGCCTCATGTTCAATACATTCCAATTGTGGTCTTCGATATGTGACATAGCAAGAGTTACACCAACATATAATATGCTCTTGATAGTAAAATTCATCATAATTCCTATCGGAGGACACATGTGAAGACGTTGCATGGGTAGCAGGTGGTGGAGTGCCCTCTTATTGATCAGAATCTAATTATAACAAGAAACAAAAAAATATATCAGTTATGTATCTATCAAATATATTTAAAATTAAAAGTTTGATATACTTATAGTATATAGTCCTTGCACGATTAGGAGACGGTGGTGGAGTTCCACCTGATTGATCACAATCTACAAAAATGGTATTTGATATTAACAATCTGATTATTTACATACATAAACATTCACATATACATATTTAACTATACACACATATTCACATATACACATTTACACATAAACACATATTCACATATACACAAATACACATTATTGTGGGATAAATGCATGTATTTTGTATGAATGAGTGTATATGCATGCATCTATATGTGTGTATGTATATATGTGGATATGTATATGTGTGTTTATGTTATATGTATGTATATGTGTATATGTATGCATATATGTATGTGTATATGTTTGCATGTATATGTGTATGTGGGTATGTGTATGTGTGTATATGTGTATGTATTATGATTTTTTTTTTGTTTGAGATTAAAATGACAGGAGATATTGTATGGTGGAAAAAAATAAGAGGCGACCTAACATACCACCTGAGACGTGACAGTTTTTTCATAGAAAACTACATCTTTAGGAGTCATTTCCTCAACAGAAGGTATACAAATTAATAGTCTATATTTATAATTCTCATATATTTTATTAATTTTTTACATTTAACTTATGTATTTCTTTTTTCGTTACATAAACAAGCTACTGCAAAGAAGAAAGTTGAGTTGAGCCGCACATCGCACCTAGGCCAAATGGGCCATCATGGTTTTGTAGCTACATTTGTAATTATATGTGTTATTGTGAGTATATTTTTTATTTTAGTTAAAACGCAAGAGACTAATCTTTTTTCTTTGTTTCAATGCAGCGAAAGGATTATGGTCGATATCCTATGAAACATGAGATCGAGTATGCTACACATTTTGGATATCGATGTTTGAGCGAGTATATTCGAGATCATCCAGATGCATTTGTGAGTATTGTTAAATTTTATATAATTATTTTATTTTTATGGATGTTTTAATTGTTTTACTTATTTATGTTTGTTATATGTAATATAGGAGTATTATGGAGAGGTAGATATGGATGAGGTGGAGAGACAGACACAAGAGGGACAATCTCGATCGTCACAGGGTGCTCACACAGATACATCAGATCATGCGGATGATCGTGATGATGAGGATGATGATGATGATTAGGATTCTTGATTATGACATTTTATGTGTATTTACATTGAGATATATATATATATATATATATATATATATATATATATATATATATATATATATATATATATATATATATATATATATATATATATATATATTATCTATATATTGTTCATTTCAGTTATGTTTTGAATTGTGTGTATTGTGACACTTATGTGTTCCTCGAGTAGCTTTGATGTGAACCTTTTCCCTATACATGGGCACTTTTTACTCTAGTGCTGGCTAGAGGTTTTTTCCCCATGTTACCACATACTTGATACTCTCATATGTGGTGGTACTTTGTACTTAGGGATATCATTCAGCTCTTACTTCAGTTCAGTTCATTGTCAATAGAAAGAGCTATTCCAGCCATCGTCTTCTCCGTGTGTCTTGCTACGTTTGTGCTCCTTGTGTGTGCTTCTTGTGTGTCTCTCGCACTTATACACACACCCAACAGTGGTATTAGAGCAAGTTCAGCTTCTTCTCAAGTTTTGGTTTTTCGCATCGCGGCACGCATGCACTTTAACAGTGCAAATCGACTTTGAAGCATAGATTTGTGAATTTCAGCAGTCAAGAAACATTTCCATTAGGTGCGCTAGGGTTTTACCCCCATTTCGAAGCCATTTGTGCAGTCAGAATTGCCATCAGAGTGACGGTTTGTGGGCTGAAATTTCAGCACTCATTTCAGCTTTCGTCGAAGTGAAGATTTTGTCACATTCTTGTTCTTTAGTAAAATGGCGGGCATCAATGACTTGTTTGGCATGCTTCAAGCTGAAGATAAGCTTGATGGGACCAACTATCCGATGTGGTCTTACATGATGAAGCATGTTCTTGTCGCAAAACAACTTTGGAACATAGTGGCAGATGTAGATCGAAGACCGGCAGGTGCTTCTACTTCACAGTCTACTGTCACAGATGGAGCTTCTTCTTCGAGTACAATGGTTTCTCCTTCTCCACCTACATAGGAGCAGCTTAGATGGGATGGAAAAGATGCTCAATCTCATGCTTTGATTGCTCTTTCAGTGAAGTGTCATATAGTTCCACACATTCGGTCATGTTCTACATCGAGACAAGCATGGGACACTCTTGCTTCTTTGTATGCCGTGGGTAATGAAGCACGTGTTGCATACTTGAGGAAGCAACTTGAGGATGTATGTATGGCTGAAAATGAGTCGGTGGATGTGTATGTGACATGCATCAAGGATTTGAAAGATCAATCGACAAACATAGATGAGATCATTTTGGATGCATCACTCATTTCTACATTGTTGAAAGGATTACCGGAATCTTTTCAAAGCTTTGCTACTACACTTCATTTGGTTGCAAAAGGAAATCCTAATATGTATGCATTTGATGAGGTTGTGTCTCTTCTTTTTCAAGAAGAGCAATCTAGAGTGAATAGGAGTGGTTTGATTGAGGGAACACAAGCACTTGCTATCTCACAAAAGGGGAAAAGCAAGTATGGTTCAGCTTTGGGTTCATCAAAACCGAAGCCTCAAGCTTCCTCTTCCACTCATTCCTCTAATGATGGTGATTTGCAAAAGAAGAAGAGATGCAAATATTGCCATAAGGCTGGTCATACTATTGATGAGTGTAGAAAGCTTGCTAAACACAATGAAAAGAAGAAGGAATCCGGCATGTCTATTGCTGAAAATTCAGCAAATGCAAAGAATGATGAAGCTAACACGGCTCAAGATTTTTGGGCATGTGTTGTTACATGTCATTATGATGCTTCTTTACATTCTAAATGTATGGTTGTGAATGAGGCTGATTCAGATTGGTTCTTTGATAGTGGTGCTTCAAAGCACATAACATCATGCAAAAGATTTTTTGCCTCTTTGAAAGATGCACCTAAAGGAGGACATGTGGTGTGTGCAAACAATGCCTCTTATCCTATCATTGGAGTAGGAGAAATTGAGCTTACTGCTGCAAATGGAGGTGTGATTCTCTTGAAAAATGCATTGTATGTGCCCAGTATCAAGAAGAACTTAATTTCAGTTCCGTTGATTGCCAAAGCTGGACTTCATGTACACTTTGTTGATGATAAGTGTATGGTTCATGATTTCAGCAATGGCGATATTATCGTGATGTTCGGTACATTATGTAATGGTTTGTATCACATGGACACATACAATAGGGCTGCCTCGAATGCCTTAGCTGCTCATACTTCTTCCATGGCTGAAAGGGAGCTTTGGCATGCTCGTTTTGGTCACTTGAACTTCAATAGTTTTCTCTACTTGCAAAAGAAGGACATGGTTATTGGCTTGCCTACACTTGAGTCCATTGAAAATCATGCATGTGAAGGTTGCATTCTTGGATAAATGCATCATGCTTCTTTTCCAAAAGATGATCATACACACACTACAAGAAAATTACAGCTTGTTCATAGTGATGTATGTGGTCCCGTCAAGGCTCCATCTTTTGGGAAGCATGTATATTTTGTTACCTTCATTGATGATGCTACTCGCCATACATGGGTGTATCCTATGAAAGCAAAGAATGAGGTATTTTCTTGCTTCAAAGCATTTTTAGCTATGGCTAAAAATTTTTCTTCACAAAAGCTTTTGACTCTACGCACGGATCGGGGTGGTGAATACATGTCACATGAGTTTAATGCTTTTCTTTGTGAAAGAGTTATTTCACACCAATGTACGGTGCCATATACACCTCAGCAAAATGGTGTTGTCGAGCGTAAAAATAGAACTCTACTTGAAATGGCACGATGTATGGTTAAAGGAAAGCATCTTCCTGATAAGTTTTGGATGGAAGCGGTCATGTGTGCAAACTATGTGTTGAATCGCTACCCTACAAAACCATTGAGAGTCATCACTCCTTATGAGGCTTGGAATGGTCATAAGCCTATGGTTAGTCATATGTGTGTGCTTGGTTGTTTGGCATATGCTCTTGTGCCATGACAACAACTTCACAAACTTGATGACAAGGCAAAGAAATATATATTGTTGGTTATAGTGTTGAAAGTAAGGGATATTGGTTATACCATCCATTGACAAACACAATTATTGTGAGTCGAGATGTGGTATTTGCTGAACATTCAGTTTTCCCTCTACTTGAATGCAAAAAACTACCAACACTTAGCTCACACAATGTGTTCGATACACTCATGCCTTTGTTCCAAAATGGTGCACTTGACTATGGCCATATAGACCAGCCAATTGAGGCTCAAAGGGTTGAAAAATTCCAGCCAAATAGGGCTGAAAATGCAGAGAATTTCCAGCCAAACATGGCTGAAAATTTTCACTCAAAAAATGTGCAAACAGCTGGAAATTTCCAGCCACACATGGCTGAACATTTGCGTCAAAACATGGCTGAAACTGAGCATGAAATTCAGCCCACGCATGATGTACATATTGAAGATGCTTTACATAATGAACGCATGTCTATCAAGAGTGCACAATCTATGCTAAAGTGGCTGAAACAAACTTTGCAGGACAGCAAATTGAGTGCACCTTTACTTGGTAGAACAAGATCAAGCTCTCACCATGCATCAAGTAATTTTGTGGATTATTCTCTTATTGCTACAGCATGTAATGAAGAGCCACTTTCTTTTGAAGATGCATGTGACAATCCACAATGGATGAGTGCTATGCAATCAGAAATGGATTCCATACATAGGAATGATACTTGGGAGTTATGTGAATTGCCAAAAGGAAAGAATGCCATTGGTACAAAGTGGGTTTACAAGATTAAGAGAAAATATGATGGTAGCATTGATTGCTACAAAGCTAGATTGGTTGCCAAAGGATATGCGCAACAATATGGCATTGACTATGAGAAAACTTTTGCACCTACTTCACGCATGACTACCATTCGTACTGTGGTTGCATTGGCTGCCCATCGAGGTTGGAAAGTGCATCAGTTGGACATAAAAACAACCTTCTTGAATGGTGATTTGCAAGAAGAGGTCTATGTGAAGCAACCTCCTGGATTTGCTATGAAAGGGAAAGAGCATATGGTTTGTCGCTTGCATAAAGCCTTGTATGGTCTCAAGCAAGCTCCACGTGCATGGTATGAAAAAATCCATAAGCACTTGATTGCTCTTGGTTTCACATGTAGTCCGATTGAAAGCACACTCTATGTATGCAAAAATGGGGCTGACCTTACAGTGCTTGTTCTTTATGTCGATGACATACTCTTGACTAGGTCATGTGATGCAAAACTTGACATTCTTATGGATGATTTGCAGCATACTTTTGATGTCACTTATCTTGGTCTTTTGAGCTACTATTTTGGCATCCAGTTTGTATCCGTTGAGGGGGGAATTGTTATGCATCAAGCAAAGTATGTTGAAAAACTACTTCAGCGTTTTGACTTTGAGGATTGTAAACTAGTTTCCACACCAGTTGAGACAGGATTCAGGTTCTCAGTTGAGGATTCCAGTGATGCATTTGACACTTCTCTTTATTAGCAAGCTATGGGATGTCTTATATATGCATACAACACAAGGCCGGATATACAATATGCAGTTTCCCAATTGAGTTGATTCATGCATAGCCATGGCACTAAGCATTGGCAAGCAGTGAAATGTGTGTTTAGATATCTCCGAGGCACTTTGAGTTTAGGTCTCTTTTATGGCAAAGATGTTCAACTAGTCTTGCATGCTTTTACAGATAGTGATTGGGTTGGTTGTTATGATACTCGCGTGTCCACTAGTGGTAATTGCTTTTTCCTTGGAGACTCATGCATATCTTGGTTGAGTAAGAAGCAACCTACAGTGGCGACATGGATTTGTGAAGTTGAGTATAGGGCAGTTTTCATAGCGACAGTGGAGTGTATATGGCGGAGACACCTATTGATGGATCTTTGCATGGAGATTGATGCTGCTACGCATATTCTCATAGATAGTCAGAGTGCTTTGGTTGTTGCACGAAACCTAGTGTTTCATGCACGGACCAAACATATTGAGGTGCATTATCACTATGTGAGAGAGCGCCTTCATGTAGGAGATATTGATTTGGACTATGTGCCTACACAAGATAATGTGGCAGACATATTCACCAAAGCTCTTCCATGGGAAAAGTTTGAAGCTTTTCGCAAAGCTTTAGGCTTATTACCTTGTGGGGGCTGATCTGTCACTCCCTGTATGTGTTCACATCATTCGCTCCAGGGGGGTTTGTTACATTTATGTGTTCCTCGAGTAGCTTTGATGTGAACCTTTTCCCTATACATGGGCACTTTTTACTCTAGTGTTGGCTAGAGGTTTTTTCCCCATGTTACCACATACTTGATACTCTCATATGTGGTGGTACTTTGTACTTAGGGATATCATTCAGCTCTTACTTCAGTTCAGTTCATCGTCAATAGAAAGAGCTATTCCAGCCATCGTCTTCTCTGTGTGTCTTGCTGCGTTTGTGCTCCTTGTGTGTGCTTCTTGTGTGTGTCTCGCACTTATACACACACCCAACATGTATGGTATTAAGTAATGAAAAGCTTTTTTCTATTGATTGTTATTATTGTTTATATTAAGCATGTGTTTTATTACTTTAATTATGTAATTCATTCATCTTTATGTGTGTTTGTGTGTATATAAAATGTATATATGCACATGTAGGTGTTGTGTCTATATGCATGTATATGTATGTATCTATGTATATATGTGCATGTATGTATGTGCATATGTATATGTGTATATGCATGTATCTGCATGTGCATGTGTAAGTGTATATGCATATGTATGTGTATGTGCATGTGCATGTGTATGTGTGTATATGTATGTATGTATGTATGTGCATGTATATATGTGTAATATGTGTGTACTTATGTGCATGTATATGTGTGTAATATGTGTGTGTATATGAATGTATGTACATATGTTTATGTGTATATGCATGTATGTGCACGTGCATGTGTAAGTGTATATGTGCATGTGCATGTGCATGTGTAAGTGTATATGTGTGTATATATGTATGTGCATGTGCATGTGCATGTGTATGTGTGTGTATATGCATGTGCATGTATATGTGTAAGTGTATGTGCATATGTGTGTATGTGCATGTATATGTGTATATGTATGTATGTGCATGCGTGTGTATGTGTATGTGTGTGTACGTATGTGCATATATATATGTATACATGTGTATGTGTGTGTATATATACATATGTGCATATGTATGTGTATGTGTATAAACATATACAAGTGTATGTATATGCATGTGTATATGTATGAAACATGCATGTGCATGTGGATGCATTTCCATTTGCATCCATGTGCATGCATGTGGATGTGCATATACATGTATTTAAGTATATGTTAATGTGTGTATGTGTATGTGTATGTATATATGCAATAATGTATGCATGCAAGTCTTTTTATGTGGTTGTAGAAATGTTTATGCATATGCATGCATATGTGTGTGTATGTGTAAGATTATGTGCACATGTATGTGTCTGTATATATGTGTGTGTATGTGCACGTGTATATGTGTATATGTGTGAATGTGCATCTTCATCATCTATAAGTGTATATGTGCATATCAATAAGTGTGAGTATGCTAACTAATGAAAATAACACAATTCAAATGATATACAAAGAATGGAAACTGTACTTACAATAGTTAGCCATATTTTTTGCTTGGTTAGCTTATTGAATAACAAAGAGAGAAAGAGGTAGAAAGAGAGAAACAGAGATAGAGAGAGACAATAAGATAGAGATTAGACAAAACAACAATTTTGCAAGCGATTGTTTCAGCTCGTAAGCATAGCGCAATTGCGAACGTTGGAGAGCTCTTCCATCAGATGCGTGAAGATACCGATCGAAGACCCTCCAACATTTTAATTTTTTTCATCAAAAACCAGTCTTGTAAGCGATGCTAAGGCATCATAAAAGCCCATCCAATTAGCTTCACATAAGCGACATTAATTACCATCACTTATGTGATGCAAATTAGTGTCATTTATGTGGTGCCTTTTTAAATCGTCATTTTAGTGATGCTCAATGTGAGTGCCACATATCCCGTCGCACCACATGTCGATGAAAACATCATATCTCTCGTCGTTTAACCAACGTTCCACATTGGATGTTTCTTGCAATGCTTTATGCAATTTTATAGCGACAAAATTGCATCACGTTAACCGTCACTATGCACCTTTATTCCTTGTAGTGTCATGAGGCAACTTCTTAGCCTTTGCAGGTTTCATGTGATAATGCAGATCATCCCATTTCTTATGCAGATTTACATGATGCACTTGCCGATGGGAGAGCTCATATTGAACAGGCAAAAACTATGCCAAAATGGCTGGTGCATACCTTGCGTGACAGCAAATTAGATGCACCTCTACCATATTGTACTCGATCAGGCTCTCATAGTGCCTCTTTTACATCAGATTGCTATGCTATGACTGCCTCTAGTCTCTGTGATGAGAATGAGCCCGTTTCATTTAAAGAAGCACAAAATTCAAAAAATTGGATGGATGCTATGCAATCTGAATATGATGCTATAATGAAGAATGGTATTGGTCTTTATGTGACTTGCCTCCTAGCAAGAGGGCCATTGGCACAAAGTGGGTATACAAGCTGAAGTGTAAACCTAATGGAACAGTTGACATGTATAAGGCTAGGCTTGTTGCAAAGGATTATCCGCAGGAAAGAGGCATTGCTTTTGATGAAACCTTTGCTCCTCCTTGTCGAACAACTACTATTCATAGCATTTGTGAACCTACAACTCATCACGGTGGCTTTTTGCAAAAAGGGCATGAAAATTAGGTGTGCATGTTAAAGAAGGCATTATATGGTTTAAAGCAAGCACCACGTGCTTGGTATGAAAAGATACATGCCTATTTGATTGCATATAGTTTTGAGAACAGTCCAACTAAAAGCACCTTATATGTTAAGCGTGCTAATGATGTGCTTCTGATCATTGTGGTATATGTTGATGACATGCTGCTCACTGGTCATCATGACACACATATTGCTGATTTTAAGGCCGATTTGCATGCCTCATTTGAGATGTCTGATTTGGGGAGTTTGCATCACTATTAAAGCATTCAATTTATGCAAGTTGATGGTGGAATGGCTTTGTGTCAAACCAAATATATTGACACATTATTGCAACATTTTGGCCTTGAAGATTGTAAGCCTATTGCCACTCCTATGGAGACAGGTTTATGATCGAGTCTTCATGATGCTAGAGATGCTTTTGATGTTATTCTCTATTAGTGGGCTGTTGAATGCTTGATTTACTTATGCATTACTCGGCCAGATATTGAGTTTGTTGTCTCACAAATGAGTAGGTTTATGCATTTCTTGAGTGTCAAGCATTCGCAGTCGGTTAAGTGCATCTTTTGCTACTTGAGTAGTACCCAGCTACTTGGATTGTTTTATCCCAAGGGGGGATCACTACCGCCAGATTCACATGATTTTTTTGATAGTGATTGGGCTAGTTGTTATGACACTTGTGTGTCCACCAATGGTTTTTGCTTCATGCTTGGTAGCTCATGTATATCTTGGTTGAGCAAGAAGCAGCCTACTGTGGTCACTTCTAGTTGTGAGGTTGAGTATCAGGCAGCTTTCACAGTGATTGTTGAGCGTGTGTGGCTCAAACGCCTTATGGCTGATTTGGGTGTTGGTCAATCTTCTGCCACCACCATCTTCACGGACAGTTAGAGCACATTGGAAATTTTGAGGAACCCTATGTTCCATGCTCACACTAAGCACATTGAGTGCATTATCATTATGTCAGGGAGAGGTTCTCTATTAGGGAGATCAGCTTGGCATATGTGCCCATATAGGAGAACATTGGAGACCTTTTCACGAAGGCTCTGCCTAGGGAGAAGTTTGAAGCTTTCCACAAAGCTTTGGGCTTACTTCCTTTTGTGGATTGATTCCACATAGCTTGGCACCTCCTTATACATGAGTGCCAGCTCATTGTTCATCGCATCACTTTTAGGGGGGATTTCTTGATATATTTAGGTAGTGATGTGTGTGAACACTCTAGGACCACCGGGACACTTTTTTGCTTCTTTAGGAGGATTTTTTCCCCCAATTTGTATATACATCTTTTGCCCTAACGGGCTACTTACCTTTTTACATTCTGGTGGTAATACATTCAGTATTGTGTGTTGTGCTCCAAGCTTCTTCTTCTTCCTTGTGTTGTTCGCATGCTTCCGCAGATGTCTAACTCCAGTAGTTAAGTGTCACATATGCAATGCTATGAATGTGTTGTATATGCGATTCTCACATTAGTAATGCTTTGATTAATGTCACTAATAGCATTGGAAATAGCATCAATTTGAGCATCATTTAAACAATTGTGTGTGCTTGATGCTCAATGTAACGAAGTGCATAATCATGTAACGATGAAAGTGTGTCATGTCAGCCTTTGCTATGCCCTCGTATTCCTTGTAGTAGCACCATTGATCAAAATTGTTACATAGATAAAAGCTCTAATTTACTTTTTAGGTTTATGGATTTTACTATTTACTAGAAATAGATGTGAAACATGTACACATGCATAAACTTAGAGAAAAAGTAGTTAAAAGTCGGGATCAAACTAGTGGTCTCTATTTTTAGAAGAGCTAGTCGCTTGTGTTGACAACCTCTCAATAAAACGAGTGATTCTCTTAGTTTGGGTGAACAAATTTAGTGACTTTTGTTGCTTTATGAAGCTTGTGACATGTATTATATATGTAGAGTAGATACGTAAAAATAAAGCAATAAAAAAGGTCATAATGAAAATACATAATTTTTCATATCTATTCTCTATTGGGTATCCTCTGTCTTGCTAGTGACATATCTCTATTGATGGTATCGTATCTTAGTGTATATAAGGTCTTTTTGAGTGCTTTAACTTGGAGGTGGACTTTTATCTCTCTTATTTTGAATTTATACTTGATTTTTGTTGGAGTTTGAGGTCTACGAGAGCATGCAAACAACACAAGCAAGAAGAAGAAACTTGGAGCACAACTCACAATACTGAATATGTTACCAAGTGAATGAACAAAGATAAATAACCCATTAGGGTTATAGGCATATATACAAGTTGGGAGGGAAAAACCTCTTGAAGAGGGAAAAAAGTGCCCCAAAGTTCCTAAGTGTGTTCACACATATCACTATCAAAATATCTCAACAAATCCCCCTTGGAAGTGATGTGGTGAACAAGGAATTGCCCTCATGTATAAGGAAGTGCCAAGCTATGTGGAAACAATCCACAAAAGGAAGTAAGTCAAAGCTTTCCAGAAAGCTTTAAACTTCTCCCTAGGCAAAGCCTTTGTGAAAAGGCCTACAATTTTGTCTTGTGTGGGCACATATGCGAAATTGATCTCTCTAATAGAGAACCTCTCCTTGAGAGAATGATAGTGCACCTCAATGTGCTTAGTCTGAGCATGGAACACAAGGTTCCTCGCAACTGCCAATGCACTCTGACTGTCATTGAAAATGGTGGTGCCAGAAGACTAACCAAAACCCAAATAAACCAAAAGGCATCTGATCCACACACACTCAATAGTCGCTATGAAAACTACCCTATAGTCAGCCACACAACTAGAAGTGACCACAATAGTCTACTTCTTGCTCAAACAAGATATGCATGAACTACCAAGCATGAAGCAAAAACCATTGATGGACACATGCCTGCCATAGTAACCTGCCTAGTCAAAGTCACAAAAAGCATATATATATGGTGGTAGTGATCCCCGCTTGAGATAAAACAATCCAAGTAGTTGCGTACCACTCAAGTAATGAAAGATGCACTTAACTACCTACCAATGCTTGACACCTCGGCAATGCATAAACGTACTCATCGGTGAGACAACAAATTGAATGTATGACCGAGTAATGCATAAGTAAATTAAGCATCTGATAGCCTACTGATAGAGAACAACATCAAATGCATCTCCAACATCATGAAGACTCAACCATAAACCTATTTCCATAGGAGTTGCAATAGGTTTTCCATCTTCAAGCCCAAAACATTGCAATAATGTGTCAGTATATATTTTTTGAAACAAAGCTATTCCACCATCAGCTTGCATAAATTGAATGCCCAAATAATGATGCAAATGCCCCAAATTTGACATCTCAAAGAGGCATGCAAATCAGCCTTAAAATCAACAATATGCTTCTCATTAGAAATATTGAGCAGCATGTCATCAACATAGATGACAATGATCAAAAGCACATCATTTGCATGCTTAACATATAAGTTGATCTCAGTTGGAATTTTCTCAAAACCATGTGCAATCAAGTAGGCATGTATCTTTTCATACCAAGCATGTGGTCTTGCTTCAAACCATATGATTCCTTTTTCAACCTGCACACTTTGTTTTCATGCCCTTTTTGCACAAAACCATGGGGCTGAAATACATACACTTCTTCATGTAAATAACCATTTAGAAAATCAATTTTAATGTCCAACTGATGTACATTCCAACCATGATGAGCTGCAAGTGTAGAAATGCTACAAACAACAGCCATTCATCATGTGGTGCAAAGGTCTCATCAAAATCAATGCGCCTTTCTTGAGCATAACCTTTTGCAACAAGCCTAGCCTTATACTTGTAAAATGCTCCATTATGCTTACGTTTTAGTTTGTATACCCATTTAGTGCCAATGGTATTTTTTCCAAGAGGCAAATCACATAAAGACCAAGTACCATTCTTCATAATAGCATCATATTATGATTGCATGGAAGTATTCATATTTTTTAATTTTGCGCTTCATCAAAAGAATCAGGCTCATTCTCATCACAAAGGCTAGAGGTAGCATAGCATAGCAATCTGATGCAAAAGAAGCACTATGAAAGCTTGAACGAGTACGATATGACAGAGGTCCATCTAATTTGCTATATCACAAAGTCTACACTAGCCAATTAGGCATATTTTTTGCCTCATCTATATCAACCCTCTCATCAACAAGTGCATCATGTAAATTTACATTAGGAATGGAATGATTTGCATCATCATGTGAAACTTGTAAAGGTTGAGAAATTGCCTCATTTGGACTAGCACTTGACTGTCTACCTATAAAAAGAGACAGCAAAGTGTCATACATGTCTTTGGAGCTAACTGATGTCTCCTCAGTACATGAAAGTAATGGCTAAATTGCATCTTCTATGAAAACAACATCATGGCTAACCAAAATGTGTTTATTCCCATGGATGATACAGATGGTAGTCTTTGCTTTCAGAACTGCACCCAACAAAAATACATTTTACTACTTTATCATCCAATTTTTTGCATTGTTGTTCATACACTAATGCATATGTCAAACAACCAAAGACACACAGATGAGCAATAGATAATTTATGACCATGCCAAGCCTCATATGGAGTGATAAACTATAGTGTTTTGGTTGGACACTATTAAGTACATATCCATCACACATAACAACCTCAAGCCAAAAGCTATGTGGTAAAGCCTCACTTTTGACAATATATCTCACCATCTCCATGAGAGACTTGTTCTTTCTTTCAGCAACTCCATTTTGTTGAGGTGTATACGGCACTGTACACTGATGTTTATCCCATGTTCAACCAAAAATGCACTAAAATCAGAAGGCATGTATTCCCCCCTTATTAGAATGGAGGGTGTCCATTTTACATGCTAAGAGATTTTCAACCAAAAGCAAAAAATTTTTGAAGCACATAAACACTTCGGACTTTGCTTACAATGGAAACACCCATGCATGCTTGGAGAAATCATCAATAAAAGTCATGAAGTAAAGGTAGGTCCCAAAAGGTATCTGCATACGACCACAGACATCACTGTGAACAAGGTGCAATTTCTAAGTAGCTCATACTAAACCATCTTTTGGGAAGGAGGAACCCTGCATTTTTTTGAGAATAGAGCCTTCACAAACATTTCTATCGAGTTCCTCAATTTT
Source organism: Ceratopteris richardii (assembly GCA_020310875.1). Classification (NCBI taxonomy): domain Eukaryota; kingdom Viridiplantae; phylum Streptophyta; class Polypodiopsida; order Polypodiales; family Pteridaceae; genus Ceratopteris; species Ceratopteris richardii. The sequence continues at coordinate 54,965,157 of CM035429.1, forward strand.
GGGTAGAGGGGACACCATTTTAGGTTTTTGTGGGTGTAACAATCTAGCAAAATTCAAATGACCAAAGCATGCATGCCAAAGCTTTCCATCTGAGGTAACCTGAGAACCTTGAACTGCAAATGCTGAATCATTCATAGATTTTTCATATTCTATGATATTATACAATCCATGATATAAAATGTCAGAAGCAATAATAACATTGCCAATTGAAAGATCATGGATTGTACATCTGTCATCAACAATTTGACAACCAAGTCAATCTTGGCTAATGTTGAAACTGATAATAGATTTTTCTTGATCCCTGGCACAAACAAAGCATTTGACAATGTGAAAGAACTACCATCACGTGTAGTCAAAATTATATTATCAACTCCCGTGATAGGATAAGAGGAGTTGTTGGTGCATGTGACAGTATTCCCTATAGGGGCATGCTCAAGGGAATTGAAGAAACTATGCTGCAAAGTAATATGTTTGGTTGCCCCACTGTCAAAGTACCGAACATTTGAGTCTACTGCAAACATACACTATTCATGAGAAGATGGTTCATAATTGCACCCATTATAAACATCCATTCTTCATTCTGCACAAGATTACCAGGCTCTATTTTAGGTGTAGAGGTCTCTACAACAACCATTCCATCCTTTTTTTTTTCTTGGCCTCTATTGCATCCAGATTTGGACAACTCCTTATGACATGATCATTTCATTTACATTAATTGCAAAAAACTTTCTACTTTTGTGTTTTCTTATGGTCTTTTTCTTCCTTTTTCGACTATGTAGAATTAGCAAATTTTTGCTCACTAGTAAATGAGCTCCATTTACCTTTGCCCTTCTGACTAGCTAGGAAAGCTTGATCTTCTCCATGCATGATGGACCTATTCTACTAGGAATAATATTCCTACAACAATACAGAGACTAACTCCTAAAATGTTAAGCTGATATGAATATGGAAAACCATTCAAATTAGTCTCCACAAGTCTTCTCTGGCAAGAACTCATCAACAAAAATCAATTGATCCTTCAAATCTTTGATCTTTGTCAAAAAATTGTCCATAGAATCTCCTTCATTCATATGCTCACTCTCCAACTATTTTCAAAGGCAAGCAATACGCGCCTCATTTCTTGCTTGGTACAAAGTGGTAAGTGTGTCCCAAGCATCCTTTGCTATTTCGCAAGAGTGAATATGAGGGTTAATGGAAGGGTTGATAGACAAGGCTATTAATGCATGAGTGTGAGTATCTCTATTGGCCAGATCTTCTAGACACACATCCATAGAGATAGTACAATAACAAAATCTCACAAAAGCATACATAGAATAGAGATACACAAGAGACTAAACACAAGATTGGGTACAATCTCCCCCCACATACTCTGATGGATGAGTCTATCAGAGTATGTGCATTTATACGTATTTTTCATTACGTCCTAAATAGAAGATACATGAGGGTGGCTCTTCAAAAAGTGCGCATTTATGAAAATGTGCTTTATTTACAAATTATCACTTTATAACCGGTCTACTATTTTTACGAAAACATCACTTTCTAAGTGATCTACAATTTTTACAAAAAATATATAAAATACTATCTTTTAAATATCTTCAAAAATGTCTAAGTAGATCCATGCATGTTCATGCCCTCATGATTCTTCACCTGCTAAATCAAAACACAATCACATTAAAATCCATTTAACATTCCATTATTCCCTAAAGTATAACAATCTTTGCCATCCTAATGAAGTTTCTCTATAGTAGGTGCAGAAGTAACCACAGCACAAAGAGGAACCTAAAGATCATCATCTTCATGATGTGAGTATATCTCAAAAATTTTAACAAAACTACCCTATTGAGTTTTGCTAAACCTGTAGCATATTGTGAGACTCTTGTGTTGATGAACCAAAAACTTTTATATATTTTTGACACAAAAAGACAAAATTACTTGCACAAGCACTGTGATAGTGCGTTCAGAGTCGAAATAAGCTCAGATCAAAATTTTGATACTACAAAGCAAAGCTATTTTGAACAGATAATCACCTTAAGTATGCTCACCATGTTTTGTGTGATTCTAGGACTATGACTGGAGGGGTGTCGAGGATTCCCTAGATGGAGCAGTGACTCAGTCTGATACCAATTTTTAGAGTTTGAGGTCTGCAAAAGCATGTAGGCAGCACAAGGAAAAAGAAGAAGCTTGGAGCACAATACACAATATTGAATGTATTACCGAGTGAACGTACACAAATAAGTAACCCATTACAAGTCTATTTTCATGTTGTATAGTTGGTTTTAAAGAGTTTTACTTAGGGATTTTTTTGTTATTTTCTTTCCACAATCTACACTCTTATTTTTCTTAGCAGTTTGCAAACAAGTTTCATCTCAGAAGTTTGGAAACATATGTTTTATCTTTTGAAGAACTTGGGAGATTCCATCACTTCTAGCTGCTCATTGTGATGTGCACAAGTTTGTAAATGTAACATTGTTGTATCAAAGCTATTTTGGTATCAAATCTTTTAAAACATTGATTGGATTATTTTTTTTATATTATCAATTCAACATGGCATATTTGAGTGCATGTATTGGAAATTTATCCAAGGGAGAAAGTTATCCCATGTGGCAATTTCAAATGGAATCATATCTCATCTCTAGAGAGCTTTGGGGATTAATAATAGTTATATATGTGAAGCTAGTATTACCAAAAGCACCTCCACAAGCACATAGAAGAAGAGAGTTGAATCAATTGAAAGAGACAAAATAGTTTTATTTCTTATATCACAAGTTTTGAAAACTATGCTTGGATATATAAGAGGTTTGAATACAAATAGAGAAGCTTGGGTGTCTCTAAAAAGATTATTTTCAACTAACAATAAAGCAATGCAAACAAGAATTATGGGAAAGTGAACAAGAGTGAAGAAGAAGCCATGATAATCCATGAATTGTCAAGAGAAAGGAGATAAGGAAGAGAGCTCACTCACACACTCTCACACTCAAGAGGAGCACACACAGATTGAGACAAGGAAGAATGATCTTCTTCTTCTTCCACTACATAAAATGAATATACAAGAATGAAATAAAACAACAATATAGCTAGTGCAATATATAAAGAACAATACATAAGGAAAATCCTAATGTCCAAGAATGAGGGAGCTAACAAGAAACACAATGTGCATCACTCTCGATAGATAAATATAGTAAAGCTCAATAAGTATCCCTGACATATATTAGTGTGGCCACTATACATGTCAGAGAAGTGAAAAAGTGATACACATCTTCTTGATTATCACATGTTGAGCTTGCTATCCCAACACTCCCCCTCAAGCTCAATGTCACGTCCTGTAATCCAAGCATCTTTTGAAACTTCTTCAGCTTCTCTGCTCCAAGTGCTTTAGTAAAAATATCAACAACCTACTCATTTGTCCTCACATAAAAAAGATCAATATCACTTCCTAGTACCTTTTCTCTGATGAAGTGATAATGTACCTCGAAATTCTTTGTTCTAGCATGAAAAATAGGATTTTGTGCTAATTGAATGCTGCTAAGATTATCACAATAAATGAAGATATAATTTTTCACTTTCACACCTAAATATCCAAGTAGCATCTCTAGCCATAAAGGTTCACATACTGCCATTGTAGCACCTATATACTCAACCTCTGTACTCAACAAAGCAACAATGGATTGCTTCTTGTTGCTCCATGTAATAGTGGCACTCCCAAGTGGGAATAGAAAGCCACTAGAAGTTCTTCTATCTAGAGTACCTACCAACCCAATCTACATCAGCATATCCATGAACCTGCAATTTTGCACTGGCTTCATAAAACAATGCATAATCCAAAGTAGCACTCATATAATGTAGAGTGCATCTCAGAGCATGTAAATATTCTTTCCTAGGAACCTACATAAATTGACTTTCAATTCCAAAAATGTAGCTTAGATCAAGCCTTGTAATTGTGAGATATATCAAACTTCCCATAATTTTCCTATACATAGTAGTATTTTCCAATGCTTCACCTGATATACTATCCAACTTTAGATTCTAATCTAATGACATAGAAATTGGCTTACAATCAGCCATACCATATTTTTGCAGCATGCTCAAGGCATATTGCCTTTGGGACATCCATATACCTATTTTTGTATGTATAAACTCAATGCCCAAAAGATAGTACAGCATGCCAAGATCTTTCATGTCAAATTCTTGCATAAGGAGTTGCTTTACCTCTTTAATGATTTCTTCATTATCACCACCTACAATCGAGTCATCAACATAAATAGCCATGTGTTGACGTTGTAGCATCACAACTCATACTTGTCAAACCAGGAAGCATCTCATGAGACCCAAATGTTTGCGTAGAAGCACTCAGCAGACGTAATGGCGCTTCGTCAACATATGATTAACAACGTCATCAACAAGAAGATACAACATAAGCATCGCGAATGATACACCTAATCGTAATCACAAGTATAATAACAACGTAATCATACATCAACGTGTCACAAGCGTTAGACAAGAAGAGAACAAGCATGCACGCACATCATGACGATGAGAGAGCAAGAGTCTATCTACAAACTAGCATAATCTCATTACTTCTCCAAAGAGCTCCCCCAAAAGAAGAGGTGGAGACCTCTTTATATACAAAATGGCAAAAAAGCATGCTATGTGGGATTTCTCAACTGAAAGGAGAATGAATCCCACTTATTCTCTAGTGTGGCACTCATACACACCTATACAAGAGTGCTTTATTAACTGAATGAAAGGTAGAAAAAGGTACAAACGATAATGAAAAAGAAGTGGATCCAAGAAATACATGTTGTATCCTTCAACACTCCCCCCCTCCTTGACTTTGTCGTCCTCGACAAAGCTTTTGCAAGTATGGAGCTTTTGTGGAAGAATGTGTAGGAGTCCCTTTTGATTTACATGATCCTTGCACCATTGGAGTGCTTTGCGTTATTGCTTTTCTTCATCTTGCTTTTTGTTTGGAGTCGAGTGCTTTAACTTGGTTCTTTTGCCTCATATGGATGAATATGCTAGAATATATATATATATATATATATATATATATATATATATATATATATATATATATATATATATATATATATATATATATATATATATATATATATATATATATATATATATATATATATATATATATATATTATCTTTTTTTTTTTTTTTTTTTTTTTTGGTGGTAATGGATGGATGATGCATGAGAATGATACGACAAAAATGTAGATGATATATACAAATAGATGAAATTAATTCATCTCTTCTTAGTCCAAATGCATGAGTGGGGACTAAGGGTGCATGGGCGGAAAACAAAAAAAGTGTCTATGCACGGTCTTGTAATGTGACCCTATCTTATGCATACTCTAAAGATGCATACAAAAAAATGGTGCAAAAATGGATGGGTCTTGAGCAAAGTGCTCAAGGGTGAGGCGATGATGAGGCTGTCTCCAAATGTCCAACTCCAAGAGCTGCTTCTTTTCAATCAACCATTTGAAATGGATGCCACCTTTATCCACCAACCTGAAAAAAGAAAAATGAAAAGGAAATTTTTCAAATCTATGTACATGTGCCCTCTTTGTGCTTGGGTTAAACTAAGTGTGCCTAATGCTTGGCCTTTGGATGAGGCCCTATTCGTGTGCATACTTGGTGTGCATCTTAAACATATGCTGTGCATTGGGCAAGGTTGGGTCCGACACCCATGGATGCTGCACGAAGAGGTTTTAGGCCGCCAATATGTCTTTGCTTTGTTGGTCTTAGCCTTGAGGTTTCTCCTTGGATCTTTTCTAAGTGTTGGCTTGATTTCTTTGGATCCCTTGGTGAGAAGTGCTCGTTGTTGATGATAAGGCATGGTGAATCTAGACCGTAGATGAGGGGGTTGAGTCTGTATAAGAGCTTTCTTTGATACCCATATCATAGTGCGATTTGGTTGGGCTCTAAGTAAGTTCTTGGCCACCCAAATTTGCTTTACATTACAAAGGGAAGGTGATTTCTTTTTTTTTGGCAATAGGGTCTTTTGGCCTTCTATGTGAGTCTTTAGGGATAACTCATCTTCACAAGGGAAATTCAACAAAGGTTGAGTTTTTTTACATACATCATGCTCATCCAATGGATCATAGGGTTGTGTGGTTTGAGATTGATCTGGAGATTCAGCGATGCATTTATCTGTATTACACATAGAATCTCTAGATATCACTTTATCTTCCATAGAACTCATACAAAATTCGTGAGAAGATTCCAAACTTAGAGGAAGGGAGGGCCCTTCCATATCCTCCAAGCACTTGGAGTCCTCCACTTCATCATTCGTCAAGGTTTCCTGTGACTTACTCAAAGAAAGGTTAGATGAAAAAGCATGAGTGGAAAGACTATTTTGTGAATTAAGAGCACAATCTTTGAATAGATGATTATGTCCACAATCCATACAATGAGGATAATCATTAGGATTTCCAAAAGACTCACTAGTGGGGATGGACATAATAAATGGACAAGGCGCTTCAAACCCTTGATGTTCAAAAAACCTTTGAGTGCCTATGACCAAGTCTTCATCTATACCTTCCATGACAAAAAATGTTTCAAAAAATTCCATACCATTCATCACAATAGGCAACACAACTTGACCCATGCAATCATAATTTTCACCATTCATGAGGATAGAGGAATGTGTGGTTAGTTGGATGTTGTCCAAAATAATAGTCACTAAATCAATATGAATTAAATTCCACTCACAATTAGGGTTAACGTAAGCACACATATTTCTATGGTCATGACCAATGAATACATTTACAAAAGTGTTGCTATGTTCCCTAGTTGCAACTATGGAACCCACCCCTTTAGAAATCCCACCAATTTCCTCTACCCCTCGTAAATTTTCTCTATTTTCACCTTGATCATGTGTGATTACTGCATGCATTTCAATTTTTTCTTCCTTATTTTGTGCAACCTTTTCCCCCTTCCTTCTCTCTTTTGCCTTTTTCTTTCCCATGTTTTGTTGAAACAATTTTTGGTTTTTTGAGTGTTTTTAATATTTGTTTGGTATTTTAAGAGATTTTTAGAATTTTTATGTATGTTTTTTGAATGTTTTCTAAGATGTGTAAATAAGTTCTAATGGGGTCTTCTAACAAGAATCAAAATGACGTTTTAAACATTAAACAAACTTCAAAGGATAAGAAGGAATTAGACATACCTTATATGTGTAGACTCAATGTCATAGAATCAAAATCAATAAATTTTGAGAAAAAATTTCCATCATTCTTGAGGGATAGCCTTAGAACATTAAGTATTGAAGACATCTTGATATTTCACTCTAAAAACATTATTGCATCTCAAAATTTATAAAGGAGGTTTATTCAGGAAAAAACGAAACCAATATTGCGAAAAGACAATCTTGTTCTCTTCAATGTGTTAAACCCCTTAGTCCCTCTTTTTTCCTTCACCTTTCAATGACTTCCTTCAATCTCATGTAACCCTAAAAAAATGCTCTTTTTGATCTATCTCAAAATGCTCCTTGATGCTTTATGATTGGATCAATATAGTTAGCCTACCCGATTACCAATCACACAATTTAGTGAACGAATGGCACACCTCTTATTTATATACTAAATCATTCACCGCAGCACCACGGATTTACATACAGTCATCGTATCCCTCATTACAAAATTTTCAAGGTCCCGTTCAATGAACTCCATGCAACTAGTTATTTGTCAGAGGCCTCATTCAAGAAGACATAGTATTCTCTCTCTCTCCCCCTCTCTCTCTCATTCTCTCCTTTTACTTTCGTTTTGTTTAGATGCTTAGAAGTTAGTACGCACGATGTGTTCACTTCTGAGTATTTGTCGTTGTCAGTTCCCGTGAACTTAGAGCATTTAGCGCTCAACCTTAGGGCCTGTTGCCCTCGTTTTGTGCCGACCTACGAGCGATCAGTTAACCTGTACTCCGTACTAAGAAGGGAAACAAGCGGGTATGTGTCAGAAGTTCCAGATATGTGTCAGATATCCAGCGCAATCTATGCAACATGGCATGCAATTTTTTCATTGAGGCGCACCTTTCTGAGCAGCGCATGATGTACATCATATCCCTTGCGGGGAAATTCCCAGTTGTCTATGATTTGAGTCTGCACCACTAGATCGGATGTGAATGCTGAAGATGAGGACTTGTCAGATGATGGCTATAGAAATTCAATCCCCAAATAGTATTACTACTGAGAGAACGCTGAGTGACAGACTGTACTACAGGTGAGACCACGCCGTCTGGTGGAGCCTCGATCTGGCAAGTCTGTAATTGCCCTACGCCACTAAAAGCTCCTCACTCTGTATTTTTTTGGGTTCGTATGCATCCTTATGACTGCCTCCTTGTAATCTGCTTCGACTGGTTGTTGAGTCCATCCATGGCTCTTTTTCTTCACTTTTGCTAGGTTGTCAGCCCTTGAGATCCATTTGAAAAGCATGTTCTTGTTGCAAGCCCTGATTGCTACCGGAAGGCCTGCCAGCGCATTTTGAACCTAGTGTAGGAGTGGAAGAAGCATGTCCATAATCCGATGGGGATTGCCAGGCAGCATGGAAGACACTACATATCTGTTAGTGTACAAACTGTGTCAAACAAAAGCTTGGGGCGGTGCTCTGTATATTAACAATGGAGTATCCCCCATCCAAACAATTTTCAATCGAAATGTTTGGTTTATCGAGATGATTCACAGATGTGTGGTTTGATCCTTCATAGTCTTGGTCTGCAAACATCATTTGATGCAACCTTCTTTCTGTATGGGTAAGAGAAATCAGTTTCGGCACCCTTAACATCTTCCTTTACCTTCAGGACATTGGCAAGTTGCTCTTTTATTGTGTTAAGTCTCTGAGTGTCCTCAATGGGTCCCCGAGCAATCTCATTAGTAACATAGACAACACATGCAACCCTCGAATTATGTGCCCAGACTTCTACCACCACAACATTGCACTTCCATTCTGTGAGAATAGCACGCTTTATGTGGGATTGAGTTGCCTTTTCCCACTTCTAAGATTTTCCCTCCTCCATTGGAATACTCTTGATGTATCAGCCGCCAGTTCAATGCTTAAACTCTTTTGGCAGCGAAACCACTTAGGTCAAATCTGAGAAATGTTTCCTTTCATCCATCATTTGAAGCCCAACCTGTCAAGTTGGATGAGCTTCAAGTCCTTGCCTCTGCTGCTCAGGAACTTCTAGAATTTAAGAGATCCCATTAATAGTTGTTATGGCTGCAAAAATTCTCAGAAGTTACATTGGATGCTAAGTTCAAGATGACTCATGCGAATACAACAGCTCAGAGCTTCAACAGAAACTTAGTTTCTAACTTGCATACTAGACTTTTTACAGCTTTCTAGATTGAAATGGAAAGGACTCTGTTCTTTTCTCTTTCGCCATATGAGTGCTCAGATGAAACTGCAGGATGATAGAAGTAGCTTGCTTTGTGAGAAATAAATGCATGGTTTTTGAAACCTTGCTTGTTATGCCTCTACCCGAGATCCTACACTCGAAAATTCTTCACCTTTTCTATATCCAGATGTACCAATAGGACCTCCTTGGCCTATTTGTGTCGATGATCCTAATACAGGATTTTGATGTATTTCAGCAGTAGGTAATGGTTTTGTACTGGCAACATGCTCTCGTTTAGTTGACCTTCTTGAATTCCCTTCCACCCATCAACATTCTTGTACATGACTTCTGGCACAATGTTCTCCCGCTTCTGTTCCTCAGACACTACATTAGTTTCATTCACAACCACAACTTGTCACATCGTCTTGTTTAGGAGCCTCTCAAGATAGTGTCATTGGACTTGGGGATACCTTCCGAAACTAATCAGCAGCATTGATATTGTGCATCTATCTCTTTACTTCTACTTTAGTTCCACCAATGCCTCCTTATTCCTCAACTCCCGAATTCTCGAATTTCTCCTTCGCATGATGTCTTGGCTTAGACGGGGATAAATGTCGATATGGGCAAAGAGATCTAACCCTTTGAATGAACAACTGAACATATTTGCAAGAATGGTCCAGCACAACTGCGGGATTATCCTCCTTCGCACGTCCAATTATCTTCGCTGGGCATCCGACTGCAGTAGCAAAATCAGGGATGTCATTCAAAACCACTGCAGAGGCTCCTATCTTTGACCCATCACCAATCTTTACATTGCCAAGAATACTTGCACCAGCTCCAACCAGAACATTACAGCCAAGTTTTGGATGATGGTCACCTTGCTGTTTGCCATTTCCCCCTAGAGTAACACCATGTAGCAAAGTACATCCATTGCCTACTCTAGCTGTCTCTCCAATCACAACCCCAGTGCCATGATCAATCATTATACCACTGCCTAACTGAGCTGCAGGATGGATGTCCATACCAAACACTTCAGATATACGGCTTTGTAAAGCACTTGCCAGTGACCTCTGTCCTTTTGACCATAACCAGTTTGCAGCTCTATATGCTTGAATTGCATGAAAGCCTTTGAAGTAAAGGAAAGCGTGGCCAGAGGAAGGGCAGGCAGGATCTCTTTCCTTGATGGCTATCAGGTCGTCTCGCATCAAATTTCTGATGGCCTTCCCGCAATGAGACATACCAGACGTGAACGATTTGAGAAGGATAGCGTGCCAGCGTTCGAAGGGTGCAGCATCCCAGCTGAGCTTAGAGGCCAAATGTGCGGAAAGGGCCTCCTCCAAGCTCCCACGATCGAGTATGGAGCGTTTTACAATGCCATGAAGAAGCTCTGACGCCTCCACATCAAGCGAATCCTCATTCCTCTCATTACACATCTCCTCGGCATCTTTCCGTATGTCCTCCCAAACGATATCGCCTCGAAGTTGCTCGCTCGACTCATTTCCGTTGCAATGGAAGCCATCAAGCGGTTCTTCTTTGCCGTTGATTTCGTTGTATTGTCTCACCTGCCTTGGCGTCCACTCTTTCTTGAGCCCCCTGCTTTACTTCTTTTGCTTTTTCTTGAGTTCCACGCTTGCCCTGTCCGTATGCATCCTGTAGAGTGTCCTTCGCGCTCTCCGTGGCATCATCGACCTTCAAAGCCGTCCTCTGATAGCCTTCATGCAGTGTGTCCTTCACCTTCCCAAAGGATATGGAAGAAGGCCCTTCATAGCTAGCAGCCGGGCGATCAGAAAGTGTGATGTACGGCTTGTCCTGTCAAGTGGTTGAAGAGAATACCATTCCCCAGTTTGTTGATGAAGATGATGAGCCAAAACTCCATTGATTTTTGTAGAAGAACCCCACAATAAAATTATTTACACATGACTAACAAAAAATCGACAAAGTTAAGAGAAGAAATAACTAAAAGATTTCTAAAACTATGCCTATTCTACTCGTGTCTTGAAGAATCGCCACACATGGTGGATTAGTCACCCAAAAAGGGGATCTTCATCACACCAAAAAAGGCTCATCTCAACAAGTTTTTGTAAATCTTGCAAGCCGCAAGTGCTCACAAGAGCGTAATGAAATGAAGAACTAAAAAAAATCATCATGAAAAGCTTGCATACACGTCTCTTCACGTCATAAACCATCACATAAGTGACAAGAGAACGCTCCCCGGCAACGGCGCCAAAAGTTGTTGACGTTGTAGCATCACAACTCATTACTTGTCAAACCAGGAAGCATCTCATGAGACCCAAATGTTTGCGTAGAAGCACTCAGCAGACGTAATGGCGCTTCGTCAACATATGATTAACAACGTCATCAACAAGAAGATACAACATAAGCATCGCGAATGATACACCTAATCGTAATCACAAGTATAATAACAACGTAATCATACATCAACGTGTCACAAGCGTTAGACAAGAAGAGAACAAGCATGCACGCACATCATGACGATGAGAGAGCAAGAGTCTATCTACAAACTAGCATAATCTCATTACTTCTCCAAAGAGCTCCCCCAAAAGAAGAGGTGGAGACCTCTTTATATACAAAATGGCAAAAAAGCATGCTATGTGGGATTTCTCAACTGAAAGGAGAATGAATCCCACTTATTCTCTAGTGTGGCACTCATACACACCTATACAAGAGTGCTTTATTAACTGAATGAAAGGTAGAAAAAGGTACAAACGATAATGAAAAAGAAGTGGATCCAAGAAATACATGTTGTATCCTTCAACACCATGTATACTTCTTCCTGCAATTCACCATGTAAGAAGGCATTCTTCACATCCATATGATGCAAAATCCATTCTTTTGCAATAGCCAATGTCCATCAATCTATTGGTCTACATCATTGTCTTCAAAACCTATACATGTTTTACTACCAACAGAAAGCTTTTCTTTAGCTTTCTTGGATGTAGTTGATGAATTTGTTGGACTAAAATTCCCATGCAATCTTCCACTCCATGGATTTGAGTTGGAACTATTGCTTGGTGATGCATGAGGTCCACTCAAAACTTGAGATTTTGTACTTGATTTTTCAGCACTTCCTTTATCGTTTGAGTCAAGATTAAGTCCTTTGGCATCTACATAGTGTTGGATTTTGAGATTTGTGGAAGCACATGAACAACACAAGGAAGAAGAAGAAGCTTGGAGCACAACACACAATACTGAATGTATTACCAAGTGAATGTACAAAGATAAGTAACTCATTAGGGTTATAGGTGTATATACAAGTCGAGGGAAAAAACCTCCTAAAGAGGGAAAAAAGTGCCCCGACGGTCCTAGTGTGTTCACACACATCACTATCAAAATGTATCAACAAATCCCGCTTGGGAGTGATGTGTTGAACAAGGAGCTAGCACTCATGTATAAGGAAGTGCCAAGCTATGCCTTATCATCATCATTTACATTCATGCCAAGAGATGCAAATGACTCATATATGCTTTTGCTTTTTAGGGTATAGTCACTTATTGACATGCCCTTTTTCTCGAGTGTATACAACTCATTCTTGAGTTGCAATTTCCATGCATTTGTATTGGTCTCATACAATATAAACAAGCTGTTCCAAGCCTCTTTCAGAGTCTTGGCATCTTGTATGTGTCTAATCATGTTATCTATAGCCAATATATTACCTTTCCTGCTCCTTGATGTCATTCTTCATATGCTCTTAACCGGTCTGTAGTTTGATTCCTCTCTGGTAATTACAAAGCATTTTCATTCTCTTTTTTGATGTACTTCTAATGGTCTTTTCCCATCAAGAAATTCGTCATTTTGAATCTCCAAGCATGAAAGTTATTTTCGTCCAACTTTTCACTCATAAGTTAACTCATTCCATCACCGTTTGCCATTTTTGTAGCAATTCACAACACTGCAAAAAAACTACAAGCAATACTTCTACTTGAACATTGTCAAACTATGACGTGATGGTTCTATCTTAGGAAAACATAGTTTTTGTATATCAATGGTACATTAAATTGCTTGAGTTTCTAGATCTAGAATATTTGAGTGTTGCCAAACATGAAGCAAGTTAGACTTTTGCAAACTAACCTAGTTTTTCTATGGCCTCCACATTGCACACTCAAAATGGATGTCAAGATGGCTCCAAAACAGAAATCTAAACAAAACAAGTGACCCTAAAGATATAACACAAAAAAATATTTTGATGCCTTCTACCTTCACACCAAATTTTGTTGAAATTTGAGGTCATTTGTGAATTGTGCTTTCTCCACACCTTCTCGAGTACACTTCACTATCGGCCTTCTCCACGAGCTCTCTACATCCACATTGGCTTTGATACCATGTCAAGAAAAAGGAGATAAGGAAGAAATCCCATTCACACATTCTCACACTTAAAAAGAGCACACACAGATTGAGGCAAGGAAGAATGATCTTCTTCTTCTATTACATAAAACAAATATAGAAGAATGACTTAAAGCAACAATACAACTAGTGCAATATACAAAGAACATGATCTCTCAAATGGTGATGTTATTATTGCTCCTATAAAATTTTGTCATAGGTTGTATAAGCTCATTGGCTATGCACATTACATAATGAAAATCCTAATGTCCGTGAATGAGTGAGCTTGCAAGAAACAAAATGTGCCATCACTCTCGGAAGGTAAATCTAGTAAGGCTCACTCACATATCCCTAACATACACCGGTGTGACCACTATACATGTGAGAGAAGTGAAAAAGTGATATGTGTCATCCTTGATCATTGTTGATATATTTAGGTAGTGATGTGTGTGAACACTCTAGGATTGTCGGGCCACTTTTTTCCCTCTTTAGGTTTCTCCCAGATTGTATATACACCTACTAGCCTAACGGGTCACTTATTTTTGTACATTATAGTGGTAATACATTCAGTATTGTGTGTTGTGCTCCAAGATTCTTCTTCTTCTTCCTTGTGTTGTTCGCGTGCTTCCATAGACATCAAACTCCAACGATTAGTATCAGAGCAGGTCACCGCTTCATCTAGGGCATCATCGACACCCCTCCGGTCGTAGTCTCAGGATCGCACAAAATTTGGCGAGCATACTCAGGGTGATTAGGAGACTAGAAGAGCTTCTTTATGTCGTGCTGAAATCATGATCTGAGCTCGTTTTGGCCTCTGAATGCACTATCATAGCGCTTGTGTAGGCTATTTCATCTTTTTGTGCCAAAGATATATACAGGTTTCAGTTCACCAGCTCAAAGTGTGCTATAGGTTTAGCGGAACTCAACATGGTAGTTCTGCTCAACATTAGATACAATCATTTTTCTACATCAGGGTATTTTAGTCAGTGCACATGACTGAAAGCAATGATGTATTTTGTATGTTGGTTGTTGAGGATAAGTTGGATGGTATAAATTACCCATTATGGGCTTATATGATGCATCATGTTGGTCACAAAAGGACTATGGAATATTGTGCAGGGTGCTGAAAAACGTCCTATTTCACCTGCAAATATAGGTATTGAAGCTGATGTACATGGCATCAAAGATGGTGATATTCAGCAAATTCTTGTTCGTGCTACGGTTTTTGCTGCACTTGCTACAAAGCAAATTCGTTGGGATGGTAGAGATGCTCAGGCACATGCGTTGATAGCCTTTTCTATCAAACGTGCCATTATTCCTCACATTCGTTCTTGTAGAATAGTCAAGGATGCTTGGGATACACTTACCACTTTATACCAGGCAAGGAATGAGGCTCGTGTTGCTTACCTCTAAAAACAGCTAGAGAGTGAGCATGAATGAAGTGATTCTATGCACAGTTTTTTGACAAAGAACAAAGACTTGAAGGAACAATTGATTTTTACTGATGAAGTTATACCAGATAGCTCACTTGTGCAGACCGTTCTGAATGGTCTTCCTGATTCATATCAGGGATTTGCTTCTACTCTTCATTTGATGATGAAAGGTAATCCAAATGCCTTGACATCTAAGGAGTTCGTCTCTGTTCTATTACAAGAAGATCAATCTAGGCAGAATAGGTCCATTATGCATGTTGTAGATCAAGCTTTATTGGCTAGTCAGAAGGGCAAAGGTAAATTAAGTTCATCTACTAGTAAGTAGAAATCTGCAAATGTTGCACATTCGAAGAAGGAAGACAAAGATGACAAGAAATCAGAAAAGTAGAGATTCTTTTGTAATTATTGTAAAGGAAACGATCATATCACAAAGAACTATCCAAAACTGGCTGCAAAAGATGCAAAGAAAAAAGAGGTTGGAATGGTTGTTGCACAGGCCTCTATACCGAAAATAGAGTATGCTAATCTTGTGTAGAATGAAGAATGGGTGTTTACTATTGTTTGCAGTTTTGACCCATCTTCTCATGAGTAGTGTATGTCTATAGTAGACTAAGATGTTTGGTACTTTGATAGTGGGGCAACCAAACATATTACCTCACAATGCAGTTTCTTCACTTCACTCAAGCCTGCCCCTATAGGGAATACTGCCACATGCACCAACAACTCCTTTTATCCTATCATGGGAGTTGGTAAGATCATTTTGACTACTGCTAAGGGTAGTTCTTTCACATTGTTGGATGCTCTATTTGTGCCAGGGATCAAGAAGAATCTGTTATCAGTTTCAGTTTTAGCCTAGACTTGCTTGGTTGTGGAATTTGTTGATGACAGATATACAATTCATGATCTATCAAATGGTGATGTGATTATTGCTTCTGGCATTTTTATGTCGTGGGCTCTATAAGCTCATAGACTATGAAAAATCTATGAATGATTCAACATGTACAGTACATGATTCTCAGGCTATGTTAGATGCAAAGCTTTGGCATGCACACTTTGGTCATCTGAATTTTGCTAGTTTGCTATGCCTGCAGAAATCTAAAATGGTGTCTTCTTTGCCCAAATTTGAGGCACCCGATAAACATGTTTTTGAAGCCTGTATTTTGGGCAAAATGTAGGGTTCATCCTTCCCAAAAGATGGTTTAGTTTGAGCAACTCAGAAATTGCAACTTGTACATAGCTATGTCTATGGTCTTACGCAGACACCTTCTTTTGGAAACTATCTTTAATTTGTGACTTTCATTGATGATTTTTCTAGGCATGCATGGGTATATCCATTGAAAGAAAAGTCTGAAGTGTTTATGTGCTTCAAACAGTTTTTTGTTTTGGCTAAAAATCTGTTAGCATCGAGAATGGGCATCCTTCGTTCTGATCGAGGGGGGGAATAATGTCTTCTGACTTTAATGCATTTTTGGCTGAATATGGGATAAAACATCAGTGTATAGTGCCATATACACCTCAATAGAATGGAGTTGCTCAACGAAATAATAGGTCACTCATGGAGATGGTTGTATGGTCAAGATTCAGGCTTTACCACATAGTTTTTGGCTTGAGGTCTTTATGTGTGCAACATATGTATTTAATCTACTAAAGCATTGCAGTCTATCACTCCATATGAGGCTTGGCATGGTCGTAAGCCATCTGCCTCTCACCTGCATGTTTTTGGTTGTCTGGCATATGCATTAGTGCCTGCAAAACATCACAAGAAATTGGATGATGAAGTAGTAAATGTATTTTTGTTGGGTACAGTTCTGAAAGCAAAGGCTATCATTTGTATCATCCATAGACTAAACACATTTTGGTTAGCCATGATGTTGTTTCTGTGGAAGATGCTATTCAACCTTTACTTTCATGTACGAAGGAGACATCTGTTAGCTCCAAAGACATGTATGATACTTTGCTACCTCTTTTTACAGGTGGAAAGTCTAGTGCTAGTCCTAATGAGGCAACTTCTCAACCTCTGTAGGTTTTTTTGGAGAAACAATCACTAATTGGACATATATTTGAAGGTCAAATCTTAGGAAGAAAACCACATGCCTATGTGAAGGGACAAATTCACAAGTGTATTGTAATTGTAAAGTTAGTTCACTTTAGTTCTAGAAGTTTTTTAAAAATTCACGAGAATGAGAAAATCTATATAAGTTAGTTTGTATCAACTCACGCAAAGAGAGAGAAGAAGTGGAAGACAATGAGAAAGTGAGAAGAAGTTCATTTTGTATGACTGAGTATAGTCGAGCTTCTCTGAGTGAGAAAGCAATTGTAAAACTTCTCAGTTTTTTATAGTTATGAGAAGAGCTAAGTAAAGTTTTGTGTATGAGCCTCTTTCCATCATCTCCATGATTACCTACTGTGTGATGAGTTAAAAAGATCAAGTTTTCCAAGCAACTCGATGCCTGGCATCGAATCTCTGCTGATAAGTCATATTTTCATTTATCTTTTTCATTCAGTGCTGAAGTGTTTGAAAACATGATGTTGTTGGAGCAACTCGATGCCTGGCATCGAATTCCAGTTGATAAGTCATATTCTAAGTGTGCATGAAATCACCTATTGTTTTGGTATCCAAAAGATCAACGTTTTATGTGGGAAGTCGATGCCCGGCATCGAATCCCTGCTAAAAAGTGGCCAAAAACACCCCAAGTCGATGCCCGACATCGAATTCTCGTTGCAAGTTGATGTCAGGCATCGAATTCTAATTTTAGATAGGCGCTTTTTACTATAACAGGAAAGATTTCCAATTTTGGTAGTTATACATAGTCATCTTGTGGAGGACATAACTTGAGTTCTAGAGATCCGTTTCATGCATATGGTAGCTTGTTGGAAAGCTCTACTCTTCTAGTTTGAGCTTATAAAAGGTCTTGGAGAAATAATATTTTAACTAAGAGAAATTAGCAAAATACTGAAGGTATGTCATTTCAATGACTAGGAATTTCTATAGAAGCAAAGTTCTCACTTTAGGCTATCATTTCTCAAAGTTTGGAGTGGCAATGAGTTAATGGTGACCATAGAGGTGTTCTAGTGTCACATTAATTCATTTCTTGTGGTGTTTTATACATCAACAAGTGGTATCAGAGCAGAAAAGTCCTGAAGAGTAGAAGGCGGCAAAGGTACGAAAAGTTTTGGAAAGTTTTCCATTAAAGTTTCAAAGGTGAAGCATTTGAAGACAGAAGGCATCAAAAGATTACTTTCGAAGTATCCTCATACACAAAGAACTTCAAAAGGTATCATCCTTTATCCTTTAAGCTCACAGGTTGCAGCAGAAGGGAAGGAGTATGGCAGATCATATCTCCATTGACAAACTGGATAGAGATAATTACCCCGCATGGGTAAAGAGAATGGAAGCCTTACTTATGAGTAAGGAACTCATGATATATGTTATAGGTGAAGAAGAGAAGCCAGTATTTGAAGATGAAAGCCGACCAAAGAAAGAAGAACTTGATGCTTTAAAGCATTGGCAGAAGAAGGATGCAAGTGCAAAAGCCTACATCTACAATACAATCTCTGATCATTTGCTACCACACATCAGAGGATTGGAATCATCTGAAGATATATGGAATGCATTGGAGTATCATTTCCAAAGCACTACTAAAGCACGAAAAGCAAGTCTATGGTCAGAGTTTACAACATTCAAGAAGAAGCCAAGTCAAAGTATTAGTGATTATGTCACTAAGATGAAGGATCTAGCAGATAGTCTTGGATCCATAGATGAAGATATTGAGGATCACAAGTTGATTGATCAATTACTTACAGGTTTGAGAGGAGATGAAAAGTGGAAACCTTTTGTCTTATCAACAGAACTTTCATTAAATCATTATGTTCCAGATTTGAACCAGTTGCTTGGTTTGATGCTCACATTTGAGCAAGACTTGAAGGGAGATGGAGATAAAGGACAAAGTTCTGCAATGTACATGAAGAATAAGAAGAAAGGAGATAAAGGTAAAGCAAAGGATGAAGAGGAGTCAAGTTCTCAAGTTTATTATGCAAGAGGTAAAGGCACTGGCAGAGGAAGACCAAGAGCTTTTGGAAGAGGTAGAGGTAATCAGAATAACAACAAGAAGGCTTTCTGGATCTGTGGATTGAGTAATCATTTGGCTCATGACTGTTGGCACAATCAACAAGGATCAAACCATAATCAAAACAACAATAGCAGAGGCCGAGGTGGAAGATATCAAAGTAATCTTCAAAGAGGTAGACAAAATCAAAGAGGAGGCTATGGTAGAGGTGGAGGAAGAAGTTGGGGACAGAATCAATCCTACAACACCACCTACTATAATTATGCAAATGACACACAAAATGAAGGTCATACATCATTGATGATGAACTCGATCAGCACATCAGATAAAGAAGATCTAAAGGTATTTTACATTGACTCTGGATGTTCTAATCATTTGTCAGGAAACATAGAATTGATGTTAGAATTGGAAAAAAGTATTTCTAGTCATAGTGTTCAAATAGGTGATAATACAAGAAATAGTGTACACTCAATTGGAAAAGTGAAATGCAAGAGTGGAGCAGATTTGCTAACCAATGTTTTGTATGTTCCCACAATACCTAAAAACTTGATTAGTGTGGGACAGATAGTTGAAAAAGGTTTTCAAGTCAAGTTTACAAATGAAGGCGTATTTGTTGAAGATCCAGAGAATGGATATAACCAGATTGTCTCTGGTAAGAATGAAGGTAGACTCTTTACTTTAAGAGTGCAAGGAAACATTGGTCAAGCTTTGCTCACACATGGTGAAGGAGTGATTATGGAACTTGATCTCTGGCATAAGAGATTAGGTCACTTCAATGAAAGAGGAATTAAAGCTATGGTTGCTAATCAGTCTGTACTAGGATTACCAAATGTGCAAAGTCAACATATGGTTTATAAATGTGAAGCATGTCAAATGGGAAAAGCACACAGGTTACCATTTCAAAAGAAAGGATTCAAACATGATGGATTATTAGAGCTCATTCATACAGATGTATGGGGACCAACAAAAGAAGGATCTATCAGTGGCTCAAGGTACTATGTTCTTTTCATTGATGATGCTACAAGATGGATAACATTATATGTTTTGAAGGAAAGATCATAAGTGTTTGGAGCCTTCAAGCATTCTCATGCATATGCAGAGAGAGTCACAGGTCAAAAGCTTAAGAGACTAAGGTCTGATGGAGGGGGAGAATACTTCTCCCAAGAGTTCAATGATTATCTTTGGAATGCAGGTATTAAGAGAGAAATAACCTGCAGGTATACACCACAACAAAATGGTGTAGCAGAAAGAAGGAACAGGACTTTGGTTGAGTTTGCTAGAGCTATGCTAAAGGAGAAGAATTGTCCAAATTATCTTTGGGCTGAGGCTGTAAATACAGCTACATATCTTGTGAATAGATTACCATGTGCAGCTCTAAATGGAATGACTCCATATGAAGCTTGGTGGGGTAAGAAACCAACACTAGATCATTGTAGAGTGTTTGGATCAATTGGATATGCTTATGTGCCATCACA
The DNA here is from genome assembly GCA_020310875.1 of Ceratopteris richardii. Classification (NCBI taxonomy): domain Eukaryota; kingdom Viridiplantae; phylum Streptophyta; class Polypodiopsida; order Polypodiales; family Pteridaceae; genus Ceratopteris; species Ceratopteris richardii. The sequence continues at coordinate 54,985,812 of CM035429.1, forward strand.
ACTTAGGCATAAACTTGAACCAAAGGCAGAAAAATATATGTTCATTGGTTATGATGAAAATCAGATGGGTTACATGTTGTGGAATCCTTTAACCAAACAATTTCTTGTTTCTAGAGATGTTACATTTGATGAACAAAAAAGTTGGTATGCAGATCAAAGCCATACAACTGAAGAATTTGAAGAAGAGGTAAGAAGATGTGAGAAAGGAAAATCAATTGTGCAGGTAAATAGAGATGAAGACTATATGCAAGCAAGTACATCCAGAAGTGGATTAACAAGAAAGAATGAAGAAGCTCCTATATTTGATGAAGAGATGTATCCAGATACTTATGAAGAATGTGAACCAAGAAGGTCAAGCAGGACTAGAAGACAACCAGAAACATATTCTTATGATACTTCTTACATAACTCAGAATAACTATGCATATATGGTGAAAGATGATGAAGAACCTCAGAACGTCTATGATGAAGCTAAAGGTAAGAAACAATGGGAAGAAGCAATGAAGGAAGAGTTCAATGCACTGGAGGAGAACAAGACATGGGAACTTGTTCCTAAACCAAATGGTAAGAAAGTAATTGGAAATAAATGGGTTTATAAAGTGAAGAAGCTTGCAGATGGAAGTATAGCTAGATACAAAGCTAGATTGGTGGTGAAGGGCTATGCCCAGACCTATGGCATAGATTATGATGGGACATTCAGTCCCGTAGCTAAGATGTCAACTATAAGGACAACCATTGCTATTGCAGCTTCAAAAGGATGGACCCTAAGTCAATTGGATATAAAGAATGCATTCTTGAATGGATACATATCAGATGAGGTATATATGGAACAACCTCAAGGGTTTATAGATTCCAGGTATCCAAATTTTGTTTGCAGGTTGAGAAGAGCACTCTATGGATTGAAACAAGCTCCAAGAGCATGGAACTATAGACTGGTGAAGTATCTCAATGAACTTGGATATCAAAGTTCAAAAGCAGATCCAAGTCTACTCATCAAAAGAACAGAGGAAGGTACAATCTACATTTGTATTTATGTAGATGACATTATAATCACAGGTACTTCAGATGAAGGAATCAAGGAGGTAAAGAGATTACTTGAAAAAGAATTCAAGATCAGTGATCTAGGAAAGTTATCATACTTTCTTGGAATGGAAGTCACTTATACATATCATGGCATATATGTGTCACAAGAAAGGTATCTTCTGAATCTATTGAAGAAGTTTGATATGGAAAATTGCAGAGAAGCTTCAACTCCACTTGAAGTTAATCACAAGCTCAGTAAATATGATGGTGCAGAATACAAAGATATGAGGAAGTATCAATCTCTTGTGGGTAGTTTGATTTATGCTACATTAACAAGACCTGATCTTAGTTATGCAGTGGGAGTTTTATCACAGTTCATGCATTGTCCAAAGGACCCACATTGGATTGCAGGTCAAAGAGTTCTCAAATATATCAAAGGAACTATAAAGGAAGGATTATATTATCCTTTTACATCAGATTTGAAGTTGAGAGCCTATAGTGACTCAGACTGGGTAGGTAACCGGGATGACAGAAGATCAACTCATGGCTACATGATATATATTGGTGATAAGCTTGTAAGTTGGTGTTCAAAGAAACAACATACAGTAGCATTATCATCAACTGAAGCTGAGTACAAAGGACTTGTGGAAGCAGCTAAGGAGGTCATATGGATGCAGACATTGTTCAAAAGCTTGGGCATTGATCAAGGTATACCTACAATACATGGAGATAACATGAGTTCACTTTATCTTGCAGCAAATCCAGTATTTTATGCAAGAACCAAACATATAGAGATACATTATCATTTCCTGATAGAAAAGGTAATGGAGAAAGAAATTGAAGTGGAGTACATTTCTACTAAAGATCAGTTAGCAGATATAATGACAAAGAGCTTGGATGGTGTGAAGACCAGCAGATTCAAAAGCATGGCAGGAGTAAAAGAAAAGAAGATGATATGAAGAAACAGAGAATGTCAATTAATGATTGAGGGGGAGCTGTTGGAGAAACAATCACTAATTGGACATATATTTGAAGGTCAAATCTTAGGAAGAAAACCACATGCCTATGTGAAGGGACAAATTCACAAGTGTATTATAATTGTAAAGTTAGTTCACTTTAGTTCTAGAAGTTTTTTAAAAATTCATGAGAATGAGAAAATCTATATAAGTTAGTTTGTATCAAGTGACGCAAAGAGAGAGAAGAAGTGGAAGACAATGAGAAAGTGAGAAGAAGTTCATTTTGTATGACTGAGTATAGTCGGGCTTCTCTGAGTGAGAAAGCAACTGTAAAACTTCTGAGTTTTTTATAGTTATGAGAAGAACTAAGTAAAGTTTTGTGTATGAGCCTCTCTCCATCATCTCCATGATTACCTACTGTGTGATGAGTTAAAAAGATCAAGTTGTCCAAGCAACTCGATGCCTGGCATCGAATCTCTGCTGATAAGTCATATTTTCATTTATCTTTTTCATTCAGTGCTGAAGTGTTTGAAAACATGATGTTGTTGGAGCAACTCGATGCCTGGCATCAAATTCCAGTTGATAAGTCATATTCTAAGTGTGCATGAAATCACCTATTGTTTTGGTATCCAAAAGATCAAGGTTTTATGCGGGAAGTCGATGCCCGGCATCGAATCCCTGCTGAAAATGGCCAAAAACTCCCCAAGTCGATGCCCGGCATCGAATTCTCGTTGCAAGTCGATGCCAGGCATCGAATTCTAATTTTAGACAGGTGCTTTTTACTATAACAGGAAAGATTTCCAATTTTGGCAGTTATACATAGTCATCTTGTGAAGGACATAACTTGAGTTCTAGAGATCCGTTTCATGCATATCATAGCTTGTTGGAAAGCTCTACTCTTCTAGTTTGAGCTTATAAAAGATCTTGGAGAAATAATATTTGAGCTAAGAGAAATTAGCAAAATACTGAAGGTATGTCATTTCAATGACTAGGAATTTCTATAGAAGCAAAGTTCTCACTTTAGGCTATCATTTCTCAAAGTTTGGAGTGTCAATGAGTTAATGGTGACCATAGAGGTGTTATAGTGTCACATTAATTCATTTCTTGTGGTGTTTTATACATCAACAGGTTTCATGTTATATTAAGAGATATCAATGTTGGAAGATTGAAGGTTATTGCAAATAATTCATTCATTGAAGATCTACCACAACTACCAAAGAAAGATTTAGATTATGTTTTTGAGGCATGCCCGTTTGGAAAATAGATAAGAACTCCTTTTTCAAAAGCAAGATTGCAAAGTAGAGGTCTTTGGGACTTGATTCATATTGATGTATGGGGTCTATCTCAAGAAGAGGCAATGGCAAGTAGCAAATATTTTGTAACTTTTATTGATGGCTTCTCAAATTTCTATTTTATGAAATACAAACAAGAAGTGTCTGATATGTTCAAGAAAGCTTAAATCATTGGTTGAAAAGCAGATAGGTAGAAGCATAAGGAGGGAGGTGAGTATTTTTCGAATTAGTTACTTGCATTTTGGAAGAAGAAGAAACTAAGAAGGACACTATGAACACATACACACCTCAACAAAATGGTGCGTTTGAAAGAATAAACAGATCTATCTTGGAGATTGATAAGTGCTTGTTGAATAAGAACTTACTAGTTACGTTTTGGGCCAAAGCATGCAATATGGTAGCTCATGTTATGAACATGATTCCACCTACTCAAACTCATTTATAGAAAGCTTTGAAAAAATCACCAAGCCTCTTCTTCCTTGTGTTGTGTATGTGCTTCCATAGATCTCGACTTCAACATGGAGGTGTGTGGTGCGAAAGAATTAGGTTTTGCAATAGGCTAGTAAATGGGTGAGATGAGGTAAGCCTACAAGGCTTATATGCAAACATGGTGGATATAAAACTTCTAGGAAAAAGAGAAAGGATTAAACCTTTGCAAAGGTTTTTCCCTTCAACATTAGCATACTCAAACTAGGTTGGACTATCATATTTGAACACATAGGATCAAATGCAAAAAAATAAATGCATGGGTTCAATGGACGTGCCAATAAGGATGTCACCTTATGTGAATTGGACATTTAGAGACTCCCTTTCTCTCTCTCTCTCTAGGAAATTTATATTTTCATCTTTTTTAAGAAACATTTCTACGTGTTAAAAAAAACTTGGCATACGAAGAGAAATAACAAAATAAAATAAGAAAATAATTATAAAAGAAACTCAAAATTCTCAGTTTCAAGGCAAAGGAGCTATAAGTTTTCGTGATATAAGACATATTTTTCAAACTCCAAAGAGCTGACTCTCCATTGTCATTGTGATGTATGACATAATTTTCAAGCTCCAAAGAGATGAATCCCCTTTGAATCATGCTCCACAAAGCTATCTCAAGTGGTTTGAAAGAAAAAATTATGAAAAAGTGAAGATCATTCTTCTGTAGATTTATCCCTTTTGTAGGAAAAAAAATGCTGAATTCTAGAAGTTTTACCTAAATTTCCATGGAGTAGTCATTTCAAAACCTTCTTCAAGAGGCCCTCTTGAAAGCATTTGACAATGAAGCTACATGCTTCTGGAGTCTAGTAAAATCTCCCATCCCAAATGCTTCTAGGTTTTCTCATGTCCTACTAAAGGACGTCTAAGATTGCTCCTTGATAATCTACATATTTTGTATTTTTAGGTGAAGAGTAAAAGAGAGACCGAGAGGAAAACCTTCCTCTTGAAGCATATCCAATATCTGAACACCAAGTGGTTGACAATCTCGAAATGCCTTTGAGACTTTTGAGGCTCATATGCACTCAAATCTTTCACATCTTTATGATCATGCAGATTCAATGATTGCCCTTTGTCACAATTAGGATGTAACTATGATCATGAAGATTCCATGATTGCTCTTTGACATAATTTATGGTGCAAGTACTTGTCTTGGTTCCACATGTTTATTGGTTCATCCTATTTTCATAGAGGAAACATAATTTTAAATAGTCTCCCTTTTTTCTTTTTGTAAAAGTTTAATAATTGAGACACTCTTCCAATTATTCTTAAAAGATTGAGATGAACAACACACACACACCATGACAATCCTCCTTATCCACCACTTTCCAAGGGTTATATGTCAGGCTTCACTCCACATTTTTTTACTTGAGAATTCATAATCTAGGGATCAATGTTTTAACCACTGCACCACAAGTCCTTGACTTGAAGAGTTCCTCTCTTGTAAATCCTTTGAAAATCTTCATTTTTCAACTATAGAGTTTTTCTTCTTAGATTGTATTTATATAAGCCCATGGTAACATTCAATCGCCGACATCTTGCTCATATGGTCAATCCTCATTGGATAACAAGAAAAAAGTTTCTCTGGATGCATATGAAAGTAAGGCCATTTATCCTTGAGTGAAACATCTTCTAGGGAGAAGTGACAACATTTTAGATCAAACTAAAGGACATCCAATGCATGATAATGTGACATATACTCCCATATCCCTCTCTTGCTACTAGTTCTGATGAAACAAGTATTTCTAAGAGTGTTTTCCACCATCATGTTATTATTCAAGATTGGAACTATTTATCATGCATGAGGTTAGATTTCCCTCTATAAACAAAAGTTAAGGGTGGAAAAATGGTGTAAAAAGGTTTAAGCAAGATCAAAAAGATAAATTTGTTTTTACTCCAAAAAAGTAAAACTTACAATGATATTTTCTCACATGGAGGGTTAAACTTGCAATGATGTTCTCTCAAATGAGGGTTGAGCCTTGTTCCATAATATGAAAATCTTAAAATGTGTCCATATGATGGAGTCAAATGGCTTTTGTTGATTATCACAAAAAAACACACAATCCATTGCAGTTAATTATGCAAAGCCAATGTAAGACTGATTCACACAGAGTGGCGACACACTTTGTATTATCACATATTATCACATGGAGAAATTCTATTGCATAATTGTAAGGCAAACTGTTCCAAATCCACCATCATTTGAGTTGAGCTACCCCCCTTAGAGCAAAAATGTGATGACATGACATTACATTGCGATTGGTTTTTATTTTTATTTTTATTTTTTATTTTTTTTAAAGAGTACAACGAATTGGAAACACACACACCCGACCTCGTAAGGTAGTGGCATCCATCTTTGAGGAACTCATAGATATGCCCATCCAAGACTTGAACTTAGGACTTCCTTCGAGAGACTCAAAGTGTCAAACCACTAGGCTATGCGGGCTTGGATGTGATTGGTTGTTTTAATTCTTCGACCAATAGATATAGATTTTCCTCTTAGCTTTGAGAAATTGTCGCCGCTCTATGTGAATTGCATAGCCTATGGCTGCGCTTTAGGTGAGTGAGCAAAAATGTACCACCCTGGGCTGAACATAGAGTGGCGACACACTTTGTATTATCACATGGAGAAATTCTATTGCATAATTGTAAAGGCAAACTGTTCCAAATCCACCATCATTTGAGTTGAGCTACCCCCTCAGAGCAAAAATGTGATGACATGACACTATGTTGTGATTGGTTTTTATTTTTATTTTTATTTTTTATTATTTTTTTAAGAGTACAATGAATTGGAAACACACACACCCAACTTCATAAGGTAGAGGTATCCATCTTTAAGGAACTCATAGATATACCCAACCAAGACTTGAACTTAGGACTTCCTCCCATAGACTCAAAGCGTCAAACCACTGAACTATGCGAGCTTGAATGTGATTGATTTTTTTAATTCTTCGACCAATAAATATAAACTTTCCTCTTAGCTTTGAGAAATTGTCCCCGCTCTATGTGAATGACATAGCCTATGGCTGCGCTTTAGGTGAGTGAGCAAAAATGTACCACCCTGTGTGAACTCATCCTAAACTTCTCCAGTTCTTTTCAACTTCTAGATCTGTGGGCTGTGATGTGATGTGAATCCATCCTGGATTTCGGAAAAATCAAGGATACATAAAATAATAAAAAAAGTCATGAACACATAAAATAATGTTTATCTATGGTATTGTCCTTATACACGTGTACACTTAGAGATGTTTTTTTTTTTATATTAAAATGAGTGCTCTTGCTATTTTCTGAGCGAAACCATTTAAAAAATGAAGATATTCTGTCAATGTCGAAGCTCGGAAATGGGCCATGCAAATTTCACGTAATCCTCCCTCTGCAGAGTGTGCTATGCATGCCTCTGTTTGGCTGCCGCACTCGAAAGTCGACAGGCGGAGCCTTGAGGCTGGACCTTCCCTCACAAGGGAACGAGCTCCAGACTCCAGTCCCAGCCCGAACCTACGAGGGCGTAAATTCTAATCGGCAGTTCAACCTTCTTCTTCCAGGAGGAAGCGAGACTGTGGTCATCTGCCTCAAGCGCGCGGAGCATCTACTCCGTAGACTCCTGGCTCCGAGGTCAGCCTGTCCGAGGCCTCCAAGGGTGCATTTGGGACGGAGCCCAGCCTCCATGCAAAAGAGTCGCAGAACTTGTGGGCATCTGTGTCAAACGTTATGCTGGCTGATCTGCTCTGAAGAGTCCAGAGTCCAGACTCCGAAGTCCGCCGTGTCCGAATTGTCTTGAAGAGCGAGTCGCGCCTGCAAGGTCGAAACGTTCGAAGTGAAATATAACTGCCAAGTATTAAAAAAGTTACCCTCTCTCTTCTCTAGACCGACTGACAACTGAGGACTAGCTATCCTCTTGTCTGTCTGTCATGCTGTCTGTCTCTCTCTCTCTCTATCCTCTCTCTCTCTAGCCGGCCCCCGTGTGCTTCGCAGTATGCTGCATGTTTTTGATTGCATTCCTCATAGAGATTCCCCTGCGGATCGCATTATTGATTGCCCATTTTCTCTCTCATCCCCCCTTTCTATCCGTCTTGATCTTGTGTCTTGACAATGCAACAGGAGACGTTGGGAGCATGTAGAAGAGGCAGGCTTCCATCATCTGCGACAGCTCCTACTGTCTCCTCCCTCAATCGGAGGGCTGCTTCTCCTGCCGTTCCAGTTTGTTCTTCAGCTCATGCCAATGCCAATTTCAAGAGAACGCATTCTACTCAGCGACTGCGTCGATCTAGTTATCAACAAAACATAGTTAAATCCGATGAGAAACTCCTGGTTTGCGAACCAAATACTCAGCTCAACATATCTGAGGGTGATGCTAGCCTGAGCGTCCAGAATGTGATTGGCGGCTTTCGAGTCCATCCAACGAACTCTGATAAGCTAAGCCAGTCGCAGACCTCCCCCAATCAAAGCATGGCTTCCTCAGATACAAGAAGCGCTCGCAGATTGCCCAAGCCCCTTTCCGAAAAGCCGAATCACGCACCGATTTGCGCCAAGAGAGCTTCCGATGTGGCGAAATCTTTAGAGGCGAAATCATTAGAGAAGCATCAGAGACGAAGACCGACCTCCTTGGCTCAGCCAAAGAGAGCGACGAACGAAGTGATTCCCATACCCGCGAACCGGAAAACTTTACGAAATGCTGAGGAAGTGAATCAAGTCAGAAATAAAGGCTCATCACGCAGCCAGAGTAATGGGCAAGCTGTGATCAAGACTCGGAGGGAGAAGGTTGGAATCAGAGGCAGGAGAAGAGTATACCATGTTGCAGATCTTCCATCAAGAAGAAGGGTTCTTACTTACAGAGCTCACCCTCCCACAATAGATATGCAGCTCCGAAGGCACTCTCTCGATAATTTTACGAATCAATTTCCTTTACTTAACTTGGAAGACTACCTTAGACAGCGAAGCTCTGAAAAAAAAGATGTGGTGCAAGCATGTGAAGACATGGATTCTCCTAAGTCTCATCAAGTCTCGATAAACAAGCCCAACTGGGTGATGAAGAATGGGAGGTCAGTGTTTGATGAATCGCTCTCTCAGTTTGCGGACATCACCTTGAAGGACAAAAGTCTTCTTAATAAGTTTTCGGTACGTACGTATGTATCATCTGCAGATGAAGCTGACGAAACCATCAATCGAATTGAGTCTGACAAGTCCGCATATGGTATCTCCCTCCGTCGGTCTGCTGATAATCGGATGCGCAAGAATGACGGCCTACTGTATTACGCAGGCAGTTGTTTCAATGTCTCCAGGAGACGTGTAGCTGGGGGCAGGAATCGGGTTTCTTACATGTACAGCTCAGAGAGATCTCTGTCTTCCTTGAATTCAGAAACAGAAATGGCGCCTTTGATGACAGAGCCAGAGCCGTTCCATGAGTTCAGTGATGATGAAAGTGCTTCATCTCTTGAAGAGCATTGTACACAGTTTCTGGGAGAGCTCACATATGATAGCTATAAAGAAGCCCATTCACATGATCGTGAACTTTTAGCCTTGGGATACAAGAACGTTAAGACACATGAAACTTCATCAGTTGTGCAAGCCCTTCCAATCAGAAGACCGAAAGATATCTCTGTCAAACAAAGATCTATAAGCCAGAAGTACCGTCCCAAGTCTTTCAAGGATGTGCTTGGGCAGAAAATGGTGGTGGAGTCCTTGTCAAATGCCATTCTTAGAAGCAAGATAGCTCCTGTCTATCTTTTCCATGGTCCTAGAGGTACTGGAAAGACAACTGTGGCAAAGATATTCACCTGTGCCATGAATTGCTTGTCAATAGAAGAGCTTAGGCCCTGTGGATTATGCAATGAGTGTAGCTCTTTCAATGCAGGTAGCAATTATGATATGAAAGAGCTTGATGCAGCAGGCAATAATGAACTTGAAAGCATGAAGCATGTACTGAAACATCTTTCTCTACCACCATCAGTGTCTCGATATAAGGTTTTCATAATGGATGATTGCCATATGCTGACTGCAGAAGCCTGGAACGCCCTTCTAAAAAGCCTAGAGGAACCACCTGAGTATGTAGTCTTTATTCTCGTCACCACAGATTTGGAGCAGCTTCCAAGAGGTGCCATATCACGATGTCAAAAGTTCATGTTTAACAGAATCAAAGATGCAGACATAGTTTTTAGGTTAAGAAGGCTTGCAGAACAGGAGAATGTGGACATTGACTCAGATGCATTGCACTTTATCGCTGCTCAATCTGATGGCTCTCTTAGGGATGCAGAGACAATGCTTGATCAGCTTAGTCTACTTGGGAAAAGAGTCACTCTTGGGATAGTGCGAGAAATGGTAAGAGCTTGTTTTTTGAAAGGCTAACCTTGTTTGGTTTGCGTGAAAGGCAATCACGATTCTCTTGAATATTCTCATCTTGATTGATTGATCACAGCAAATCACATGGATTTGTGGCATTGGGATGCTGAGGTACTCCTGCCTGGATGTACAGAATCCTAAAGACACTAATCTTCATCACACTGCAGAACATTTAAGCATCAGCATTCCCATACAACTCTGAGAATATATATAATTTTCTCAAAAGAGCTAATAGAAAGAAGATAAATTGCAAGTCCCATTACTTGTGACATGATGTCGTTCTATATTTTAAGATTGATAAAGCTGCTAATGCAGATCTCTCTGGATTAACAGAAGAATGTGCGTTGGATTAGAGGCCAATGGAAAAGGGATAAAGCTGCTAATGCAGATCTCACATGGATTTGTGGCATTGGGATGCCGAGGTACTCCTGCCCGGATGTACAGAATCCTAAAGACACTATTCTTCATCACACTGGAGAACATTTAAGCATCAGCATTCCCATACAATTCTGAGAATATATATAATTTTCTCAAAAGATCTAATAGAAAGAAGATAAATTGCAAGTCCCATTACTTGTGACATGATGTCATTCTATATTTTAAGATCGATAAAGCTGCTAATGCAGATCTCTCTGGATAAACAGAAGAATGTGCGTTGGATTAGAGGCCAATGGAAAAGGGAAGACACATATCCTGTGTACATGAGAGGCTCATGAAAAAGGGAACATAAATAGCATGTGAATACTTTCTAAGATACTGGATATGCTCTCTTAGGACTTGAAGTTATAAAGACCTTCACTTTATTGTTCTCTTGAGGAAGCAGCACCTTCCTGAACCTTGTTCTCATTGAATTTTTCATCTATTGCTTCAATTGATTGTGTGTTTCTTTTTTCATGTGGTGTGTATGGTGAAAGATTTGAGGTGACCAGATTCATGACTCGAAAGTTATGTATTGTGCTTTCTGATGTTGGAATGGTTAATATGTGTAGGTGGGCTTGATTCCTGACGAGGAGCTTATCAATCTTCTCGACATGGCACTTTCTGGCGATGCTGTTAGCACAGTGAGCACTATCCGAAAATTGATGGGGTCTGGTGTTGAACCTTTAGCTCTTACATCTCAATTAGCGACTGTAATCACCGACATTCTTGCTGACAGATGTTCAGTTGCAAGATACTCAGGATCAGTAATAGGTAAGGGTGCAATTCCAGTGTAAAATAAGGCTTGCAATACGGAAACAACTCACATGCGCTCATTTTAATATCATTGTGCAAGTCAAACAACCCAAGTGTCACGAAATTTGATCTGCATGTTTCAAAAACCAACTGTCTTTGTATATCACTAATATTCTTCCCCACATTCATTCAAATCAATATAGAAGAGAACTGAAAGTTTGTTCTTCTTAAGAACATGGACCATACTAAAGAGTTCGAAGTCCCTGTGCCTTTATTGCTTAAAGACTTCATCCATGCATGCTATAAGAAGTTTACTGTTTTATGGCATGAATTGTTTCTTGCTGAAAGTACATACCCACGAACTCGAGAACTTCATAGACATGATGCTGGAAATGGCAGAGTACACTTAATTCTTTGAAGTTACTATGAACAACAACTTGGCGTTTGCAGATTCGTTGGATGATGGAATTGTTAAGAATCTTTAACTTTCAAGTCCTTGTGTTTTTTTTTTTAATACAGCAGTTTCCATATCTTGTAAATGATCAGAATGTGTATCTTGTCTTTCAGTGAATAAAGATCAGCAAGATAAGCTGCAAGAGGCTTTGAGAGTTCTATCTGACTTAGAGAAACAACTCCGCTCCTGTACTGACCGCACTACGTGGGTGACAGCTGCTTTCCTACAACTTGCGGGCAACAGCTCGTGCCCAGGTAGCTCACGTAGCACAAGTATGCCACAGAGCCCTAAATTGCTCCTGGGTGGAGCTGATAAAGATATCCTGAATCCTAGCAGCACAGGGAGAAGGTGCTCTTGGGGGGGAAACGAGAGACAGGGTTTGCATTCTGCTCTTCATACAGATGGCTCATACATGGACAATAGAATCTATCCTTGTGATAATTCCCCTCAATCAGGTGTATCAATGGATGACAAAGCAGTCTGTAGGTTGTCAGATGAGGCTTCACAGGATGTTCAAAAATGCTGTACCTTAAGTCCATGCTCTATGGATGTGATTTGGCAGAAGGTTTTGCATGAAAGCCCATCCAGTGTCCTGAAACAACTTTCAGAAGGGGATGGCAAACTTGTTTCCATCTCTATTGTTGAAGGTAAGGTAGTCTATCGTGATCAATTATGTTTTTAGCATGTGAACGTGAGTTTGTTGCTGAAACTTATCCTTTTGTAGCAATTATTATTGGCCCATTAAGTTTTAACATTCATTATTGCCCCATAACTCTCACCATGGGGAAGGAAGTAGCATTTAGGTTCGTAGAAATTGCTTTTGCTTATGGAATTTCATAACTGTAGGGTTTGCCGTTGCCTATCTCGAGTTCAAATCACTAGAGCGCAAGAGTATGGCAGAGAGGGACGTACAGAAGATATCTAATGCATTCCAATCAGCCCTTTCGTGTCCTGTCAAAGTAGAGATAAGCTTGTCACTTCCGTTACAAGGGCGAGGTAGCTTTGCATGCAGAGGGGATGATCGATTTGTTCAGTCAAGCTCTGGACGGTCCAGTAAACGCATGCTTTTTGTCAATGATGTTGGCTACCAGCAGGATAGAGGGCCAAGAGGAAGCTCTGTCAGAAAGTCATCTGCTAGCAGCTCTTTCAGAAAGGAGTTTTCTTTGTCAAGTCCGAGATGCCATGAGCTGGAGCATAGGAAGTCAGTGAAGGATGCAGATGGCAATGTCCATGCATGTGGCACACGTAGCACTGAAACTTCTGTAGGGGATCTTCAGACATACAAAGGAAACAGAGATATCGCCTCTAATGCTGTGTACCAAGAGGAAAATGATAATGGATATGTTAGTGAACGTTCAAAGCATAAAGAGCAGAGGGTCTCTTTTGAAGATCCAGTGTACACAGGATCCCTGCGATGGAGTGATCCAAGGGAGGATATGGAATATAGTTCGTAAGTAAACATGCTCTAAATCTAAACTTGATGATGTATTGAATGAGAGCAAGTTTGTATGACATACATGAGTCTTGAGTTCTGTATTGAATATGGGTTGACTTGTGCAGTGACTCAGAAATAGATGGAAGATATGCTCCAGGACTTCTATGCTGGAAAGGAACACGGATAAAAGACCATAGAGTATGTTCTTTACTTGTGAATTATAAGTCTGGGCTTGCATTGTGCAAGCAGCACTTTGTTTGGGTAGATGTATGCAAGTCATGAACATGGTATAGGTAGATGTATATTTTCCTAGGAGTATACTCCATGAGTGGTTGAAATGAATTGGATGTGTTCGATATGGATAGCATAGTTGATCCTAATAGTTTGCTCCATGAATGCATCAATTGCATTAGGTGTGGTTGTATGGGTCGCTATTATAGATATCTAATTCTCTTTCATGTTTAGGGAAAGCATCATGTGCTAAGGAGAAGACGGACAAGATTCTTTCTCAGGCTAGTGCCATGTGCTGCAAAAGAAGAAGAGGATCCAAAGTAGGGAGAGATAAGGCCTGTTCATTTCTCAGCTGCAACAGTCAGGAATTACTGCAATCGACAGCTTCTGATATGTATACAAAAAGAGACATTCATCAATGTAGAATGATGTCTGAAGAGGGAAGTTTTGAACAGCTTCAATGTCAGATGCAGCAGAAATGATTGAATGTACTTAAGCAGAAATGTGATCCCTGTTGTCTTGCAATAAGATGGTGCTCATTCAGCTCGCTTTTAGGCATCATGGATGGCTGATGAAGATTGAGACATAACTGAAACACCATCTTGGAGTATCATTTTACAGTGGTTGCCCTTTTTTCCGGATCGTGCACATGGTTCATTGATGTCATTTATTTGTGAAAGTCCCACAGTCAATAGTGAGCAACGAGGCTCGTATCTTCATTTTTCTTTTTTCATTCTGCCGCTCCTCCCCTTTTGTCACCTTGTAAAAGACATGGGGAGAGAGTCATCTCATGTAATTTATATGACGTTTGTATATGTATCTGAATTGCAGTATGAGCAAGAGAGACGGGTTTGGTAAGAGGGTCAAGTGCCCAACAATATTCTTTTGTACATCATGCTTTGGAACATTGATTGTTCCAGAAATGTATTCTGTAATCAGTTATTTGCTTGCCATAAATTTGAATGTTTTTGTTACAATTATTCATATGGTGTATATTCTTATCTTCATGGAATACTGAAACTTACGATATATACAAGCCAACTTAATGGTTTATCCATTTAATGGGGTTATAGTACATTGTAATATGTTTTTCATGGAGCCAACCTTTATGCGAAGTGTTGGGATGTTCAGCCAACCTCTGGAATGTCACAAGAGAGGAGGTGGTATGAAGGGTACACCTTTGGCAATGAAAAGAGATCATCATCTCTCAAAACCATCCTAACCTTGTTCAATACAAGGATTAAAATTTGTAAAAGAATCCCAATGTTTAGACATGTGCAAATTTATAGATGAAACATTGAAGATTGTCTAGATGTGCTCTTGGAATTCACTGATTTTTGTTCTTCGTTGATAAAGGAATGTCACGAGAAGAGCTGCTATGATTGATACACCTTTGGCAATGAAAATAGTTCATCAGCTCTTAAAACCTGTTGTGCATCTCTGCTTTAGGATACCTTTTAGTCAGTAACCGTTCTTTTAGCACTTCAATTATTATCCAGAACTTCAATTATTATCCAGCGGGCATGGTTTAGTGGATGTGCCTTGTAATGGCCAAGGTTCAAGTCCTACCTGGGGCTGGATGCCTCAGAGTTCCCCAAGATGGATGCCTCTACCTTACGAGGTTGGGTGTGTGTCTTTCTAAATTCATTGTACTCTCAAAAAAGAAAAAAGCACATTCAACAGGGATCATTGCTTTATGGCTTTTAACTTCAGCCATTCTTTATAACTATATAAAAAAAAAGTGCTCTTGTTGCGTGTACGATCAGAAAGGGTAGCTTAATATATATAAGAACAAGAAACACAGTATAGTGATGTAGAATTTTTTTTCTTACCCTTACACACTTCATAGCACTTCTACGCATTTTTTTGAGTAACTACTGGTGTATTTCTGAGTTTATGTATACAAAAACATTCATGCGAGGTTTTGTCTTGTCATATCTACAGAGCTTCAGTTCTTTTTCAATTTATATTTAGTTTTAGTGCTTCTCTTCTATTGTGCATATAGAACATGACTGAGTTGATATGCTTCAAAAGTATCGCACAGACTTTGGTTCTTTCTTATGCTGCTGAACCTTCTTCTTCATTATTTAGAACCTATAGCATTTTTACGGGTTGCAACAATGCAAACTAGTATTTGCAAAAGGACTGTAACTCATAGCTCTAATATTCTACATTGGTATCAAAGCTAGTTGATGCATCAGAGTCGCTCTAAATGATGTATATGCATGAGATGCACAACGAATAAGGTGATTCATTGCAAATACCTTCTTTTAAGATGGCCGATGGAAATAGCCAAATAGAAAAAATGAACAAAACCAATTATCAAGCGTGGCGTTCTCACATGTCTGCGTATCTTATGGGTAGGAATCTGCATGGTCTTATTAGTGGTACGAAACCTCAACTTGACTTGCCTGATCAAAATCAGACACCACAGCAAGTTCGGGAATATCAGAGGTGGAATGAGCGTGACGAGAAGGTAATCTTTGTATTGTCACAAAATAGAGTCAAGCATGATAGGGCACATACAGGACATGAGAACAAACAAGAGATTTGGGAAGTGGTAGAGCCACTTTTCTCAACAACCACAAAGGCACGGAGAGCGCATTGGCAGTTGCAAGGAACCCTGTGTTCCATGCTCGCACTAAGCATATTGAGGTGCATTATCATTATGTGAGGGAGAGGTTCTATGTTGGAGAGATCAGCTTGGCATATGTGCCCATGTAGGAGAACATTGTAGACCTTTTCAAAAAGGCTCTGTCTAGGGAGAAGTTTGAAGCTTTCTACAAAGCTTTAGGCTTACTTCCTTTTGTGGATTGATTCCACATAGCTTGGCACTTCCTTATACATGAGTGCCAACTCTTTGTTCATCACATCACTGCTAGGGGGGATTTGTTGATATATTTAGGTGTGTGGACACACTAGGACCATCGGGGCATTTTTTTCCCTCTTTATGAGGTTTTTTTCCCCTGGTTTGTATATATGCCTATAGCCCTAACGGGTTACTTATCTTTTACATTCTAATGGTAATTTATTGAGTATTGTGTGTTGTGCTCCAAGCTTCTTCTTCTTCCTTGTGCTGTTAGCATGCTTCCACAGACCTCAAACTCCAACAATGGCTCTGCATCATGTGGTAAAGCAAAAGTAGGCAAACTCTCCACCATACCTTGATCTTTGATGTACTTGAGAGTTGTGTAACTGATATGACCATATCGAACAGGCCATAACTTCATGTTCTCCGTAGGTGTAGTAGACCTAGCAACATTAGCATGATTGATTTTGGATAATACAAACATGCCACTTCTACTTTCACCTTGAAGTATGCTCCTCACGACAAGAAAGTAGAGATAGAGAGAAAATTCTTCTTCATGTCTAGATTATAAAGAACGTTGGAAATTGTGAAATTTCCACCTGCACTTAACTTAAGGTTTACTTCTCCAACACCAACAACATCACTTAACTTAAGGTTTACTTCTCCAACACCAACAACATCCAAATCATGACCATCTGCAATGATCACTCTTCTACTTGAAGAGTTAGAAAGGGAAGAAAATACCTTTCTGCAACCTATCATATGCTTAGTAGTTCCAGAATAAAAAATCCAAGGATTATTTGAGATTGCATTTATTGTCGTCTGATAAAAAACTACCTCTTCAATAGTACCACATGCATAAGAATCTACCTTGAAAGCACAGTATGAAGATGGAAGTGAGTTTAGAAGTGTATTTACCATCTCTTCATCTCAAATGTTGACTCCAACATTGAGTAATTGATCTTGTAAATCTTTAAGCTTAAAAATATGTCCCTAAATTGATTCACCAACTTTCATCCTTGTGTTGGCTAGCTGTCTCCTTAGATGAGCTTTCTTAGCAGGGTTTCTACTCTGATAGAGATTCTCCAACTCCAACCAAGCCTGGAAAGAGGTTTTGCAAGACCTGATTTGGGGTATAATATGCCTCTTCACTCCCATAGCAACATATGAAAGTGCTAGTGCATCTTGAATTTCCATCTACATTGCTCTTCTATAGGAAGTAATCTAGTAGTAGTATGGAATCCTGATGATGAAAGAGTTTCTTCTTCTTCACTAACCTCCTGTTGAGCAGAAATAGGAGTAGCAGGTCTTTTAGAAGATGAAGCAACATCTTCTTCGACTTGTCTTGGCTTTAGATAAGTGCAATTGATAATATTCCATAAGTCCTTTGATACTAATAGATTCATCATCATAAAACTCCACATTGGATAGTTAGACATGCCCTCAAGCTTGTCTTCATTCTCAAGTCTATAGTCACTCATCTTGTTAAGGGTGTATGCCAACTATGCTCTGCTACCAAATGTTGAAAGTGGAGTGGGCCACAAATAACAATTATCACAGGTTTACATGATCTTCCAACACATGAACCTTAGGATACACACCTTAATACTAAAAAAGAAGATGAGTGAGAGATAGAGAGAGAATAGACAAGATCTTTTAAAAGTGTATGATAAGATAGAATGCTCACCTACACTAACTGATATTCAAATGTCAAATCACAATGTGTGAATAGGATACAAACTCACAATATCTAAATCTAGGCAAAAATAAGAACTAGATACAAGAAATTGTGTGCCTAAGAGGTATGAAGAGTGTGTGTGAGAATATGGAGAATATGAATAGTTTAGAACTGCTTTACAACAAACCCAAATTTTAATAAAAAACTAGTGAATGAACAAGTGAGGATAGATGTAAACTTGTTACTCACAGTATGTTAGCTGATGGGAACTCCTCTAGAAGTCTCTAGATGTAGAGCACACCTCCTCCAAGAGTGAAGAAACTCTTCCTCTAAGAGAGGACCTCCTTGATCTCCTTGCATTGAGCTTGAACTCCTTGAGAAGATATCTCAACAATGATTTTTGGCTATCTTTATATAGCTTACGAGATATCCCTCTAAAAGCACAACGTAAAAAACAAAAGCAAGAATTAAGCTACGTTCATGCGAACATAAATCATATCGCAAAAACGGAAGCAAGAAAAGTTGAGACCAATAAAAAGCAATTCTTAGAAACATTCGCAAAAACATTTTTGCTACCATATGTGGGTTTTGAACCCTGGCAGGTCGTTTGGAAGTTTTTTTTAAAACTACGTTGCCCGAACTAATTTCCTATAGAAGGTACTCTAAAAAACACTTATTATGGCTGCTATTTGGACTATCTACATTGTGTCCAATAAGAGCCTTCCAACTTTGAAGAAGCGTAAGGCCAACCTCAGTGGGAAGAAGCTATGCAAACAAAGATAGATGCAATCCAAAAGAACAATACTTAGACACCTGTTCCAAGTCCTATTAATCATCAAGTTATTGGAGTTAAGTGGCTATAGAAAGTTAAGTACAAATTAGATGGTACCTTGGACAAGTACAAAGCAAGGCTTCTAGCTAATGATTATAAGCAAAAGCACGTAATTGATTATGAAGAAACTTTTGCCCCTATTGCAAGGTCTACAACAATAAGAGTCATTCTTGCATTAAGTGCACACTTCAAGTGGCCCATTTACTAACTCAACATCAAAAGTTCTTTCCTCAATGGTGATCTTTAAGAAGAGGTATATATAGAACAGCCTAAAGGTTTCAAGAGCGAAGGAAAGAGAGATCATGTATACAAACATCACAAAACACTTCATGGACTTAAGAAAGCTCCTAGGGCCTTGTATGAGAAAATCCACATGTTCTTCGAAGATAAAGGATTTCAAAGGAGCAATGTCGATGCTAATCTATAAATATATCAGAAAGAGTCCTTAGTTGCAATAATCATACTTTGTGTTGATGACTTAATTTTGATAGGTTTAGATGATGAAAGCATCCAATTCATAGTCACGCAACTTCACCTTGATTATTCCATGATAGATCTTGGTCTACTTCACTATTGCTTAGGCATGGAAGTGTGGAAAATTAAAGAAGGTATATTCCTTCCCCAAAAGAAGTCTGCTTTAATCTTCTTTTTAGGTAGAACATGGACCAATGTCTCTCAATACTTACACCACTTGATCCGAACATCACGCTCGCACTTGAGGAGTCATCATCACTTATGGATATGCACACTTATGGATAGCTAGTTGGATCTTTACTTTACCTAGCCAACACTAAATCAGATATTTCCTATGCAATTGACATGCTCAACTGATTTGCACATCAATCTCATCATACACATTGGTAATCTGCTTAGAGACTACTTCAATACCTTGTCCTCACCCAACATCATGGTCTTTCCTATAGAGGGTGCATTGATCGCACAGGATTCAAACTAGTCTACTTTTGAACACATATTCTTGCTTGGCTCATATGCTATCTCTTGGGAAAGTAAGTAGCAGCCTATAGGTGCTCTGCTATTCATCTATCAAGTACCAAGCATCCATATTTTTAGCATATGAGACCACCTTGCTTTGATGTTTATTATCTAAATTTGGTATTTTGTGAGATACTCCAACATGCATCCACACCAACAACTAGGAAACCTTAGCCAATGCCAAGAATTTAGGGTTCCACACTTAGACCAAGGACATCAAGATCCAAGACCACTTCATTTATGAGAATCTCATATATCAAGAGATTACTCTAGAGTATTGTACCTCTCAGGAGAACTTGGTGAACATGTTCATAAAGGCTCGGCCGCCAAATCTGCTCCATCACTTGGTGACCTCTATTGCATTCAGCTGCTCCAAAATGGAGCTACATTGGGCATGTTGGTGACATGAGTTCATCTACTTCATTTCCATTTGTATCCACATGAGTGCATCTCTATTTTTGCATCTATAGGACACTCAATTTCATAATATTTTAGTTGTATCTCATTGTCTTTGCATACCTTGCCATTTGCTTCCACCAGTGTATTCATTCTCCTTCAAGGGGAATGATGCCACATGTGATGCACTTCATAGAGGCTCATACACCTCTATATGAGGGTCTCTCCCCCACTTTGTACTTTCTTAGAAGCTTTTAGAGCCTACTTCATGGTCTTGACAAGCTCATTTCTAATTCATGTGAGTTTACCCATTTCTTGGTCTACTCACTTTGACTCTCTCACAATCTTTCATTTTGTGAGGATATTCTTATTTTCATTTTGCTTCTACACATGTATTATCTACACTCGTTGATTTATTTCTCATGTGTGACACTTTTTACTTGCTTCTTTATGTGTCCACTATCATTAGGCTACGTGTTTGTGTTCTATTCTCACAAAAAAGGAGAAGATAAAGATCTCATGGAATTGCTACAGTACATGATTGAGTACGAATGAGAATCCATTGTTAAAAAGGCAAACTTCCATTTTATTTCCCATAGCTAGTATGATGAAGACACCCAACATTGAGCTCTTAAAGAATACTTAGGTGAAATGCACCTTGATCATAGAAGAACTATTGCATGCAAAGCCACACTTGTTGCAAAAAATGGCCAAATACGTGGATCCTAATGCTACTCAAACTCAAACTTTAGAGTCTAAACTTGATTTAGAAAAATTGAGTGTCAAATAGGTGACAATTGACAAGGTAAGAGATATAGGGAAGGAGATGAAGGTAATACTTTCTTACCTATCTCGTTCAATGGGCACATGATGAAAGTTATTCTAGACAATGGAATAGGCATAGAGATTTCCACCAGATCCCTTTTGGGAAAAGTAGGCTTACTAGAAACACATGTGGGGTGGAATTTGACTAAACTCTAGCTACTTGCAACTTTAGCCAAGCTAGCAACTACAAGATGATTCTAGGCGGGTTATTTATGTGCCAATTGAAAGTTGTGCAAGACTAGAGTAATAATGCTCTATACTTGCAATGCTTGGGGATTACAACTAGAATCAATCTCCATGTATTTGAGCATCAAAACATCCCTTCTATCTAGTGAAACAACATGCATAAAGATCCATATGACTTTCTTTTGAGTAAAACATCAAATTCATAGTCGTAGATGGATGAGGGCATTAATTTGTGCGTATCTAGGCAATCTCACAAAGAAGAACGAAGATTGGACTACAAGGATCTCAGTAATTGTGTCATTCAAGGAAGATCTATCTAAGATCTAGCATATATTCCTCAATGCATTAATGATGAAAAGTTTGAGCCCCATGGAATGATGCAAATCTTAGCCACTTTGGACATTTATGTGAATGGGAATACCTTAACAAAACATTCTAACATTGAAGGATATGATCTTAATTGTTTTTTTAGGATGAGAGTTATTAAAGAAGGTGCAATGGAAGACAATCCATGGCTACATGCCATGTTAGGATGAGACTTGAAAATAAAAACTATGGTGCACATACACTCAAGTGCATCGAGCATCATTAGCCTTGAACTAGCTTGGATTGTACAAGAAGCCACCTATGAAATGGACATTTCCATAGCCAATGTATAAGAAAAAGAGCTAGGATGTGTAGGTCATATGTCTATTCTCTTAAATGTCAAAGGGTTAGTCTCTTTGGAGGAATTTTTGATAATTGATTAGCCAAATATGGAAGCGTAACTAGTTCTTCGACGATATTGTTCATACAAGCATTTTGCAATTGTTGATTACTCCATTGGAGCTTTAAGGGTGGAGAATTGAAATAAGAGAGAAAAATTGTCATTTTTTGATCCACATCGATTCACATCTGGACTTGAATGCTTTCCTGCACCCCATGACTTGCATTCCGGTGAGCTATTAGTGGTAGATTCATTGTAGCACACTCTAAATGAAAGTGATGCAAGGTACAATCCTAGTTACTTGAGGAGGAGAGACCCATAAAGTTCCAACAACCTTCAAAAGAGTTCTTGGAGATCTCCATCAAGGAAGAGGAAAAGGAAGCTGCATTCTATCTGCGTACAATGCAAGAAAAGAAAAGGCATGGAAGGCTCAACCATTCTCCGCATTGAAACCTAATTGTCAGCAACTTTGGGTCCCTATGACTTTGATTCAAGCTCACTAAGGGAAATCCTCATTTGGAATCCCAAGAATGTATCATGTGTGAAGCAAAGTGTAAAGTTACCTCCCAAGTCCAAATCCATAGGAAATGATGAGATTCAACAAACTTGTGTACAAAATCCTAAGTCAAAACCTTCTAGAGTAGAGAAACCAAAGAGGATGGCACCTCATCAACCAAGTGGGTTTGGAAACCAAAGAAAACTCCAAAAGAAAAAGTCGAGGATTTTGAGATATCTCAAACACCCAACTATGCATAGCAAGTGGGTCCATAAAAGCACTTCAACCCACTAAGTGGGTCAAAAAAAATTTCAAGTCCAATGCCAACATAAAAAATGATATATTAGATTCCCAAATCTAGAGATGACTATATTCCTTAGATATATCAATAGTAAAATCATTTCTAGATCAACCAAAACATGTCCATAAAAGAATTGTATAATTTTCTTTAAACATCAAAATTTATAGAGAAAGCCTCCAAGTGCATAATCACTTGCACTTAAGGCTTACATGCACCACCCATCACATTGTATTATATCATTTTATATTCTTTTGTCTCATTTTAAGTTTAAAAAACACTATGGCTACCACCAAATTCAATGGCAAAGGCTCCTACATATTGGTTGTCCAATTCAAGTAAGCCCAATGATCATAAATGGTTTAAGAGTATCTACTTATTGTTCAAGAAACACACAATTATCGAGTGAGAATGATCTACCTAACCTTGGACTTTGAATCTCTACACAAAAACCCCTCTGTAGTGGCTGAGTGGAGAAATCTAAGATCCCTATAGTACATAAAGATAGATGAGATGCCTAGAAACCATCTCCACATTTGAGGTGGATGAGGGTAGAGATCTAGTAGGTACAGCAATAGCAAAAGACTTGGCAACTAATAAAGTCCAAGTGGTAGTGATCTGACACAGATCACAAACGCCTTGAGGTTTCCAAAATTCCAAGAACCAAAGCAAGTGTAGGGATATCACAAATGTTTTATAACTTTTGAAGAACTCCATCATTTTGATCTAAAGTTTTCTATTAGGGTCTTCCATGTTCAATTTACTATGAACTATCTTTCTAAATATGCTAGACTAGCCAAATCTCTAGTCTATCTTTTCACTCATGCACATATCAAGTTAGTAGAAAATCTAGTTATAGTCCCAATCATTTATGAACAAATTAGAAAAGCCGAATTTTCATATGGAAATGACAAGTTCTTAGGGGGACAATGACCGTTATCAGCATCATTTATGAGATTTAGGGTTCTAATGAGGGGATTTTACCAACTCTTTTAAGAAAGTTAGTAGCTCAAAGTTTTGCTTCAATAGCATTCATAAGGGATAATCTACCTAAGATAGAGGAACAAACATTGTTTGCCACGGTGGAGATGATAGACAAAGAGTGCAAGAAAGAAATGATACACACTTTTTTGATCCTTGGAACCACAAGTACTACTGACTAGAAAATACATTGCTAGTGCATGCAAAATGATACCCAAGTACAAGCCAAAGGAAATGGTGTGACAATTGGAAGAAACAAGAGAGGAGGTAGCAACACCATTATGAAGCTAAGGGATGAAGATTGGTTCAAACAACTAGCATAGGACTAGCCCTTGCACTCATGGAGTGTCAAATGCACCTTATAGGCTTGTACTTATTGCAATAAATTCCACTATGTACTTTGGAATATCAATGAAAAAGACTTGATACAAAACAGATAGATTTGCACAATAACTAGTCAACAAAACTTGCTATTTTGGGTTGAATGATGCAACTTCAACTACTAACAGCAGCTAGCCTTATTACAATTGATCAAATTTCCTTTGGAGGAATTTCATACATAGGGTTGAGTAGCCAAAATGCATAAGAGAAGAATTTATCATCAACCAATGTGACTGCAATAAGCTTAACACTGATTGGTGGTACCCCCACTTTTTAGCAGTATGTAGAGATAGACCCTAAGACCTTAAAATCAAGATTTCTCACAATGTACTAAAACAAATGCCACCAAACTTTGTAAAATAACATAGAAACTATTATCTTTCCAATCAATTCTCACTCATCAAATTTGAAACTATGTAGAGAGAGTAGCTATTGCAAATTGATTGAGATTGAAGAAAATGATACAGAGATTGAAGTAGAGCAAAGATGATAGAAAAAATATATGTATTGATCCAAATTAACGTATGAAGGAGTGTGAGTCTTTATATAGAATCCCTTGATGATTTTCACAACTATGTTTTCAATGAATTCAAATTGAAATCCACATGGTTAGTGTTTGTTGAGATGAAGAAACTACTTTTCTACAATCTAGGAAAAGTAGAGATTTAATTTTGATCTTCATTTGGTGACTTATTTTACACCAAACTCAACCACCTTCAATCTCATGGAATATTAACTTTTCTTTTATCCTTTTAAAAGAGTAAAACTCTAGGATTTTACAAGAATAAGTGATCCATAAAGGATCCTTAGAAAATACCATAAATGAATGTTGACGAAGGTTCTTCAAGAGATAACTTCTACTAGAATGTATTCCAAATGATGGATTTGGAATAGAACAAATTCTCTTCAAGCATGATGATAGATTGATGTACTAATAGCTCTCCCTCAATCTAAAGCATGCTTGAGTATTCATTCTCTAATAGGTTGAATACCTTCCATTGATTTAAACCTACAAAGTTTTATCCTATCAAGTGCCTTTGTCATCATATCTGCTACTTGATTTTCAATAGGAACAAAAAAAATGTCAACCTCTTTTGTGATAAGCTTCTCCATGATTAAATGGTAATGAACCTCTATGTGTTTGGTTCTTGCATGGAAGACAAGGTTTGTTGCTAAGTGCATAGAACTTACATTATCTCCAAATATGTGAGGTTTGGAAATCACAAGTCCCAATTCTGAGTAGAATTCTCTTAACCATATTGCCTCTTGAGTTGCTATGGTCAAACCTTTGTAATCTTCTCCAGTTGAGGATAAAGCAACTATTGGTTGCTCTTTGAACTCCATAACACAAGCCTTGAACTTGCAAATGCTAAGTGTCTTGAAGTTCTTCTCCTATCATCCTTGGATCCTACCCAATTTGCATCTGAATATATCTTGAGATTCAAATATGATGGAACCAACAATTTTGAGTGGTGGGGTTAGTCTTATTACGGATGAAACAAGGTTGAACATCCTATCCCTTTGATTTGTCATGCTTTGATCCTTTCTTCTTTTCTTTCCACATGCTTTTGCCAGCATAGTTGGCTTGGGAAATCTTTTCTTTATCATCTTCCTTCTTCTTCCATTTGATTCCTATCTTTCTTATCTGCATAAAGAGAACTTGTTGAATTACCTTGATAAGAGTTACATTCCTTTAGATTATTGTTGGCTTCTTGGTTGAAGAGTTGTCCAAGTAATATGTTGAAATCAAGAGTTTGTACATCCATGATGAGGTCATAAGATGTAGTGAAGGATTGCCATTGCTTATCACTTATCATCCCATTCAAAATATGCCTCATGGTGTCTTCTTCTTCAATCAGCTCTCCAATAGGATTCTAATTGATCTGCAACCTCCTTGACCTTGGTAACAAACTCTGTGATAGTTTGTTTTGGTGTCTTCTTCATTTGGTTGAACTCATTCCATAGATGGTTCTTCCTAGCTTTGGTGCTAACAGAGAAGAAGGCCTCAAGTGCATCCCAAGTCCCTTGAGATGTTTTGCATCCTCTAATATGTGGTAAAAAAAGGTACAAAGAGCATCACTTGCACCCCAAAATGTCAGTCAATCTGTCTCCTCTTGTGTAGGTCCTCACTAGAAGAAATAGGGGGGCGTAGCGACGCCCCTGAATTGAAAAAAAAAAGTGTACCGTCGCTTATGCAACACTGGCGTCGCATAAGCGACGGTCAATTTTTCGATTTATTTTTTTTAAGCGACAACCGTCGCATAAGCGATGCTAGCGTTGCTTATGCGACGCTATATTAATAGCGTCGCAAATACCGTCGCTAATGAGCGACGGTATTTGTGACATTGGCGAATTGAAGAGCGTCGCATATGCGACGCTCTGGAATGTAAAAAAAAAATATTCGATTTCTCCCGGCACATTTGTGCCGGGATTTGGACGCGAGAGACCAAGAAGAGACCGAAAGAGAGAGCGCGCACGAGAGAGAGAGAGAGAGAGAGAGAGAGAGAGAGAGAGAGAGAGAGAGAGAGAGAGAGAGAGAGAGAGAGAGAGAGAGAGAGAGAGAGAGAGAGAGAGAGAGAGAGAGAGAGAGAGAGAGAGAGAGAGAGAGAGAGAGAGAGAGAGAGAGAGAGAGATGCATCTACTTGCAAGGTATGCATACACACACACAGTTACACACACATACATATGCATACACACACACATATACACACATAGACACACACACACACATACACATAGACACACACACACACACATACACACAAATACACACACATATACACACATACACAAATAATGTTGCATACACACATGCACACATAATGCATACACATGCACACACATATACACATACATATACACACACATACACACACATACACACATACACACACATACACACACATACACACACACATACACACATATACACACATACACACACATATATGCATACACACATACATAGAGAGACATGCACACACATAAACATACATGCATACATAATGCATATGCATATGCGTACATCCATACATACTTACATGCATACACACACATATGCATACATAATGCATATGCATATGAACACATACATACATACTTACATGCATACACACACATATGCACACATAGACACATACACACAAATAAACACATACACACAAATAAACACATACACACATACACACACATATGCATACATACATGCATACACATACACACACATATGCATACACATACACACACATAGACACATACACACACATAAACACATACACACACATACACATACATATGCATACATAATGCATACACACACATACACACATATGCATACATACATGCATACACATACACACATAGAAACATACACACACATAGACACATACACACATAAACACATACACACACATACACACACATATGCATACATACATGCATACATACATGCATACACATACACACACATATGCATACACATACGCACACATAGACACATACACACACATAAACACATACACACACATACACACACATACACACACATACACACACATATGCATACATAATGCATACACACACATACACACACATATGCATACATACATGCATACACATACACACATAGACACATACACACACATAGACACATACACACATAAACACATACACACACATACACACACATATGCATACATACATGCATACACATACACATACACATACACATACACATACACATACACATACACATACACATACACATACACATACACATATGCATACACATACACACACATAGACACATACACACACATAAACACATACACACACATACACACATATATGCATACATAATGCATACACACACATACACACACATATGCATACATACATGCATACACATACACACATACACACACATAAACACATACACACTCATAGACACACACACATACACATAGACGTGCACACACATACACACACATACACACACACACATACACACATAGACACATACACACATAGACACATACACACATTATGATGCATTCACACACATACACATGCATACACACATAGACACACATATAAACACACACATACACACACATATATGCATACACACACATAGAGAGACATACACACACATACACATACATGCATACATGTGCTACATAATGCATATGCATACATACATACTTACATGCATACATACACATACATAATGCATACACACATATGCATACATAATGCATACACACACATACACACACCTATGCATACATACATGCATACACATACACACATAGACACATACACACACATAGACACATACACACACATAAACACATACACACTCATAGACGCATAGCGACACATACACATAGACACACACACATATACACAAACACATACACACATAATGATGCATACACACACATACACATGCATACACATACATATGCATACATACATGCACATAGACACATACACACATAGACACATACATACTCATAGATACACACATATACACATAGACACACACACATACACACATACATACACACACATACACACACACATACACACACATACACACATAATGATGCATACTACACATGCATACACACATACAGACACATATACATACATACACACACATATATGCATACACACACATAGAGAGACATACACACACATACACATATATGCATACATATGCATACATAATGCATATGCATATGCATACATACATACTTACATGCATACATAATGCACATGCCTACATACACATACGTAATGCATACACACACATATGCATACATAATGCATACACACACATACACACATATGCATACATAATGCACATGCATAGATACATACACACACATAGACACATACACACATAGACACATAGACACATACACACACATAAACACATACATACTCATAGATACACACATATACACATAGACACACACACACATACACACATAATGATGCATACTACACATGCAACATACACACACATATGCATACATAATGCATACACACACATACACACATATGCATACATAATGCATATGCATATGCATACATACATAATTACATACATACAAAATGCACATGCTTACATACACATACATAATGCATACACACACATATGCATACATAATGCATACAAACACATACACACATACGCATACATACATGCATACACATACACACATAGACACATACACACAGATAGACACATACACACACATAGACACATACACACACATAAACACATACGCACTCATAGACGCATAGCGACACATACACATAGACACAGACACATACAGAGACACATATACAAACACATATACACACACACACAAACATACACACATAGACACATACACACATAATAATGCATACACACACATACATATGCATACACACACATATGCATACATACATGCATACACATACAAACATAGACACATACACACACAGATACATACATACACATAAACACATACACACTCATAGACACACACACACATACACATAGACGTGCACACACATACACATAGACGTGCACACACATATACACACATATACACACACTTACACACATAGACACATACACACATAATGATGCATACACACACATACACATGCATACACACACATATGCATACATACATGCATACACATACACACATGGACACATACACACACATAGATACATACATACACATAAACACATACACACTCATAGACACACATACATACACATCGACACACACACACACATAAACACACATAGACACATACACACATAATGATGCATACACACATATATGCATACACACACATAGAGAGACATACTCACACATACACATACATGCATATATATATATATATATATATATATATATACATACATAATGCATATGCATATGCATACATACATGCATAGATACATACATACATACATACATGCATACATACACATACATAATGCATACACACACATATGCATACATAATGCATACACACACATACACACATATGCATACATACATGCATACACATACACACATAAACACATACACACTCATAGATGCACACACATACACATAGACACACACACATACACACACACATATACACACACATACACACATAGACACATACACACATAATGATGCATACACACACACATACATATGCATACACACATACACACACATACACACACATACACACACATACACACACATACATACACACACATGCATACATACACATACTTAATGCATACACACATACATATGTACACGTATATATATATTGATTTCTAATCATTTTGTTTTATATGTTATGTATTATGGATCCTAGTAGAGAGAGAAAGGCGAGACTCACTCTCATAAAAAGTCTTATGAGAGCAAGAGTTCCATCTGATACTCTAGGGGCCATAATGCATGATTACTCAGAGATGTCTGATGAGGAGCTGGACTATACGATCTAGATGCTTACCCAGCGATCAGACGAGGGCTCTTCTGCGGCTCCACATGCAGGAAGAGAGTTATCTCCTCATAGGTATGTTTTTTTTTCATAAACTTTTTTAATGATATTATAACAAATATTTTTATTTATTTTTATCTATCTATTTTGAGGACACATATACCACCTCCAGCACGTGATAGCAGAGCAGAGTTGCCTATGAGGACATGCATAGGTTCGTTAGGACTAGAGTGCGATATAGAGCCAGAGGGGAACATTGTGTACATAGGGAATGGATTGGAGTTCAAGAGAAGGATGCGGGCACTATGCGACTCTTACCTGCGCTTTATCCACTTACCATGGAAGTAAGTAAAAATTTTACATATAAATTGAAATAAATATCTTATGTTTTATTTACATTATGTTTTTTTTTGTAGTGAGCATGATGAGAGGGATAAAAAATACGTACTTAGTTCACTTGAGATAGAGTTTGGGAGAGGATGGTCGCTTAAGTGGTGTTTAAAAGAGATGCGGACACTTATGGCTCATCGTCGCGATAATGCACGGTATGCACTGCTTTTATGTATATATATGTGGATATGAGTATGTGTGTTTATGCATGTATGTATGTATATGAGAGAGAGAGAGAGAGAAAAGAGTGAGACTAGAGGTATAAATACACGCATACACACATATACATCATACATGCACATTTACACACGTATACATATACATGCACATTTATACATACACACACGTACATGCACATTTTTACACACACATACACATGCATGCAGTTACACACATATAATGAATACACATAGACACATACACATACTCACATACATGTACACATACTCACATACACATACACATGCATAATCATATGTACACACACATAGACTCATATAATGATATTTACATGCATGTATACATATACACATGCATATATACACACACAACACATGCATATGCACATATAGATACACATACATACACAACACATGCATACACATAAATAAATAAATAAATCCTATTTCAAAAATCCTAAATTGAAAACACTAATTTTGATATTAGGGTTTTAAAACCCCTAATTTAAAAACTCTAATTCAACCTTTTAGCCATATGTTTGAAGTATATGTACACATTGCATCTATTCCTCTGACGTCCTACTAGAGAAATGTCTCTCCTCCCAACCTTATGCCTCTATATATAGCTACTCGAATCAACGAGGATCATAATATATATAAAGA
The DNA here is from genome assembly GCA_020310875.1 of Ceratopteris richardii. Taxonomy (NCBI): domain Eukaryota; kingdom Viridiplantae; phylum Streptophyta; class Polypodiopsida; order Polypodiales; family Pteridaceae; genus Ceratopteris; species Ceratopteris richardii. The sequence continues at coordinate 55,017,526 of CM035429.1, forward strand.
TATATACACATCATGTAGATAGGATACATAAATATAAAATGGAGTATATATATTATGCATCACACATACATGCCTAAATGCACACATAAATATATATATATATATATACATACTAACATATTTACATGTACACATTTACACATAGACATATATACATATATACATGTACACATCACATATACATGCCTACATGCACACATAAACATATATATACATGCATACATATTTACATGTACATATTTACACATAGACACATATACATATATACATGTACACAATTATAAACAGTTGCATATATTACATGAATACATGAATATTTTACATAAATGCATATGCATATATACACATATGCATATTTAACACATGTATACATATATCACACACATGCAAACACATACATATACATGAAATACATATATATGCATACTAACATATGTATACATATAATACACATGAATACACACACATATGCATACATACATGATAAAAAATTGCTCCTCGAAGATAAAGCTATATATAAAATAATTAGGCATACCCCCGAGCTTCATATTCTAACTTAGAAGAACATGATTTCATCTCTCTAGTAGGATTCATCGTTATTCAAGTTAATAAAAAAATCTATTATCTGATATCCATTCAGAAGCTTCAAGTTATTGATCGATAACTAGAGTAGAATTTACTATCTAATCTGCTCATATGTTTTCATTATTTCCATCATTTTGGTAAGACATCAATATAGTCTCATCTTCATTATCCTTATTGATTTCATTTATTTCTTCTATTGTTAAATCCATGTTCTCATGAATCACATCATCTATTGATGGATTAATATCTATTTCTGGTAATTCCTCTTCCTCATCAGTAGAATCAGCATGTAGAGAATTATCCTCTTCATCAAAAAGATTAGTATCATTATCACGTATAATGATTCTAATTTCTATTTCAGATGTTGATGTATCTGTATCTGATGCTGAATCATCAAGAGGACTTTCTTCGATCTCTCTAACAATAAACTGTTCAAACAATGACCTACCTCTAGGTTGCACATGAATGACTTGCCACCAAGGATGAGCATCTGGGTTTTTATAAAAAAATGCTTGTTCAATATGCCTAGGAAGAATATATGATTCTTTAGTAGATCGCATTACCTTGGAAGAAACAATTGCCTAAAACCCAGATAATTCCTTTCTTAATGTGGAATTACTACCTTTATACTCTGCTCTAAACCAGTCAACCTTCAGTATGACCTATCAAAATATATAACAACAAAAACCCATTATTAGGTGCTTTAAAAAATAACTAACTCTATAAAAAAAATATAAACTTTTTTCTACCTGTTTGAATGTACGAAATAAAATTTTGTAGATACCAACAATAGCTCCTACGTAACCAAGTTCGCTATCTATAAGGTTCGTGTCTTTTGAGCTAGCACGTGATAGTTGCTTGAAAGAAGCAACAATACTAGAATCCTCTGTTTTACGTAAAGAATCAATGGCTTTGATTCTAATTTGCTGTCCAAAAGCCCACATATTAGTGAACATTTGAGCCTGCAAAATAAATTCAATTAGTACATAGAAACTAACATACATTTATGAAAAAAATAAAATATTATTTTAATAAAATTACCTTTCGTTCACAACCTATCATTAACTCTCTTTGCTCATCTAAATTATCTTCATTATTTGCGTTGGCGCGTTGCAAACGACTATATAGCCAATCCGTGAAAGAAGATATATCTGTAATCTCATTATTATTGAGATTACATCTAAATCTTTTGTTTTTTCGCCTTTTACTTGGGAGATTTTGAAGTTCCTCGTACTCACTAAGGAATGCTTGCATGCATTCGCTATTATATGCTACAAAAGTAGAAACATCATTTTTTTCTTGAAATATAAATAAGAATGGAACCCCCTTACCTGATAATACCTCATCTGCTATTTTTGAAGAAGAATCGTTGGTCCATGCATGTGGAGCTTCTTCATGAACTCTTTCAAGGTACTCACTAATGTAATACATGCACTCTTCAAACATCCAACCCTTTGCCATGGATCCTTCTGGTTTCGCTCTTTGTCGCACATAACCTTTTAATACTCCCATGAATCGCTCGACCCAAAACATCCATCGAGTGCTGACAACACATGCAATCTCTATTTCATCTACAAGATGGACTAATAAATGAACCGGAATATCAAAAAATGAAGTAGGAAGTTCTTTCTCCATCAAACATAGTAGCTCTTTGCATTCACGTTTTTTTTGTGGGATTGAGTTTTTGTCAATCTCTTTGGATGTAATCCACCTATACATATCATAAAAACAATTATAAAGAAGTTAATTAAAAAATAAAAGATATCCAATATTCATACATATTAAATATAAAAGTATCATAATTACCTTATAAGTGATCCAAGACGATAGATCACATCTCGTACTCCTTTCGTTGTACATCCATCGATAACCAAAGGTAAAATATGTTTCAAAAAGTTATGCCAGTCATGGGTCTTTAACCCAGATAAGCTCTTATCATCCATAGTAAACATGTTTTGAAAAGATGCTCCATATCCTGTAGGAGTCTTAATCAATTGAATTCTATTGTTGATAGTCTGTATCTCTTTTGTTGTAAGTACCCAAGGAGCAGGTGCATAAGTCGTTTCTTGTCGATGTCTATCAAAAACTGGCCATAACTTTGGTTTGGATTTTTTATCTTTCAAATCATTCCTTGATGCTGTGGCATCTTTTAGTCCAAGAAGATGCTGCCATAGTGAATAACCAATATTTTTGAATATATGCATAGGATCAAGAAGATGACATACTTTTAACTCTTTCCAATACTCCAAAGAATACCATATTGATATGTTCTCTGCGAGTGCCAATTTTCCTTTACCTCTATTCACATACTCATTATCTGAATCATCACTGAAGATTTTTGCTTCTAGATCTATCAGAGGTCCATCTGTCCATTTTTTATACCAATCCATAGGCGTCATGGGTTTTGGACACTGACCTGTTTCAATCTTTCCATTAAAATGTATCGCTTCTCTTTTAGATCTTAATGGATGATCATCAGGCAAGAATCATCGATGTCGAAGATAAATATATTTGTTGAGATTCTTACTATAGATTGATCTCAACCAATCACCACAATATGGACAAGCTTTATAACCCTTAGTAGATATTCCTGCATCATGGAAAATGATAAAAACATAATTAGATTAAATCATATTTATTTACATGCATATTGAGTAAAAACATTACATCAATACCTGAACAAACACCATATCCTGGAAAATCGTGAATAGTCCAAGCCACAATACCACGAACCGTAATATGTCTTTCATCGATGCTTTTTGATACATCAATGACATTAATACCTCTCCATAACTCTTGAAGATCGTCAATGAGAGGAGCAAGATATATATTCATATCTTTAACTTGTCTTTTGCCTGGGATTAAAGTGAAAGCATTAAATGTTCCTTTTTAATGCTAAGATATGGCGGAAGATTATAATTTATTACTACCACTGGCCATGTTGAACATTTACTGGATTTCATGGAGAATGGATTAACCCCATCTAATGCAACTCCTAACTTTAGATTCTGTGGATTTTGTGCAAATTCAGGCCATGTAGAATCAATATACTGAAAAGCAACACTATCATGAGGAATTCTAATTATTCCATCAGTACTTTTGTGATCATGTCCCCAAGTCAAAAGCTTTGATAATTCGGTGCTTTGAAACATATGTCTAATCCGTGGAGCCAATGGAAAATGTCTCAATATCTTTTTTGGGATTTTACCTTCTTCGCCCTTATATCGAGGAGATTGACATTTGGGACATGTCAAAGAGTCTGCATATTCACCTCTATATAAAATACAATCGTTAGGACATGGATGTATACATTGATAATCTATACCAAGATTGTTGATTATCTTCTTCATTTCATCATGTGAGGTAGGAAGAATATTCTGACTTGGTAAAAACTTTTCAGATAATAACCTATAAGTTTATCAAAAAAAGATATATTGAAAAAAGTTAAAAAATATATATATATATATATATATATATAATTTTATATATGTGTATGCTTATGTGCATCTTTCAAAATATTCGCGCAAAATTTGATTGTTTTGGATCGCAGGATACGATTGTTTGTTTTGGAGGATATGAAGTATGTACCTTCATTGAATGATTTGTCGATTCTATCATATGTTCAGTTTGAAAGTATGAGAAGTGGGTTTATAATTGCTATTCAAAGAATTTGGCACTATTTATAGGCCATACGATGGAGTTTTTTGAACAAGCTGTATAAAAGTGATCCTCTCAAGCCACCATGATTTCCACTTTGTATCCTAAAGTTCAGATGCTCATCATCGACATGCAAGAGGTTTACTGCATACCCTAGGAATCCTGCTGGCACTAGTCCATTATAATCAGATTGCTCTATCTTGAGTAACCTCTGTGCATGCGATTCGTCCAGGTCACGGACCATTGTATGGCCTATAAACACTGCCAAAATCTTTGAATAGAAATTATAAATCCGTTTCTCACACTTTCAAACTGAACATATGATAGAATCGACAAATCATTCAATGAAGGTACATACTTCATATCCTCCAAAACAAACAATCGTATCTTGCCATCCAAACAATCAAATTTTACGCGAATATTTTGAAAGATGCATTAATAGTTTTAAAAAATGCACGGATAAAAGTGTCCATTGAATTTAAGTTCTTGTTCTTACCTTATCTAAAGTAAGAATAAAAACTTGCATGTATTTATATACATATATATTTATGCATATATATATATATAAATAGATAGAAAATTGAAAATTATACCTTAATAGTGTCGAAACAGATACATTACTCCATCTAAAATGATTTTGAAGGTTGAGAATAAGTAAGCTCGCACTTAGTCGTGTCAAATGACTTCCTTCATATACATGCTTTAGACATTCCTCTCGAAGATATTTCTCATTTTTAGAAATATCAATGCTCTCACTATCATTTTGATACCAATCCTCAATAAAATCTGCCATGCCATCATCTTCATCATTGTCACACAAATCTTGTACTTTATCGTCTTTTGAATATAGATCTTTCAACTTTGCATATTGCATAGGATTAGTTTTGCGTAGCCTCCTCATGGAAGCTTCTGATAAATGAGGTCTTATTGGTAATTGTGAATGCTATGGAGGAATATCATCAACATCATACGTTGGAATCTACACATATAAATAAAATTCATTAGTATTCCATAAATGAATAAAAAGTAAACTTTAAATAAAAAATCAAGTATATAACTTATTAAATATGGATAATTTTTTTTTTCTCTCTACTTAAAAGGTGCTCTTAGAGGTCTACGCCATCCATAATTCACTAATAGTTCATCACCAGCATGTAATGTAGTAATAGCATTGACAACTATGTATCTTGATACATCTCTACTCATGTGGTGATTCATGACTATCTTCACGCTCCTCAAATGTGCAATTAGTCCTTGAACTATTATGTAACCCTCGACTACTATTTATTAAACCTGATATATTTTCATGTTTGTAAGGTCTTCCATCAATATATAATCTTTCATTTTCTACATGTAAAATCCTTCTACTAGTAAGGGATGCTGCATTCAAGCATATTCCATAATTACTCATGCTTTGAACATAACGTGAAAGTGGATGCCAATCTCCCCATCCATATATAGGACCACAAAATGACATAAGAGTGACTTCAGAGTTCGGAGGCACATACAAATCCTCTACAATAAAGAGACCATGACCAACATTAGTAATAGTGGATGGAGCAATCATATAGCGATTACCCCAAAAGTTGAAAACCTCTCCATCTAAAGGAAGTGGTCCTCTATTCCATCCTCCATATCTTCTTCTATCATATGTTTGTACTAAAGAACGATCACGAGCTGGCAATGGATAATCTCCAGCCGTTTCATTCTCTAAACCAGGAGGTAGAGGATTTCTAGAAACCTCTGCTTGTAATTGATGAAGAGCAAGTCCATGACATGTACGAGGTATATTAACATTATGAGAAAACTTATCATAATCATCATCATCGAGAAATTATTCCTGTATATCAACAATAATTTGATTTTATATATGGTTTTTAAATAAAAGAATGACATTAATATATATAAAAAATACATACCCAAGCATTATCACGTTGACTAGGTGATGGTGCATGCTCAAAAGTACCATACTCTGCCTCATGTTCAATACATTCCAATCGTGGTCTTCGATACGTGCCATAACAAGAGTTACACCAACATATAATATTCTCTTCATAGTAAAATTCATCATAATTCCTATCGGAGGACACATGCGAAGTCGTTGCATGGGTAGGAGGTGGTGGAGTACCCTTTGATTGATCAGAATCTGCACATAATAAGAAAAAAAAAATATATAAGTTATGTATCCATTGAATATATTTAAAATTAAATGTTTGATATACTTACAATATAAAGTCGTTGCACGATGAGGAGATGGTGGTGGAGTTCCATCTGATTGATCAGAATCTACAAATAATGGTATTTGATATTAATAATCTGATTATCTATAGACACAAAAAATTCACATATATATATTTACACTTACACACATATTCACATATACACATTTATACATACACATATATTCACATATACACTACATGTTATTGTGGGATAAATGCATGTATTTTGTATGAACGAGTGTATATGCATGCATGTGTGTGTACGTATATATGTGGATATCTATATGTGTGTTTATGTTATATGTATGTGTATGTGTATATGTATACATATATATATGCATATATGTTTGCATGTATATGTGTATGTGGATATGTGTATGTGTATGTGTGTGTATATATGTGTATGTATTCTGATTTTTTTTTTCTGTTTGAGATTAAATTAACAAGAGATATTGTATGGTCGAAAAAAATAAGAGGCAAGCTAACATACCACTTGAGTCGTGGCAGTTTTTTCGTAGACAGCTACGTCTTCAGGAGTCATTTCGTCAGCAGAAGGTACACAAATTAATAGTTTATATTTATAATTTTTATATATTTTAGTAATTTTTTACATTTCTTTTATGTATTTTTTTTCTTGAATAAACAGGCTGCTGCAAAGAAGAGAGTGGAGTCGGGCCACACATCGCACCTAGGCCAAATGGGCCATAATGGTTTTGTAGCTACATTTGTAAGTATATGTGTTATTGTGAGTATATTTTTTATTTTAGTTAAAATGCAAGTAACTAATGTTTTTTATTTGTTTCATTGTAGCGGAAGGATTATGGCTGATATCCTATGAAAGATGAGATCAAGTATGCTACACATTTTGGATATCGGCGTTTGAGCGAGTATATGCAAGATCATCCTGATGCCTTTGTGAGTATTTTTAAATTTTATATAATTATTTTATTTTTATGAATGGTTTAATTATTATATTTATTTATGTTTGTTATATGTAATACAAGAGTATTGTGGAGAGACAAATATGGATGAGGTGGAGAGGCAAACACAGGAGGGACGATCTTGATCATCACAGGGTGGTCATGACGATGAGGATGAGGAAGATCAGGATGATCATGATATTGCTGATGATGATGATGGTCATGATAATGATGATTAGGATTTTAGTTGATTATGACATTGGATTATATGTATTTACATTGATATATATATATTTTATCTATATATGTTTCATTTCAGTTATCTTTTGAATTGTGTGTATGGTATTAAGTAATGAAGAGTTTTGTTCTATTGATTGTTATTATTGTTTATATTAAGCATGTGTTTTAATACTTTAATTATATAATTCATTCATATGTGTGTACTTTAGTGTATATGTATGTATGTGCATGTGTATGTGTGTGTATATGTATGTATGTGCATGTGCATGTGTAAGTGTATATGTGTGTATGAGTATGTGCATGTGCATGTGTAGGTGTGTGTATATGTATGTGCATGTATATGTGTAACTCTATGTGTATATGTGTGTATGTGCATGTGTGTGTGCATGTGTATATGTGTTTTAATACTTTAATTATATATTTCATTCATATCTGTGTACCTAAGTGTATATGTATGTGTGTGTATATGTATGTATGTGCATGTGTATGTGTGTGTATATATATGAATGTGCATGTGCATTGTATATGTGTGTATGAGTATGTGCATGTGCATGTGTATGTTTGTGTATATGTATATGCATGTATATGTATATCTCTATGTGTATAATTGTGTATGTGCATGTATATGTGTGTATGTGCATGTATATGTGTATATGTAGGTATGTGCATGTGTGTGTGCATGTGTATATGTGGATGCATGTGTATGTGGATGCATTTCCATTTGCATCCATGTGCATGCACTTGAATGTGCATGCATGTGGATGTGCATATACATGTATTTGCGTATATGTTAATGTGTGTGTATATATATATATATATATATATATATATATATATATATATATATATATATATATATATATATATATATATATATATATATATATATATATATGCAATAATGCATGCATGTAAATCTTTTTATGTGGTTGTAGAAATGTTTGTGCATATGCATGTGTATATGTGTGTATGTCTAAGTGTATGTGCACATGTATAAGTGTATAAGTGCATATCAATAAGTGTGAGTATGCTATCTAATGAAAATAACACAATTCAAATGATATTCAAAGAATAGAAATTGTACTTACAATAGTTATCCATACTTTTTGCTTGGTTAGCTTCTTGAATAACGTGCAATAAACAGAGAGAGAGAGAGAGACAGGAGAGAAAGAGAGAGAGAGAGAGAGAGAGAGAGAGAGAGAGAGAGAGAGAGAGAGAGAGAGAGAGAGAGAGAGAGAGAGAGAGAGAGAGAGAGAGAGAGAGAGAGAGAGAGAGAGAGAGAGAATTCAAAAAGAGAAAGATGTAGAAAGAGAGAAACAGAGACAGAGGGAGACAATAAAAGAGAGCTTAGACAAAACAACAATTTTGCATATACTTGCTTCAGCTCGTAAGCGCAGCGCAATTGCGAACGTTGGAGAGCTCTTCGATCGGATGCGTGAAAATGCCGATCAAAGAGCCTCCAACATTTTAATTTTTGTCCGTCAACAGACCGTCGTGTAAACGATGCTACCCGTCGTCGCATAAGCGACATGTTTTAGCATCGCTTATGCGACCGCAAAGTGTCGTCGCTTATGCGACGTAAAAGAGCATCGCTTATGCGAGGCATTTAAATGCGTCATGCTAGCAACGTTGTATGGGAGCGTCGCACCCCGTCGCACCACAAGTTGCAAAAAACGTCATTCACTTCGTCGTTTAATCGACGGTCCACGTGCGATGCTAATTACGACGCATGTTGCAATTTTATAGGGACGAAATTCTGTCGCCTTAACCGTCGCTATACGCCCGTATTCCTTGTAGTGCCTCCTTTGGATCTTGGAATAGGCATAACTTCATCATCTGCTACAATTCCATAGAGATTTTTGCCTTGAAAATAGGCTTCCATTGTGATTTTCCAAGAAACATAGTTGTTTCTATCATGCTTATCAATCATTGAGGGAAAGTCATCATCCATCTTGATGAAGCTTTGATACCACTAAGAGAACTTAGAGAAGTTTGAGTGAGGTAGAAAATTAAGTTGCTAAGTGATGAAGATTGGTCCAACCAACCAGCATAGGACTAGCCCTTGCACTCTTGGAGTGTCAAATGCACCTTAATTAGTGCAATAAAATTCACTATCTACTTTGGAATGTCAATGAAAAAGATCTGATACAAAATAGATAGATTTGCACAATGACTAGTCAACAAAACTTGCTATTTTGTGTTGAATGATGCAACTGTGAATGCTCAAATCGTAAAGGCCTCCCCAAAAGTGGGATGGTATGAATCGAAGGCTTGAATAATATGCACAAAGGCACTCCTTGCTAGGTTCCAAAGATAAGACAAATACCATACACTTTAGCCCAATCTGAAATGTATTGTAAATTATCAAATGTTATGATTCAAGCTTGGATTATATTGAGGATTTTCTTTAGCATCCTAATGGTTAAATCAGGTACTATAGGTAGGTGATCAAAATATTCAATCATGCATAGCATGTATGCACTTTCTTTTTCTGGTGCTAGGAGAATAAGGTAGTTTAACTAATTTTCATGAGCATGTTCTCCTTTTGTAGCCATAGAAACTCCAAATGATTTCTTCTTCATGGCATGGGAAAAATCCTAGATGTCTATATTGAATCTCTAGCAACTTCTTAAATTTCTTTTGAAAAGTAGGAAAATTTTCTAGAAGAACTTGCTTCCAAGGGGCATTGTAGATGTGGTGGATGAGCCTTGATAAGCCTATTTCATAGTACATGAAATCTAAATCTGGATCTTGTCACACCATGCATATGATTTGAATATGTTATTGTGCATTCATGAGGGTCTAGGTTGTAGGGAAAGGATATAAGAGATTTATTGATTGACTTGGAGTAAGAGTTGATGCCAAATGATTCAGTACGACCTTCCCATTACAAGAATCTCTCATCCATAAGTTGTGTACCTAAGGTCACGATGTCTTAGGGATCTGCAATGAAATAAACTAAATCTCAATCATCAAGCAAACACATATAGTGGTGGAATTGATACACACATTAAATTATCAATCCAAGAGCCTAACACAATCAAGTGTATGAAGACGTGCTTAAATGATAGTTAATGTATGAAAGGAATAGTTAATGCATGCAAATAGGGAACATCCACCTTACACGACACCTCTTACACAACAATGTGTATCGCAATACTTGGTGCATTACCATATATGAATCAAGTGATATCTCTCAGCTTTGATACATGAATATAGTCAACCGTAGGTTCTTTTCAAAGCTCTCGAAGATGCATCCAATGGTGGTGTTTTCAGACTCAATCGGATCTTTGTGCTTCAAGTTATGGCCAAAGATAGAGTGGTGGGGAACACCAATTCTCACTTCTAGATTTCCTACACTTCACACACACGCACATTAACAACAAAAAGAGATGGGGAAGGGGTACATTACACCTCTAGTCATGCATTCCACACCTCAAGCATACATATAAGCTCATGAAGATGAAGGTACATAGGCAAGAAGAAGCAATCTTGAAATTTTTGCAAGTTATCTCTTCAAAAAGGCAAAAAGCCTTTACATAAGAGTCATATGTGACTTATATACATATGCCCTAATTTTGGTCCTTTCACACAAGGGCCTAGCCCTTTCACTATAAACCACTAAGGTTGCACTATTGTACAAGGGTAATGTTACATTCTTCAGGGATCATGCATCTAGAGGACTGCTCTAGAGCATTTACAATGCTTCTCACAGTTCTACAATGGATTTTGGGAAAAGAAAATGAGCCATTTCTTGAAACTTTTAGAGGCTTTCTTTTCTTCTCTTCTTTCTTCTGCTTCATTGTCTTCACTTCTCTACAACACACCCCCTCTTAGTCTCCATCGTCCCTTGATAGGCTTCTGTGGGGTTTCCTGACACATAGTTGGAGGGCTTTCTTGATGCACAAATGGTGGTTTGAGATGGAACAATTGTCCAACCCCTTCCCCACTTATTCTTCTTTGACCTGATCTATAATTTTCTTGTGTATATTTCTTTTATCTCCATTCTACCAACAGTAGGGGAGCCTTCAAGATGTGAAGGCTATTTGTCACCTTGATATTCCTTATATTCACACACTAGGGTTGATGTATTATCCTCAATGGTAGGAATGGCATCCACCATTCTTTGGTAAGGGTTTCGGTCACCCTTTACCTCTTTTTAACTTTTGTTCTTCTTGGTGGTGCTTCAAAGGTATTTTTTGTAATTCTTTGTTTACATCCTTTGCGACCTATTGCATTCTTTTAGCTTGTGTCTCTTCTTTCTTTGGATCTTCTTTTAGCCTGATGTGTGTGCCCCTACAGTGCTGTAGGCAGAGAGTAGTGTTTTAATGAATTATTTTCTTCTTTGACTTTCTTCTTCTTTTTATTCTTTTGGTCTCTCCCTCCACATATGCTCTATGCACTTCTTCACAAGATCATAATCACCGTATGCATAATGACACATACGCTCCATTTAGGAAGTAACACAATAAATTACTGCAAAATCATCATCCAAGTTGGGATATAGAGGTTTGGGAGACTATGATGAATGGATCCATCAAAACCCTCCAACTCTGAGACAATGAATGAAGGCTTTAGATTCTAACCAATTTGTGGAACTAGATAGCACCGCTTGTGGAGAAGCTTCACCCACCATGACAATAAGAAAATACAATATATGATGTAGACAAGGAGGGGGAGTAGATCATGTCAGCAAAAGGATAGAGCACCATGGACTAATCACATATGAGCATTCACATGAGCTATTATAGTAGTTTTATATTTCATTTCATTATATTTTTAGTTCCTTTTATGATTATTATTTTTCAACCATCTCCTTGGCTTTGATTTAATTAGAGCACTCTAGACTGATGACATATGAGCATTCACATGAGTTATCATAGTAGTTTTATATTTCAATTCATTTTATGAGCATTCACATAGTTATCATAGTGGTTTTATATTTCAATTCATTTTATGAGAATTCACATAGTTATCATAGTAGTTTTCAACCATCTCCTTTTCATCCATCTCCTTGGCTTTGATTTAATTAGAGCATTCGAGACTGATCACATATGAGCATTCACATGCGTTAGTAGTTTTATATTTCAGTTCATTTTATGCTTATTATTTTTCAACCATCTCCTTGTTACTTTGATTTAGTTAGAAAAAATAAAAAAGGAGAAAAAAGAAAGGAACAAAAAGGATAACATGTAAAATATTTTTTATTTTGAAGAAAAGTCAAGAAGGAAACGAAAAACATTTTCCACTTTTATTCATCAAACAAAATATATTCTTCATCATGGTACATCACATAGTAGATCATAAAAAGGAGAAGAAGAACACAATTGAACTAATGTGCCTATATCATGGAGACAACAACAAATGTGGACCATCAACTTCATTTTGGGAATGACACTTTTTACTCTTATCTCTTACATTAGGATACCTCACCTGCAACATGCTCAAGTTCCATCCTTTGCATCATATTCTTTATTTGAATTCTTGAGTATTCATGCATAGGTTCCACATTAGAAGGCCCTCCACAAGGCACATATCTTATTAAATCTATGAAGAAATAAGTCCTCAAAGAAGCATATAACAAGCAAAGTTGACACAAAACCATCATGAAGATACCCTATACTTGATGCAAGACTCAACAATAGATACCCTATACTTGGTGCAAAACTTATCATCTTCTCATTGACAACAACAAAGTGCTTGGATGATCTGACTTATTAGGACCACCTACCTAGACTACACATAAGACTTGTTGGGAACAACGATCCAAGATGGGGAGTGTTACACATGGTAAGAGCCCTAAAAAATTTTTCCTTTATTATCATTTTCCATAGCTTTTGTATATATGTTTTTAATAAAAGTTCCACAATAATAGAGCTATATATAACAACAGGACTTGTATTACCTACATTGTAATAAAAGGACAAGTCTTTCCTAAAAAAACATGCAATAAAAGGTAGTCTTGAGTAGGTTTCTTTTTCATTCTTAGAGGTTTTTAAAATAAAAAGGATTTTTCTTGAGAAAATTCTATAAAAATGACAAGTCCTTATTTGTAAAAGACTTTTTTGCTAGTGGGAGTAAAAGATCTATTCTTCTTCTAAAATTCGTACACAAGATTTCATGGATTCTTCAAGACTTCTTCTTGCTTGATTTTTTGATGTGTGACACTTTCTACTTGCTTCTTTATGTGTATACTATCATTAGGCTAAGTTTTTTTGGTCTACTTTCACAATTACAAGTTGTTTTATGCTATTTCTTGTGTTTATTGATAGGCTACAATATTTTTTGGCTCTATACAGAGTTGTAGATGTGTGTATGTGTTTTTTTTTAATTGAATTAACACAACCTATATATCTTCTTGTTACTTTCAAACTGAGCTATCATACACTCCACTTGGACAAATAACAAGGGAGAGAAAACCATTTCTAACTAGATATCTTTAGATTGCATGTCTGAGCTTAACTTTGAGGATGAATGATCACAGAGAAGGGAAAGTTCTTGACAATTGTTATGATTGGATTGGTGTTTTGCCAATCACCATGATCGAAAAGGTGGTTTGTCAATCGCTATGATTGGAGAGGTGGTTTGCCAATTGCCATGATCAAAGAGTTGGTTCACCAATCACCCCAATTAGAGTAGTGATAAATTTTCACTTTGGTTGGGGTTTCATATTTGGATGATAGGGAAGTTGATGGTTGAACACAAGGAGCTTGGAAAGACATCTATCCATGTCATCTACTTATGCCATTGATTCCAACTAGGAGTAAGTATACTCTTTGCAGATTTAACAAAGTAAAGGTGATGAGCACACCATGTAGTGCACATCAACAAACTTCTTCATGAAATAGCCTTATGGGTATTGGACTAAGAACAAAGGTGCATCAAAGAAATCGAAGATCACATCGATGTGCTTAACTTAGTGGAATGAAAAATATAAGGATCATATTCATTCTCTCCAAACATTTATCTAACTCCATATTAGGACACATACAAGGCCTATTCATATTCAGAAAGGATTGAGTAGGTTTTGATATATCATATTCCTTCTGCAATGTGGCAAGGCAAATATAGTGATAAAATGATCTTATAAACTTAGATTATTTCCAAGTAAATGTATTCATAATTTTTTTTATTGAAAGTGAAATAAGTACTATATGGTTTGGGGACAACTAGATGCACCATAGGTGATGATGATGTAGTACCTCACTCATTACATGGATTGGGAGATCATAGCAAATGGAAGGCTCTTAAAACGTAAATGGATATTTCAATGTTATATTGAAAGGACTAGTATATGGATGGGAATCGATAGGATGTCCCATAAATGATGTGATACCTCATATATTAAACATCTTGAGGCAACATAGAAAATGGAAGACTTTATAATATAAGTAAATGTTAGAGATGTGTTGGTGCATGAAGCAACTCTAAGTGCATGAAGCAACTCTAAGTGCATGAAGCAACTCTAAGTGCTTGAATTATGAATTAGGATTTCTCTTGATATTTGAGGCTTAATATTGTACACATGTCATTATAAAATGGATGAAGATCTAAGGTTAATGCCATGTTTTATCTTGGTAAAACGTAAAGGAGATGTTTGGAGAGAATCTTGTGGACACATTGGGAGCCAAACTCCATGACTTCATTTAAACTAAAAATTCAAATAAATTCCTAAAAGTATGGATAACTTTCACGTGGAATAAACAAAAAACTAACTTGGATTTGTGCTAAACACACTTGCAAAGTTTCATAGTCATTGGAGTTGTAGATCTTGAGTTATGAATAGAACAAGATGATCGTATTTGTGTATCTTCATCTTCAAAATCTTGAAAAGTCGGGATTACACCCCCTACCTTCTTATGCACATTTCTCTTAGCATATTCATCCTAAATTCATGAGATGAATTGTTATAGATCACTCAAAAATTCACTCAAATGTGTGAAAAAGTTCTTGTGTCAATTTGTACAATGCTATGATCTCTGAGTGAAATACTAATGCCTTCTTCCATAAATAGAAGTTTTCTCAAAGTCTTTTGTATAGACAAGCTATCTATTTTGAAATAGAGTTTTGAGAATGGTTTTACAAAGTAATATGGTGATATAAATGCATATATTGGAAGTCTAGGGAGTTTATTAAGGTTCTGTGGAGTTACTTAGGCTGCTCTAGGGTAGGGTTTTTCCAAAACTCTCTCATCTGTATGCATTAGCCATCACTCCTCATAGTGTTATTAGAGCATAGTTATATATTGGATAGTATGGGTGATGGATTTCTCTCATAAATTGAAAAATTGAATCAAAGAGACTAAACAAAATGGTCTCTAAGGCTGGAGACTTACTGCAAGGGAGATGCGGTTATGCATGTACTTAGAATCAAAGGTCAACCAACTCAAGAGGAAGTACATGAAAGATTGAACACATGATGTGAAAAGGATGCTTTGGAAAGGTCATATATTCTACAATCTATCTCTAGTTTCTTACTCCCTCGTATGAGGAATCATAAGAACTCTCAAGAGACATGGAATGCTTTGGAAGAATTCTTCTCCTCAAGTACCAAAGGCAGGAAGAAACAATTGTGGATGGAGTTCACAACACTCAAGCAGATGCCCAAGCAAAGTGTGATTAATATTGTCACCAAGATGGACATTGTAGATCAACTCGGGAGGATTCAAGAAATCATTGATGAAGATCAGATTGTAAGGCAATTCATCAATGGAATGAAGGCTAATGACAAATGGGAAGCTTTCACTACATCCATGGATCTATACATGGATATGCAAGTTCCAAGCCAACACTCCCATGGGACAACTCTTCACTCATGAGGCCAAACTCATGAAGCATGGTGAGAAAAAGAAAGGTAACTAGTCCTTTTCCCTTTACAAAGATAAAAGCAAAGGCAAATATAACAAAGGAAAATGTAAAAAAATATGATGATGAAGGAAGCACCTCCGAAGCTAACTTTGCAAGTAGAGGTAGAAGCTCAAGAGGAAGAGGTAGAGGATCAAGACAAGGTAGGGGGAGAGCTCAAAGCTCATCATATTGTGTCATATGTTGGTCTATCAAATCACACCACAAAGCATTGCTTCAAAATCCCAAGGAATCAGAAGGAAGAGGATACAATAGAGGTGGTTATGGAGCTTCAAGAGGTAGATACAACAATTTGTATGGATACAACAACAATAAATCCTACAACAACAACAACAACAACAACAACAACAACAACAACTATCAAGGAGGATATAAAGGAAGAAGAGACTACAACAATTATAGAGATGATCAAGCTCAAGAGGATTCACTTCTACTTATGAACATGACAATGAATGAAAGGTAAATTTGATGAGCATATGTTCTACATTGATTTTGGATGCTCAAGTCATGTAGAAGGGAATGTAGAATTAATCTATCCAAAGAATAAGCATGAGCTTGAGACAAGTTATGGCACAAGGAATCCTTTTGAGAAAATAGAGAATGTGAAGACATCCAATGGTAATATAAATCTATTGAGCAGATTTCTCTATGTGCCAAGTATTACTAAAAACCTACTAAGTATTACTAAATCTATTGAGCAGTGTACGAAATTATCACGGATAAAGGTTTGCCAGTGAGATTTACCAAGCATGGGGCCTATGCAGAGGATCCATATCAAGGGTTCAAGAAGATAGCAAAGGGAGAGGAAACAAGTAGATTGTTAAAATTTGAAATCCAAGAAACCAAATCCATTTCTATGTTCAACTATGGTACCCAAACTCTATCAGAGCTAGAGGCTTGACATAAAATGTTAGCTCACATTAGAGAGAGAGACCTCAAACAAATCCATGGAGATTAGAGTGTGCTTGGACTACCCAATATCTCAAGGAAACACATGATATACAAGTGTAGTGCATGTCAATTTGAAAAAATACACAAGCAACCATTAAACAAGAATGGATACATACATGGAGACCTTCTAGAGCTTGTTCACAAAAATGTTTGGGGATCAATCAAAGAACCATGAATCTTTGGACCAAGGTATTATGTGTCATTTGTATATGATTGTAGCAGATGGACTATTTTGTAATTCATGAAGCATAATAATGAAGTGTTCTCGTCTTTAAAGAAGTATTTAGCTCTTGTGGATAATCAAACAAGTAAAACCCTAAGAAGAATAAGGATAGATCGAGGAGAGAATACTTCTCACCATGAATTTTATTCCTACTTGGAAGATAGAGGAATCAAGAGAGAGATTACTACAAGGTACACACCTGAATAGAATGGATTAGCAGAGAGGAGGAATATGACCATTGTTGAAGCAACAAGGTCCATGTTGAATGAAAAGAAGCTACCAAATTGCTTGTGGGTAGTGGCAGTGTCCACTGCCACATATTTGATAAATAGATGACTATCAAAAACTTTGGATGGTATTGTAGAGAGTACAAACATGAAAGCAAAAGGAAAAGAAGAGTGTACTCACAAATGAAAGAGTGTGAGACTCAAACGTGAATAGACCATGAAATGGGAAAACTCACATGGATTGAGTGAGCTTGCCAAGAGCATGGAGTAGGCTCCTCAAGCTTCTAACCAAGTACAAAGTGAGGGAGAGGCCCTTCTTATATAGAGTTGGAGGGTGGCTTTCCAAATTACATCATATGTGGGATAATTCCCCTTGAATGAGAATGAATACAGTGGTAGAAGCAAATGGAAAGGTACCCAAATACAATGAGCTACAATATAAAAAGGAAATAAAATGGAAATGGACTATATCCTAGATACAAAACATGAGTGTAGCAGCAACAACATGAGCACTAAAAAGAAACTCTCCATGTGGAACTCCATAGCCTCCAAGTGGGATCGACCATGTGTGATCATCAAGTACTCCATAAGATGTCCACCAAATGGATCAAGTAGATTCTCCATAGATACACCATCAATGAGGTACATGAACAAAAGAAGATCTCACTAGTGGAGATCACCTTCATGCAAGATAGATATGATGAATCCATGTGGCATGTGGGAACCTCCAAAGCTTTGAGAATATCCTCCATGAGATGTGTATCACCTAGAGGAGATCACCTCCATGCAAGATAGATAGGATGAATCCATGTGATATGTGGGAACCTCCAAAGCTTTGAAAATATCCACCATGAGATGTTTATCACAAAGAAGTAGGCCTTGCAAGAATGGAATGTAAAACATGATGCAGCACGACATTATAATCACATGGTAGTACATCTGTATGATGTTGTCCTGCATGGAATATATGAAGCCCTCATATATGTTAGTATGACCATGAAAGCCTCTTTTGAATCAAGAAGATGGCTTAGAAAAAGATGCAATTGAGTGATGTATCCATGTAGATCTAAGAGTATCTTATGGAGAATTGAAAGATGTTGGACTCCATGAATGGAACATTGTATGCTCAGAATGCCACTGTAAACAAAGTAAGCAAACTCTCAAAAAGATGAATGGAAAATGATGAGCCACTAGTCTTGGAGTAAAGCCTAGCTGAAGTTGAGGATAAATGAAAACCTTAGATGGTATGATGGGTGGTGTAGCCATCTAAGGTGTAAACTGAGACCATATCTTTGAATCCTCATGCTCCAAAACTATCCTATGATCTAGAAAGCCATGTACAAAGAGATCACGCTTTCCATAGTGTGAATGTCTGATAGTGGAATGATCCCCCTCTGAAGAGGAAATGAGACGATCGAGATCCTGAGAGGAATCCAAAAGGAATGAACACTTAGCATAATCATCAAAAGTGCAATTTTCGGTAATTATAACTAAATGAATCTTAGGGTCATACAATTTGTATGCCTTCTAATGGTCACTATACTAACCGATGAAATGTATTGCTTAGGCCTATCATCATCAAGGCCTTGCATATAGACATTACTACGAAAGAATCTAAAATAGCTCACACTGGGTTTCCTCTGAAAGTAAGCCTTGAATGGGGTTTGGTTCTTCAAAACATGTGAGAACCCTCTCTTAAGGATATGTAATGTTGCATGGAAAGCTTCACCCCCAACACTTTTGTTGAAGTTACTTTTGATGAAGCATATTGTTGGACATATGGAACACATTTTGAATAATCTATAGAGCAATAACTTATTGAGCATCCTTTTTTGCTTGGTACTTAATATCTTGCTATTTCAAATACTTGGAGAAATTTTGGTTGCCAAAGCCACTCTCTCCATCTGATCTGATGGCCTTTAAAGCATATTAGAAAGTTGTCTTGAACTATTTGTGTCCACTCCTTGAACTTGGAAAGTGCATCCTCTTGATGTTTTAGTGAATAAAACCAAGTATACCTAGTGAAGTCATCTATTATCAAGGATAATTAAAGTGACACACTTAGTGATGGTGTATGCATAGGTCCACAAAGATTGGCATGGACTAATGCTAAGGGTTTATATGAGGAAATGGCTGCTTCCATAGGAAAAGGGGTAAATGTCTTCTTATCACATGCTTGGGAGTTCAACGCCACTTCTAAGATCCTAGGTAAACCCTTGACAAGATGAATTGAAGAATTCCTTACTAAGTAAGAGGTGTGTCCAAATCTAAAATACCACAAGCTAAAGCTTGAATCCTTGACCATGAAACTTGAAAGCTTGTAGAGACCTTTGTATTTGAATCCTTGAGCTATGGCTTCTTTGGATGTTTGATGGATGACTTGAACTTTTGCATGATCAAATTACATTGCCATGTTGCACTTAGTAATGGCCTTCACTGAGAGAAGGTTCTTGCAAACTCTTGTTACATAAATAATGTCTTTAAGTGACTTGGTCTCACCTTCTAAATTTGTGACATGAACTTTGCCTCCTCCTTGGATCTCAAAACACTTGTTATCTCCAAGATAAACTTGGCCTTTGTGCTCTTGAAACTCATTAAAGTTTTCTTTGTCATTCCACATGTGTGATGAAGCCCCTCTATAAAAAATCCATTCTTTTCTAGGAGTGGATGTGACAAGTGCCTTGTGTTTGGTTGTAAAAAAAAAAAATCTTTACTTGTGCAATGGGTTTGATGTTGTGTCTTTGGATTAGACTTGGATTTGTCCCTTTTTTTCTTTTTGGAGCAATACTTTTCTGTATCCAAACTTGCCACAAAAGTTGCACATAAATTTCTTCTTACCCTTGTCCTTAGAATCTAGAGTGCCTTTTTTATCTTTAGTCTTGTTGAAAGTAGCATTGGCCTTCATAGTTGTTTCTTTTGTAGCTTGACTCTTTTGCTTAGATTCATGGAGAAGCAAAAATCTTCGTGCTTCTTCCCAAGTGAGCTCTTGACCTCTGTTGTAAAGAGTGGTCACAAAAGTTTTAGGCCTAAGAAGATTTTTAAGTATTCCAATGGCCATGTCTTCACTTGAGATCTTTCATCCACAAAGTGCTAATTTTCTTTGATACTCTTCAAACTATGCTATCACCTTTGTGATGTTGCCTTGAGGATGAATAGAAAGTTTGTGGAACTCAGCCTCTAAAGCTTTGAAGGATTTTTATCTTCATATAGTCTTGCTAGTGTGTCCTCACATGATAGAAGAGTTTGACCTAATGATCTTTTGTCCTTGACATTCCAAATATTCAAAGACTCTAAATCTTTGACCCTATCTGGTTCAGGTTCTAACCCATACACAACTTCATGGAGAAGATTCATGTACAAGTATGCACACATGGTATCTTTCCGTAGAGTATATTTATGGATGTCTACACATTCTTCATTAGGCATAAACATGGGCATAAAGGAAGGTAAATTACCTATCATGGATGTTGAATTTGATTCTTTGTTTGACATTATAAAACTTGGGGTAGGGGGTGGGCTTAGAGTAGCCCTTGAAAAAATGGAAAACCTTGGGGGAGGGGCTTATAGTATCCCTACACTTCTTGATACTTTGGAGGGGGTGCTTAAAGTAAGCCCAAAATTGTATTGAGAAACATGTTTTGGGGGCTTAAAGTAGCCTCCAAAAGCACACACACAATGATCTTATTATATTTGTGATATTACAAGAGGAGGGCACTTAGTGCCTAATGAGTGCCAAAGATGAGGGTAAAACCCTATGGAAAATACAAGGTAACCTTTGAAAAAAATACAAAGAGGATTGGACCCTAGGAAAAATACACAAGAACTCTGTGAGTTCCGAATTGAGTGACAAGTTTAAGGGTTACAAAGGAGGAGAAGATATATGAGAGTCAAGGATACCCTTAATCATATAGAAAAGCTAGAAATCACAACATGACCCCTTCGTTAAAGGGGTTGGTGTAGGTACCACTTAATGCAAAGAGAACCAAAAGAAAATCTTATGGAGAGATAGTAGTCATGTGCCAAGTTTATAGTGAAGGAAATATAATGACATGCTTTCTTTGGATTTTTGAATAATGGAAATGCACCACTAGGGAGAGTTATCGGGCTTGAATTTAAGCATTACTTTACAAAAGCCTTGAAAAGCTTCAAAGGTACAATGTGCTAAAGCAACGATTTTTGAATGTACATGGAACGTGTGAGAGAATATTCATTGAACTACATAAAAGTGATCATCACTAATGTCATAGATTTGAGAGAATCTATTCATCTATAGTTGAGCTCATGATATCCATGTCATCCCTCTCTTTTTATGTCTGGTGCAACTTGGTTGATGGGTCTCACTCTCTCACCAACTTATGTGCTGCTTTTCTATTGGCAAATGTTCATAATAGCCAATGTGCTTCTCTTTCTAACTTGCTATCTTGCAAGTGTTCATAAAAACCATTGTACTTCTCTCTCTACCTTGCTATCCATGCAATCAGCTATTTCAAAATCCTATGGGTCACAAATTCACAATGTGTAGGAGAAGCACTTTGTATATAGAAGGACCATGCATACACGTGTATGCATGAGAGGAAGAAATATGTGAATGGAGAGAACCTGATTCTCTCTCTCTATATATATTGGTTTGTTAGAGATGGAGTGCTCTAGAATTCCACCTTCTGCTACAATGGAGATGGCATGATTGAGAGGTCAAGAATCTATGCGCATCTATGCCATGCACATTTTGGGATCAAGGACTTGGAGAGGTTAGGCAAGTTGCTCTTGAGATGCACAATCACCTAGTGACTATCGGTATGTGGCACGACATTCGTCTGCTTTAATGATGGAGATCGCTCTCTATTGTGGTTGTAGAGGGTGAGCACAGAGCGTGGCTAAGCCATTGCTTATCTACTATAGAGGTGCAACTATGAGAGAAATAAGGCTCCACATCCTTCTTATTTGACAAAGTGAGAGAGTGAATCCTTCCTCTTTAGCCACCCAATGCAACTAGCTACTCACCTCATCACCATTGGAGACAAGAATAATAGGCCTATTCTCTCAACGTTTTCTTGGGAGGGCACTATTAGCTCATATGCATGTGTAGGCTATTGCATAAAAGAGTAAATTACTCTCTCTTTCTGTATTCCTGATAGAGATTAAGATCAAGCTACAATTTCATATGAAAGCTACATAGTGTGTCAAATGTTAAATAATTGTAAGGGAAGGTCGCACCACGTACATCAACACTTAAATGTTACAAGCATGGAGCTGCAATGAGCTGTTGACATATAAAAATTGATAATGAAGTATGTTAGGAGAGTGGTTATAACCACTTGAAGCACAAAGATGCCCCACAAATTCTACAACAATGGTTACCAAAGATCATGAAGCACATTCAAAGACCACCAACAGGAAGGATTGGAAGGTGGGTAAAGGGGTGGAAAATGAAGTATTTCGATGGCGATGCACCATAGTGCGCTCTCCTTCTCGAGAGCTCACTACGATATGCTCGGAGTAGAAAACCGAGCTCCTAAGGCTGCACAGAGTACTCCGCACAGAGGCTATAGAATACGCAAAAAACACAGTACACATGGAGCACGAAGATAGACTTCTTAGGTCTTACAAATGCGGTCAAACTTATAGTCTGTGATTGACCAGGCCACTATATGTTTTATTAAAGAACATATACAAAGAACTATCCAGTGGCCATTTGACCTTTCACATGGACACTAACGGTAACAATCTCCCACTAAAGGCCAACATGGCCAAAGTAACTATGGGAGAAAAATAAAGAATGATAAAGAATACCGGAGTGTAAGTATAACAAACTATACCTCCCACCTGATGGGCATGTTTCATAGTATACAAGTGACTGTGTAAGATCAAGAATCAAATAACACCCATCAAGTGACAACAGTGTCGAAAGCTATCTTGTGGTAGAGCTTTAGTTACATCTGCAACATTATCTCGAGTGTGAACCTTCTCAAGAATAATGCGCTTAGTGGCTAAGCAATCTCTAATGAAGTGATACCTCACCTCAATGTGCTTGCTGTTTGCATGATAGACCCGATTCTTAGCCAAAGCAATGGCACTCTGACTATCACTGAGCAAGCGAGGTACATGCTGAGGTAAACCCATATCACAAGCAAGACGAGAAAGCCACAATGCTTCCTTACATGCCTCACTTATTGCAACATACTCTCCTTTTGTGGTGCAAACAACTATACATTCTTGAAGATGAGATCACCAAGAGATAGCACCTCCAACAAAATGAAAAATATACCCTGATGTAGACTTACCATTGTCTACACAACCAGCATAGTCAAAATCTGTGTAACCAATAATGGATGCTTTCCCTCTACCTAAGCATAGACACTTGTTCTTAGTGCCACTCAGATATCTCAAAATCATCTTGTCCGCTTCCCAATGTTTCTTGCCAGGATTAGACATATATCTGCTCACAACTCCCACTACAAATGCAATGTCTGGTCTCGTAGCTACCATAGGATACATCAGACTACCAACAGCAGACTGATAGGGAATTTTGGTGATGAATTCCTTTTCCTCATCTGATTTGGGGCAATCATCCTTGCTCAATTTCACATATGTGGGTAAAGGTGTACTCAATGCCTTTCCACGCTGCATATTGAACCTGTGAAGTAATTTGGATATGTACTCACTTTGAGACAAGTATATGCATCTTTTACTCCTATCACAAGTAATGCGCATGCCAAGAATATGTTTGACATCCCCCAAATCCTTCATATTAAATGTCTGACTCAACTTCTTTTTGAGAATTGACAAGTCATAAGAGGACTTCCCAGAATCAACATATCATCGACATAAAGTATCAAACATATCAAGCTACCATCTGAGCATCTCTTTGTGTAGAGACAATGATCCTCATTGCTTCGAGAATAGCCTTGAGACTTCATAAAAGCATCAAACTTTTGGTACCATTGTCTAGGGGACTGTTTAAGTCCATACAAGCACTTCTTGAGCTTACAAACTAGAGTTTCCTTGCCAGGAACTACATAACCCTCTGGTTGTTCCATATAGATCTCATCTGTAAGATCTCCATGCAAGAAAGCAGTTTTCACATCCATTTGGACTAACTCTAAGTCCTCCATTGCAAGGAATCCAAGCAACATGCGCAGGGTAGTCATCTTGACCACTGGAGAGAAGATTTCCTCGAAATCAACACCCGATTGTTGCTTAAAACCCTTTGCAAAAAGTCATGCTTTATAATTTGGAGAAGCACTATCTGATGTGAATTTTAGCTTATATACCCATTTACATGGTAAAGCTTTCCTGCCATTTGGCAAAGGTACTAAATCCCAAGTACCATTCTTGTGAATAGAATCCAACTCACTCTTCATGGCACACTCCCACTTGACATGATCCTCCGTTTGCATAGCCTCTTTGTAGCAAGAAGGCTCACCGACATCTATTAGCATAAAAAAATTTGAACGTGGAACATATCTATCAGGTGAATGTGAGACACGGGCAAAACGTCTCAATTATTGGTGAACAGGAACATGTGTAGACTGATCTGAATGGACATTCTCTCAAATGAACATCCCTATGTGCAACATTTTTATGCATGCTAACCAGAGGACTAGTATCCTCAAACACCACTCTTATCACTTCAACCTCCTTAATGGGCTGTTTATGCATCTTAGACTCATTGAAAATGACATCACTACTTCTGATCACTGTTCGTGTTTCAGGATCCCATAAATGATATCCAAATTATCCTTCTCGACCATATCCAAGAAAAATGCATTTCTTTGACTTATGGTCCAACTTTTATCTAAGATTCTTGGGTATATGAACATATGCTTCACACCCAAAAACTCAAAGATGATCATAATATGGTGGCTTCCCTCTCCACAGCTCTTGTGCCACTTTCAGACCTTTGGCAGTACTAGGTGAAAGGTTAATCACATGAACTACAGTCAATACTGCTTCTTCCCAAAAGCCTTGTGAGAGGTTTGCATGATGCAACATAGAGACTGAAGTATTTCGATGGCGATGCACCACAGTGCGCTCTCCTTCTCGAGAGCTTCACAACGATATGCTCGAAGTAGAAAACCGAGCTCCTAAGGCCGCACATAGTACTCCGCACAGAGGCTGTAGAATACGCAGAAAACACAGTACACAGAGAGCACGAAGATAGACTTCTTAGGTCTTACAAATGTGGTCGAACTTACAGTCTGTGACTGACCATGCCACTATATGTTTTATTAAAGAACATATACAAAGAAGTGTCCAGTAGCCATTTGGCCTTTCACATGGACACTAACGGTATCTCCCACGAAAGGCGAACATGGCCAAAATAACTATGGGAGAAAAATAAAGAATGATAAAGAATACCTGAGTTTAAGTATTTTGATGGCGATGCACCATAGTGCGCTCTCCTTCTTGAGAGCTTCACGACGATATGCTCGAAGTAGAAAATTGAGCTCCTAAGGCCGCACACAGTACTCCGCACAGAGGCTGCAGAATATGCAGGAAACACAGTACACAGAGAGCACAAAGATAGACTTCTTAGGTCTTACAAATGCGATCGAACTTACACTCTGTGATTGACCAGGCCACTATATGTTTTATTAAAGAACATATACAAAGAAGTGTCCAGTGTCCATTTGGCCTTTCACATGGACACTAACATTAACAATCTCCCACTAAAGGCCAACATGACCAAAGGAACTATGGGAGAAAAATAAAGAAAAATAAAGAATACCTGACAAACTATACCTCCCACCTGATGGGCATGTTACACAGTATACAAGTGATTGTGTATATCAAGAATCAAGTAGCCCCCATCAAGTGACAACACTGTCGAAAGCTATCCTGTGGTAGAGCTTTAGTCAAAGCATCTGCCGCATTATCTCGAGTGGGAACCTTCTCAAGAATAATGTGCTCCGTGTCTAAGCAATCTCTAATGAAGTGATGCCTCACCTCAATGTGCTTGGTTTTTGCATGATAGACCGGATTCTTAGCCAAAGCAACGGCACTCTGACTATTGCTGGGCAAACGAGGTACATGCTGAGGTAAACCCATATCACAAGCAAGACAAGAAAGCCACAATGCTTCCTTACATGCCTCACTTGCTTCAACATACTCTGCTTCTGTGGTGGAAACAACTATACATTCTTGAAGACGATATCTCCAAGAGATAGCACCTCCAGCAAAATGAAAAATGTACCCTGATGTAGACTTACGATTGTCTACACAACCAACATAGTCAAAATCTATGTAACCAATAATGGATGCTTTCCCTCTACCTAAGCATAGACACTTGTCCTTAGTGCCACTCAGATATCTCAAAATCATCTTGACTGCTTCCCAATGTTTCTTGCTAGGATTAGACATATATCTGCTCATAGCTCCCACTACAAATGCAATGTCTGGTCTCGTAGTCACCATAGCATACATCAGACTACCAACAACAGACTGATACAGAATTTTGGTGATGAATTCCTTTTCCTCATCTGATTTGGGGAAATCATCCTTGCTCAATTTCACATATGTTGGTAAAGGTGTACTCAATGCCTTTCCACCCTGCATATTGAACCTGTGAAGTACTTTGGATATGTACTCACTTTGAGACAAGTATATGCATCTTTTACTCCTATCACAAGTAATGCGCATGCTAAGAATATGTTCGGCATCCCCCAAATTCTTCATATCAAATGTTTGACTCAATTTCTTTTTGAGAATTGACAAGTCATAAGAGGACTTCCCAGCAACCAACATATCATTGACATAAAGTATCAAACATATCAAGTTGCCATCTGAGCATCTTTTTGTGTAGAGACAATGATCCTCATTGCTTCGAGAATAGCCTTGAGACTTCATAAAAGCATCAAACTTTTGGTACCATTGTCTAGGGGACTATTTGAGTCCATACAAGCTCTTCTTGAGCTTACAAAGTAGACTTTCCTTGCCAGGAACTACATAACCCTTTGGTTGTTCCATATCGATCTCATCTATAAGTTCTCCATGCAAGAAAGTAGTTTTCACATCCATTTGGACTAACTCTAAGTCCTCCATTGCAACGAATCCAAGCAACATGCGTACATCTTGATCACTGGAGAGAAAATTTCCTCGAAATCAACACAATGTTGTTGCTTAAAACCGTTTGTAACAAGTCGTGCTTTATACTTTGGAGAAGCACTATCTAGTGTGAATTTCAGCTTATATACCCATTTACATGGTAAAGTTTTCCTACCATTTGGCAAAGGTACTAAATCCCAAGTACCATTCTTATGAATAGAATCCAACTCACTCTTCATGGCACGCTCCCACTTGACATGATCCTTTGTCTGCATAGCCTCTTTGTAGCAAGAAGGCTCACCGGCATTTGTTAGCATAACAAAATATAAACCTGGAACATATCTATCAGGGGGTTGTGAGACACGTGTAGAACGTCTCAATTGTTGCTGAACAAGAACATGTGGAGATTGATTTGAATGGACATTCTCTTGAACATCCCTATGTGTAGCATTTTTATGCATGCTAATCGGAGGACTAGTATCCCTAAACACGACTCTTCTCACTTCAACCTCCTTAATGGGCTCTTTATGCATCTTAGACTCATTGAAAATAACATCACTACTTTTGATAACTATCCATGTTTCAAGATCCCATAAGCGATATCCAAATTGTCCCTCTCGACCATATCCAAGAAAAATGCATTTCTTTGACTTATGGTCCAACTTTTGTCTAAGATGCTTGGGTATATGAACATATGCTTCACACCCAAAAACTCGAAGATGATCATAATATGGTGGCTTCCCTGTCCACAGCTCTTGTGCCACTTTGAGACCTTTGGCAATACTAGGTGAAAGGTTAATCACATGAACTGCAGTCAATACTGCTTCTACCCAAAAGCCTTGTGAGAGGTTTGCATGAACTACTCTATCTTGAATAGTTCTATTCATCCTCTCAGCTACACCATTCTGTATTGGGGTATAAGGAGCTGTAAACTCTCTATGAATCCCTCTAGAGTGACAGAAAATGCTGAATTCATGTGAGGTATACTCACCCCCATTATCTGAATGTAAAGCCTTAAGCTTAGTTCCTTTTTTAGTCTCAACTGAAGCAAGCCATTTTTTGAAAGTAGGAAATACCTCATCCTTTGATTTGATAGGAGATACCCAAACTTTTCTAGTAGCATCATCTATAAAAGTGTTGGGGTATTCTTAGACAAGAAGGGATTTGAGTGTTTGTAGGAGAAAAGGGGAAGACCAGAAGAGAAAATACACACTGGAAGCCTCTGTTGATTGATTAAAGTAAGACAAATACAAGGTTGAAGCACAATACAACCAATGCTTATGTGCAAAATCCCACAGAGTGCTCAATTACAAAATACCAAATACCCAAGGGACTTGTTGCTGCCGGCCTCCTCTACACCAAACCTCCACCTTCTACAAGCCTGCTCTTGTGCACACCTTGCACCCAGCTTCCACTAAGGGGGAGGGATGGATACCTTCTGTCGGCGCGCGCACACTTCAGTAAGACCTTGGGATCCTTGGGGGACAAGCTTAGCACACCTTTGCACACTTCCTTGGTCACTCTTCATGCACACCTTGCACTTCACTTCTCTGCGTCGCACACTGTGTGTCTCTTGCACTTCTCTCTCTTGCTTTTCTTAGACTATTCTCACTCTTGCTTACACTTAGGATGGTCCAAGAATAGTCCTTGCCTTGATTTGAGTGTGTCGATTCATATACGCTCCTAACTGCAAGAGTATCTTGGTGCTCACTTTGATGTCCCAAGATTGTCTTCACAAGTGGCAGCCAACGACTCCCTGTTTTGTCTTGTAGTGACTTTAGACTAAAACCAAAAATTTTAATTGGGGGGCCATACTTTCACTTCTACATACGCTGCCGCTTCAAATACCTTCACATTTTCCTTTTGACTCTTCAATTGTGCACATAAGGGAGGGTTCACCTGAACCTTCCAAAACACTTTAAAACCACTTTGAACCTTAGGGAAATTAGAGAAAATACTTCTCAACCTGCAACCCACTTTCACCAATTTACCCTTTGTAGACAATTCATTGTGCACTCCCTGTGCACTTTAGCACTTTGACTCTGCAACCGTTGACTTTGACCTTGTTGACTTTGATCGGTTTGGCTTTGACCTTTTGACTTTAATTGTGGTTGACTTTGACTGCGATTGACTTTGACCAATATGACTTGTATGGGCTCAACAGAAAGTGACAAAGTAAAGAGAACCACCTAAGGACCTAGTGGCCATAGGACGACACACATCTGTATGAATGAGACCTAAAGGTTGAATTGAAGATTCAATGTGCATTCTATGCACATTGGTTTGCTTTCCATATTGACAATGCTCACAAAATGAAAAATCAGAGAAAGATAACACAGGTAAGTAGCCAGAACGAGAAAGATTTTCCATTCCACTACGTGATATATGGACCAAACGACCATGCCAAATACAAGCCATAGGCTGTTCAGTAACAGCTGACAAGTGTTCTTTCTGTGATACAAATAAAGGATAAATTGAGGCAACTTTGCTTCCTTTTGCAATAACCATATTGCCATTTGATATGCAAAAGGACTGAGCATAGAAGACCACCTTGTAACCAAGGTCATGAAGTTGACCAACTGACATCAAACTACATGATAACTGAGGTACATGACGTACATTATGCATAGTAAATTTTGAACCATCAATGAATTGCAGAACCACATCTCCAATCCCCACAACATCACATTGGTAAGAGTCACCAAGTCTCACGGTACCAAGAGACTTTGCTGCATAATTAGAGAACCATTCTCTATGTGATGTCACATGGAAAGGACCAGAATCTAGCAGCCAAGTGTGGGAAAGAGAATCAGCCATTAAAGCCTCAGTTGGCATAGTACTATCAAGTGTCAACACATCAACATCATTAGAAATAGCATTAATTTCTTCAATCTTCACAGTCGAAGTAAATGGTGAAGGTAACTATTTAACATGCCCATCAACATTTTTTCCTTTAACTTTAGCATTCTTTAATGCATAACAGTCTTTCTTCATGTGTCCTTTCTTATGACAATAATGGCATTCGATATCCCTCTTCCTTGATTTACTTCTACTCTTATTCCATTGACCATTCTTTTCCTTGTTCTTGCTCCTGCCACGTTGCAGTGATTCTTTCCTTGGTAAGAACCACGGACATTATATGCATTTCCACTCTAAGTGCCAACCATAGATTTTCTACGAATCTCCTCACTCAAGAGTGATCCACATATGTCATCATAGATGAGTTTACCACCAGATGCGCTATTGCTAATAGCTGTGTGTTGGGTATTGAGTATGCACACATCTTCATTTGTGCATAGGAACCCTCTTTTTTTATATACTTAGAGTTTCACATGAGAACTACCTCTTAGACACTTTTTAATATTTCTCCTAAAGTAAGGCTTTTGGAAGCATGTAAATATCCATCCTTTTGGTAGAAGTCAAGAAAAATCCCCATGCACGTATTCCTTTGGAGATTTGGTTGTTAGAGAATATTTGAAAAGATCCTTTTGAGATATGGTAGTTAGGCATGTGCTCCTTTTTGACTAGTCAAAAAGAGCACATGGGAGAATGTGCTTAGCCTATATATAGAGGCTCATTTTTTTAAGGAGGGGAGCTTTTGGTTCGACATGCTCTCATGTATATATCCTTTGCATGGAAGAACTCTCTTTTCTCTTAAGGCTTTGTGCATATGTTTATTTAGTGTTAGAGTGTGAGAGAGTGAGGTATGTGTGCATGCTAGCATTTCCTATGTGTGTAAGTAGAGTGTTGCAACTTTCTTGTATTTTACATATGTGACTAGGATCCTTGACTCCCATCTCTCCATGTTTTCAAGCATGTGGCATAGCTACGGGCTGATGGCCAATGGCTTGAACATGTTGGAGGATGGGGTGGATGAAAGGAGAGTCGTTCTTGAGACTTCCTTCTTGCTTCCATGCAAGGTGGTGAGGGTCTAAGCTCTCCAAGGGCATACTACAACAACAAATTTGGCGCCATTGTCGGGGAGAACGGCCTTTCATCATTTGGAGAGCTCAAGAGCATGTGGTAAGATATTGATTTGCAATTTTTTTGCTTATACTCGTAGGATATGTGTATTGGCATGGCACTTTCACCCTTCCATTGGACCATTAGTTTCCCATTTCCTTGTTTTTGTAAGGTAGTCTAGTTCATTTTTGTTATGGAATAAGAACACCCCTTAACCTCCTTCTCTCTCACTCCCTTACATATACACTTCTGCTCACAAACACCTTTGGCATCACTTTCCACCACTTCCATCTCTGACACAAGTGAATGCCCAGAATAGAGGGATGGTAGTGCATTCTCTCTTTGACCTTCCCTCCCTTCCTTCTTAAAGGAAAACACAAATATGAGATGGCAAAACTATAGAATATATATAATCCGCATGGTTGAATGTGGGGTTTCAAAGGCATTAACTCCCTAGTCGTGACAACTTAGTTTAGCATAATGTAAACGATTGGGAGGGGATTTGGAACTTGGTCATCATCCTCTTATTTCCC
This sequence comes from Ceratopteris richardii, assembly GCA_020310875.1. NCBI lineage: Eukaryota > Viridiplantae > Streptophyta > Polypodiopsida > Polypodiales > Pteridaceae > Ceratopteris > Ceratopteris richardii. The sequence continues at coordinate 55,049,955 of CM035429.1, forward strand.
CCCTCTTACAATATCATTTTCTTCTCACAACAAACGAAATGTGTTTACGAATATCAAAGTGAAATCTCATCGGATTGGGCCCAAGGGAGACATTAACTCTCCCTTGGCACGTGGGTAAACCAGGTATGGTGGGTGAGGGAGGAACCCTTTACTCTCCCTCCCTCCACCTCTCTCTTTCTCTCTTTAGGGTCGACACGCTGTTAGCTCTTCCTCATCAAATTCGGCTATGGGGTCGGGCTCTGCTCCCCCTTGTTGCTTGTTCAGCCTCAAGATTGAGGTCGTGGGCTTCCTATCCTTTGGCTCTATGGGGCCGATTCGTGAAGAATGGAGGCGATGAGGAACTCCAGCCACCTCAAAGCTTGTTCTTTTTGAAACCCCTCAGGGAGCAGCTACTGCACATGCCTACTCATGGGTTTGAGCCTCTTGCAGATTCTGATGCGTCTCATCCTCTGTTACAAATGGTGTTTCACCTCCATCTTTATAGCTCCTTAGTGAAGTCTCCATGACACCTGCTCCCAGATTTTGGCGCTCACAAGATGGTTCCCATCTAGCTCCATGACTACTCAAGAATGGCTCTCCTTCCCACAAACTGAAGTTGGTGAAGTTATCCTACATGGGTTGGCAAAGACATGGGTTGCTCTCGAGATGCTAAAAAACTTCACAAGGCTTTTGACGGGGAGATGATATGTAGATAAAGCTTGAAGATATTCCTATCCTTAACATATCTGAACTCTCTTGTTCGGACTTGCTTGTATGACAAAGAAATGAAGTCTGTAAGTGGTTGCTGTGGTCCAAAAATCTTCGACTCGAGAATGGCAAGATAACTTTCAACATCGCAAGGAGATTGACCATGAAATTACTCAAGATTGAACACTATGGCATATGTAACCCTTTGCTCCCTGCCCGGTGGCATATGGAGATGCTTGGCTCCTCTAAAATTGGGCTACACAAATCCTTTGGGCCTCTCTAATAGGCTTCTGTCCATGAAGACTCTGTTGCTATGTTGGCTAAGTATTGCTCCCTCCGACTTCATGTGCAGGAATCCCTGAAGTTGACTACCCAAGTCCTAGTGCACATAATATATGACACTCAGTGCTCAGAGGTGAGGATTGCCTAGTTGCGAGAACTGTTAGAATCAAACTCTATTGCGAAGGCAACACTCAATCTCCTCAGTCTGGTCACTTGCAAAGAGACGAAAGTCTGCTCTCTATTCTCTGCGATTAGGCGTTGGTGCCACATGCCACAGCTCCATTCGGATTTCTCCAAACCTCCTTGAAGGACATTTGGAAGGCATGAAATTCATCCGAATTTGCAGTTCTTTGCCCTCATCCTACAAATAGTCCCGTAGTAATTTTGGGGCACAAAAGAGTGCACATGAAAGAATGGCTATGGACAACTTGGATAGACAGAATCAACTACAAGAATCGTGATCTCATGCTACCAGGTTAGGCATCTCATGAAGGGAAGAATTTTCTGATATAAAGATTTGATGCTCAAAGAAGAATGGTGATCTAGACGAACACTTCAATCTCTATAGTTCCTACCTAGCTCGGGTTTGGAGATCTTTCACTCTGCTACCTTTGGGGCGAGCTTCATGCTCCTCCATCACTCAAGGATAAGCTCAGTTCTCCCAGGCTATTACCACTCTCTTCTCTTCCTTGATCATTAGAATCATTTGTACTAAGGGCACTCTTGTTGGGCACAAATAACACCTCCTCTAAAAGACTACAACGAAAGAATTCTTGTACACACGGCTCGATCTTCCCACCATGGAGGCTATCACCCACAAGGCCGATGATTTTCTTTGCCCTCTTGCTACTTCCAACCAGGTATTTATGCTTAATCGAGCAGCTCATAGGGTGCCAGCCATCTCCTGGCTGCACTTATACTTCTCTCGACACAAATACGGATAAAGAACTGGAAGTTTGTCAAACCAGTGGAGTTGGGGTTGAGTGGTTTTTCTTTACAAAAGGTCCCTAAAGACTGAAATAGGCATCAAGCCTTATGAGTTGCAAAAGATGGTATTGATGTTGGAAGTGTTTGTGAGTTGTGGAATCTTCCTAAGGCTAGTTCATATTCCATGCAACGACAACAAGCCTCATATGAACATGGACATGGGCTGCAGTTGGCTTTAGTTGAAGAAGTTGCCCTAGTATGGTAGTGGAAATAACCATTATGGGCATGTCATTCGACAGACTGATATAAGACTTCCATTCTACATCTGTGATTAGGGATGAAAGATTAAAGCAAGGTGGGCCCTTGGTCTGGGATCTTTGCAGTGCTCATGCTGCTACTTCTCTCTGTTCCGTCACCTGTGGCAACTTGCATGCCCATTCAGTGGAGGTATTTCTTTGGCATGACTTGTTTATCCCACAGACGATGCTGCTTGAATGAGGAACTACAGCACATCCATGTTCTCAGGTATAAGGTAAGCCCGTTCTGGCCTCCCTCGACATTCCTCTTCTCAGCAGATGCGGCATTTTTGGCAGAAGATGAATGGGTGCACCGACAGGCTCGAAGACTCTATAAGGGCAAGAATCTCGTCAACATGTAGAAAATAATATCGGGTTGGATGGTTACATATTCGAGATCACAAAGGGACTATTTCGATTTGCTCCTCATTTTTTTTTAGTCTTCTTTGTAACCTGGGGTGTGTCTGACTGAGCCACTATGCAAAGATGTTTCTCACTCCATCTCTTGCTGCATAGTTCACTATTGAAGGAGTTCGGGGCTCAACATTTTTTTCTACTGCTTTCTATCATATTCTTATCTGTAGATGATGCTGAATGGTTTCTCTCTTGGGCCGGTCTCTAAAAAATGGCTCCCTTCTACACCAATTTAATTGCCTCCTTTGAATCAGCACATCTTTAATCTAATTCTTCCATAGAGCAAAGCTTGTGCCATCAAAATTTCGGATCTCAAAATGGTCTTTGCCCTTCAAGTTATAGCTCCTCCTTAGAACACTAGCACTAGACCCTGATCCACCAGATGTGCCTGAGACCTCTGATGCCATGATGGTAGAGAACTCAATAGAATGATAATGGAGCTAGAAGAGTCCGAACACCAACAAATAAGTGTATCAAGGAGTAAATCGACCATTGTATAGTTGACAAAAGTAGAAATTTGGAAAAAATTCACCCGAGTATCCTCTGCAAAATGAGCGTATGACCAATGTCAAAATATCATAAAACTATGAGTACTGACATGTTTTCCTGCATAGTGAATCATTGGCTCCACTGCATATAATCAGTTACCCAATAGAAGCCAACTAGGCTTATTGAGCACCTATGAACAATTATCATACATCTCCTATGGCGAGATTGGGTAAGTCTTCTAGCTGCATCACTGAAGAAACCCGACATCAGGGTGTCTCCCAGTTAAGAAAACCTCACCAGAACCCTCTTTATCAAATGTAAAAGGCTTTATGCAAAGAACGTAACCTCTATATCAATGACCACATGGACATACATAAGCGGTATCCATAGAAGCATATGTAGTGTGTATGTGCTCAATATATGCAATAAAATGACACTAAAAGCTTAATACATAGCCCAAAAACTAGCCAATAACACTTGCAAGTGTCTATCAGCTCTGATATTTTAGGCTCAAAAAACTTGCATAAATTTGTAGCAACTTCTCCCACCAAAACTGAAACCTTTCAAGTGTTGGAGATAGATGTCTGTGGAAGCACGCGAACAACACAAGGAAGAAGAAGAAGCTTGGAGCACAAACACACAATACTAAATGTATTACTAGAGAATGTACAAAGATAAGTAGCCCATTAGGGCAATAGGGCATATACAAGCCGGGGGAAAAAAACCTCCTAAAGAGGGAAAAAAGTGCCCCGACGGTCTTAGTGTGTTCACACACATCACTACCTAAATATATCAACAAATCCCCCCTGGGAGTGATGCTGTGAACAAGTAGCTGGCACTCATGTATAAGGAAGTGCCAAGCTATGTGGAAATCACTCCACAAAAGGAAGTAAGCCCAAAGCTTTGCGGAAAGCTTCAAACTTCTCCCTAGGCAGAGCCTTCGTGAAAAGGTCTCCAATGTTCTCTTGCGTGGGCACATATGCCAAGCTGATCTCCCCAGCAGAGAACCTCTCCCTGACATAGTGATAATGCACCTCAATGTGCTTAGTGCGAGCATGGAACACAGGGTTCCTCGCAACTGCCAATGCGCTCTGACTGTCAGTGAAGATGGTGGTGATTGGCCAACACCCAAATCAGCCATAAGGCGTCTGAGCCACACAAACTCAACAGTCGCTATGAAAGCTGCCCTATACTCAGCCTCACAACTGGAAGTGGCCACAATAGGCTGCTTCTTGCTTAACCAAGATATACATGAGCTACCAAGCATGAAGCAAAAACCACTAGTGGACACACGAGTGTCATAGCAACCAGCCCAATCTGAGTCAGAAAAAGCATGCAAATCTGGCGGTAGTGATCCCCCCTTGGGATAAAACAACCCAAGTAGTCGAGTACCACTCAAGTAGCGAAAGATGCGCTTAACCGCCTTCCAATGCGTGACTCTTGGGCAATGCATAAACCTACTCATCTGTGAGACAGCAAACTGAATATCTGGCCGAGTAATGCATAAGTAAATCAAGCATCCAACAGCCTGCTGATAGAGAACAGCATCAATGCATCTCCAGCATCATGAAGACTCAATCGTAAACCTGTCTCCATAGGAGTGGCAATAGGCTTACAGTCTTCAAGGCCAAAACGCTGCAATAATGTGTCAATATATTTCATTTGACACAAACCCATTCCACCATCAACTTGCATAAATTGAATGCCCAAATAGTGATGCAAATGCCCCAAATCAGACATCTCAAATGAGGCATGCAAATTATCCTTGAAATCAGCAATATGCTTCTCAATAGGACTAGTGAGCAGCATGTCATCAACATAGACAACAATGATCAGAAGCACATCATTAGCACGCTTAACATATAAGGTGCTTTCAGTTGGACTATTCACAAAACCATGTGCAACCAGATAGGCATGTATCTTCTCATACCAAGCACGTGGTGCTTGCTTTAAACCATATAATGCCTTCTTTAACCTGCACACCTGATTTTCATGCGCTTTCTACACAAAGCCACGGGGCTGAAAAACATACACTTCTTCATGCAAGTCACCATTCAGAAATGCTGTTTTAATGTCCAACTGATGTACATTCCAACCATGACAGGCTGCAAGTGCACAAATGCTCCGAACAGTAGTCATACGGCATGTAGGTGCAAAGGTCTCATCAAAATCAATGCCTCTTTCCTTCGCATAACCCTTTGCAACAAGCCTAGCCTTATACCTATCAACTGTACCATCAGGTTTACGCTTCAGCTTGTATACCCACTTAGTGCCAATGGCCTTCTTGCCAGGAGGCAAGTCACATAAAGACCATGTACCATTCTTCATTATAGCATCATATTCAGATTGCATGGCAGCCATCCAATTTTCTGAATTCTGTGCTTCATCAAAAGAAACAGGCTCATTCTCATCACAGAGACTAGACACAGCCATAGCATAGCAATCTGATGCAAAGGAGGCACTATGAGAGCCTGAACGAGTACGATATGACAAAGGTGCATCTAATTTGCTATCACGCAAAGTCTGCACCAGCCATTTTGGCATAGTTTTTACCTGCTCAATATCAGCTCTCTCATCAACAAGTGCATCATGTAAATCTGCATCAAAAATAGAATGATCTGCATCATCATATGAAACCTACAAAGGCTGAGAAGTTGCCTCATTAGAACCAGCACTAGATTGTCCACCTGTAAAAAGAGGCATCAACGTATCATACATGTCTTTGGAGCTAACAGATGTCTCCTTAGTACATGAAAGCAATGGCTGAATAGCATCTTCCACAAAGACAACATCACGGCTAATCAGAATGCATTTAGTCTGTGGATGATACAGACGATAGCCTTTACTTTCAGAACTGTACCCAACAAAAATACATTTTACTGCCTTATCATCCAATTTTTGCGATGTTGTTCAGGCACTAATGCATAGCCAAACAACCAAAAACACGGAGATGAGCAACAGATGGCTTGCGGTCATGCCAAGCCTCATATGGAGTGATAGACTATAGCGCTTTAGTGGGACACCTGTTCAGTACATATGCTGCACACATGACAGCCTCAAGCCAGAAACTATGTGGTAAAGCCTGACTCTTGACCATGCACCTCGCCATCTCCATGAGTGACCTGTTCTTTCGTTCAGCAACTCCATTCTATTGAGGTGTATATGGCACTGTACATTGGTGCTTTATCCCACGTTCAGTGAGAAATGCATTAAAATCAGAAGACATATATTCCCCCCCGCGATCAAAACGGAGGGTGCCCATTTTACATGCTGACAGATTCTCAGCCAGAACCAAAAATTGTTTAAAGCACATGAACACTTCGGACTTTGCTTTGAGTGGATATACCCATGCATGCTTGGAAAAATCATCAATGAAAGTCACGAAGTAAAGGTAATTCCCAAAAGAGGGTGTCTGCATAGGACCACAGACATCACTATGTACAAGCTACAATTTCTGCGTAGCCCGAATTGAACCATCTTTTGGAAAGGAGGAACGCTGCATTTTGCCCAAAATACAGCCTTCATATACATGTTTTCTAGGTGCCTCAAGCTTGGGCAAAGAAGACACCATATCAGATTTCTACAGGCGTAGCAAACTAGCAAAATTCAGATGACCAAAGCGTGCATGCCAAAGCTTTGCATCTGACATAGCCTGAGAATCATGAACTGCACATGCCGAATCATTCACAGATCTTTCATAGTCTATGAGCTTATACAGCCCACGACACAAAATGCCAGAAGCAATAATCACATCGCCATTTGATAGATCATGAACTGTACACCTGTCATCAACGAATTTCACAACCAAGCCAATCTTGGCTAATGCAGAAACTGATAACAGATTCTTCTTGATCCCTGGCATAAATAAAGCATCTGACAAGGTGAAAGAACTACCATCAGCAGTAGTCAGAATGATCTTACCAACTCCCATAATAGGATAAGAGGAGTTGTTGGCGCATGTGACAATATTCCCTGTAGGGGCAGGCTCAAGTGAAGAGAAGAAACTGCGTTGCGAGGTAATATGTTTGGTCGCCCCACTGTCAAAGTACCAAACATCTGAGTCCACTGCAGACATGCACTGGTCATGAGAAGATGGGTCAAAACTGCAAACAATAGTAAACGCCCATTCTTCTTCCTGCACAAGATTAGCAGACTCTGTTTTTGCTGTAGAGGCTTCTGCAACAACCATTCCAGCCTTCTTTTTCTTTGCCTCTTTTGCAGCCAGTTTTGGCCAGTTCTTATGATATGATCATTCCCTTTACAGTACTTGCAAAACAATTTCTGCTTTTCTGATTTCTTCTCATCTTTATCCTGGTTCTTCGAATGTGCAGCATTTGCAGATTTCTGCTTACTAGTAGAAGAGCTCCATTTTCCTTTACCCTTCTGACTAGCCAAGAAAGCTTGATGTGCAACACGCATAATGGACCTGTTCTGCCTGGATTGATCTTCTTGCAATAGAACAGAGACTAACTCCTCAAATGATAAGGCATTTTGATTGCGTTTCATCATCAACCGAAGAGTAGAAGCAAAACTTTGATATGAATCGGGAAGACCATTCAGAACGGTCTGCACAAGTGAGCTATCTAGTATAACCTCATCAACACAAATCAATTGTTCCTTCAAATCTTTGATCTTCATTAGGAAACTGTCCATAGAATCACCTTCATTCATGTGCTCACTCTCCAACTATTTTTGGAGGTAAGCAACACGAGCCTCATTCCTAGCTTGATACAATGTGGTAAGTGTATCCCAAGCATCCCTAGCTGTTTTGCAAGAGCGAATATGAGGAATAATGGCACATTTGACAAACAAAGCTATCAATGCATGTGCTTGGGCATCTCTGCCATCCCAATGAATTTGCTCTGCAGTAGGTGCAACAGAAACAGCAGCACGAACAGGAATCTGCGGAATATCATCTTTGACACCATCTTCATCAGCTCCAATACCTGTATTTGCAGTACCTGTCGTTACAGGTGTAATAGGACGTCTTTCAACACCCTGCACAATGTTCCACAATCCTTTTGCAACCAAAACATGTCGCATCATATAAGCCCACAATGGGTAGTTGGTACCATCCAACTTATCCTCAACAACCAACATACGGAATACATCACTGCTTTCAGCCATGGCCGGTGACTAAAATACCTTGATGCAAAAAATTGATTGTATCTCAAAAAGTTGAACAGAACTGCCTAGACGAGTTCTGCTAGACCTGTAGCAGACTTTGAGACGCTTAAACTGGCGAACAGAAATTGGTATATACCTTTGGCACAAAAAGACGAAATAGCCTACACAAGCGCTACGATAGTGCGTTCGGAGGCCAAAACGAGCTCAGATCGCGATTTCGGCACCAGAAAGCGAAGCCGTTTTGATCTCGGAGACACGTTGAGTATGCTCACCAAAATTCGTGCGATTCTGAGACTGCAAACGGAGGAGTGTCGACGGCGCCCTAGATGAAGCGACGACCTGCTCTGATACCAATTGTTGGAGATAGATGTCTGTGGAAGCACACGAACAACACAAGGAAGAAGAAGAAGCTTGGAGCACAAACACACAATACTGAATGTATTACTAGAGAATGTACAAAGATAAGTAGCCCATTAGGGCAATAGGCGTATATACAAGCTGGGGGAAAAAAACCTCCTAAAGAGGGAAAAAAGTGCCCCGACGGTCCTAGTGTGTTCACACACATCACTACCTAAATATATCAACATCACGAAACCTGTAGTTTTATGAGTGTGGCTGAAAACACAGCCCCAAAGGTTGATATTTATTTTCGAAGAAGTACAAAAAACACTCTTCTTGATGTTATTGGACCTGTGTGAAGAGAACTGTGTGCAGAAATACTCCAAAATGACTCTAAAAGACACCCAAAAATGCTTCAAAAATAGGCTTTGAAAGCAAAGAATGAAGCTTTGAGGGACCAAAACATGTTCAAGGTAATGTCAAGCTTAGTCTTTCCCCTTCTTCAGACACCATAAGAGTGGAGCTTAGTGGCAAGAGATTGCCACATTTAAGCGAGCTCCGAGGGGAACAGTACTGGGATGTGTGACCTCTCGGGAAGTACCGAGAACCTCTATATTCCTTGATCTTTGAGGTCCTCCCTCACGCGTAGCCAACGGTGACTCGGATGACAAGGTATGCCAAGGTCTATGCCTTGGTCGCCGCCCTAGTCATAAGCCTTGGGGGGGGGGGGGGGGGGAAGGGGGGGCTCGCTTCGCTCGCACAAAAGGAACAAAGCTTTTGCCTCGAACTACTCTGATACTAGTGAAGTATTTCGATGGCGATGCACCATGCTCTCCTTCTTGAGAGCTTTGTGATGATACACTCGGAGTAGAAAAAACGAGCTCCTAAGGCCACACACAATATTCTGCACATAGGCTATAGAATGCACAGAAAACACAATACATAGGGAGCACAAAGATAGACTTCTTAGGTCCTACAAATGCGATCGAACTTACAGTCTGTGACTGACCAGGCCATTATATGTTATGTTAAAGAACATATACAAAGAAGTGTCGAGTGGCCATTTGACCTTTCACATGGACACTAACCGTAACAAAAAAATGAAGAACAATGGTGGGAAAAATGGGTAAAAGGAGGCCCAAAAGAGTGTAAAATGATGGAAAAAGGCTTCTCCAAATGGATGGAAAGCAACACCACCAAAATCAAGCACCAGAACCAACAAAATGAACACCAAATGAACCATCAAATCCTCCATCTGAAGCTCTGATATCATGTAGAGAGTACATGTGCACAAGAAAAATGAAAAGAAGAGTGTAATCACAAAATGAAAGAGTGTGAGACTCAAAAGTGAGTAGACCATGAGATGGAAAAACGTACATGGATTAGAGTGAGCTTCCCAAGAGCATAGAGTAGGCTCCTCAAGCTTCTAAACAAGTAGAAAGTGGGGGAGAGGCCCTCCTTATATAGAGTTGGAGGGGGACTCCAAAGTACATCATATGTGGGATAATTCTCCTTGTAGGAGAATGAATACATTGGTACAAGCAAATGGCAAGGTACCCAATGGGATACAATATAAAAAGGAAATGAAATAGAAATGGAGTGTCTCCTATATACAAAATGGAGATGAACTCTCATATTTTCAAGAGGTATGACCCCTTATGAAGCTTGGAATGGAAGGATACCAAGCTTGGACCATTGCAAGATGTTTGACTGCATTGCATATGCACACATACCATCTCAAATCAGAGGTAAATTAGACCCTAAGGCAAAGAAGTGTGTATTTCTAGGCTATGAACTTAATAAAAAAGGTCGTAGACTATATAATCCTAGCAACAAAGGTTTTATAGTAAGTTAAGATGTTGTGTTTGATGAGAACAAATCATGGTTTGAAGATAATTGTAGGAAGATTAAGCTACCATATGACTTAGAAGAAGATTTTCCAGCACTTTTAGGTAAGAGCACACATACACTTGAGGCATCAAGTGATTCTGAAGGTGATTACAAGAATCCTAGGAAGGAAATCAATTCATGGAACTCCAAGGGCAAGGCCAAGATACAAGAGTTGAGGGATGTTGTAGAATCCTCTCAACAAACCATTAAAAGATCTACTAGAAAGAAGAAGAAGAAGAAGCCAGAGAGGTATGTCTATGATATATCACTAGTGACTAAACACTCTATCTATTTATCACAAAACTTGAACTCTAAAGAGCCTTCATCTTATGAGGAGGCAAAAGAACAAACCAAAGTGGATGAATGCTATGGAAGAAGAAATTGAAGCCTTGTAGGAAAACCACACTTGGGAATTGGTGCCCAAGACTCTAAAACCATTATGGATATACAAAGTGAGGAAGAACTATGATGGAACCATTAATAGGTTTAAAGCTAGACTTGTGGCTAAAGGGTTTTCTCACACTCAAGGAATTGACTATGAGGAGACCTTATCATTTAAGGAAAAAATGCCCACAAATAGAGTACTTATGAATGTTGCAACTACTGAAAATTGGAAGATCTATCAAATGGATGTAAATAATGCATTTATGAATGGATGGATATCCGAAGAGGTATATATGGATCAACCCCTTGGGTTTGAAGATTTATATTTTTTGAGCATGTATGTAGGTTGAGGAAAGCTCAATATGGTATAAAGCAAGCTCCAAGAGCTTGCATTCATAGGCTTGTGAACTATTTGCAAGATAATGATTCCATTGTTAGCAAAGCAAAACCTTCACTTGTCATCAAGAGGACACATGAAGAAGTCATATACCTTTGTGTATATGCAGATGACATAATATTCATAGGTAATTATGCTGAAGGTATTAGGAGGATCAAGCACCAGATGAAGGAAGAATTCAAGATCAGTGACCTAGGGCAACTCACATACTTCCTTGGATTGGAATGCACATTGGGTGCAATCAAAAGATGACAAAATAAGTACTTTAGTTTATCTTATTTTTGCAGATACAAAACTCATTTCATGGTCATCGAGGAAGCAACCCACTATTGCTCTTTCATCTACTAAAGCTTAATATAGAGGTTTGGAAAATGCAATTTCAAAAGCATGTGGATTAAGACTTTATACTCAGATAGTCCTCCACTCCTCATATATTTGGACAACACAAACTCTCTTTAGCTTGCAACAAATCCAATATATCATGATAGGACTAAACACATTGTGCAAGAGCCATGGTTTGGAAGGTCATACTAACACTTTCATGGCCCTATTTTGAGCAACAATAGATAGTCTAGTTGACAACTGTTTTAGTCAGTTCATAGAAGATCATTTCACAATGTGGCAAGCCATGAAAGATGAATTCTCTTCTGCTTTTGAACTAGGGAAGTCAACTGAACAAGTGTTGGACAAGCTAGAAAACGTGCAGTTAATGAAAGATGAGTCATTTCTTGATCTAATAATGAGAATCAAGGCTTTAGTAGCAAAGTTACTAGTTGCTCATGTCAACTTCTTGATTAGAAAGTGGCTTCAGAAAGCATTTTCACTTAGTTAGAGGCATAAACTCTAAGATTCGTTAGCACTAAGTGCCCCACTAGAAGATTTCATGGCCATGGCTACCAAGATTGAGTAGACCCGATTACACTTCAATGACTCTACTTCCCATGCTAAACAGTGAAATGATCCTCTTGTGCAACAACGTTTTATGAGTGCGAAAGAAGATATTGTGGCAAAACTCAGGCAAGAAATCGAGGAGCTCAAGGAATGAGAGACAAAGTCAAGCCTTTGGTGTACAATCTATCACCAATAGGGGCACCCAGAAACAGAATGCCTGATAAGGTGATCTACTTGTTTTGTTGCAAGCGGGGACATGAGGCTCGTAGTTGTTACTAGGACATGAGGCTCATAGTTCTTACTATCTGAAGGGGATGTCAAAACTGCAACCACTTGCATATGGGGGGCGACCAGCTATGACATCACAAACCTTGATTCCTATGTCTCAAACAATGGAAGGAATACCTAGACCCATACTTGGTAATGTTCCCAGTCTTCCATCATTTTATTCTTCTCTTGCTAATGTTGGCATGTAGAGTAATCCCAATGGTCAAGATTCAACCTTTAAAAATCGACCTTGATGTCCTATAATGTGCTATAGATGTGGGGGTATGACCATGTGTAGGCTCAATGTCTACTGTCTAAAAACACACTTCCATGCACTAATTGCCTGGAGTTGAGAGATCATTATACAAATGACTTCCTAAAGCATACTACAAACTAGGTAAATAATGATTTCCACATCTTAGTAGAACTGCTTCCTACTAGGTGTGCACAATTGCAGTTGCTCATGTAAAATGTTGTGCAACTAAGAGAGATTTCCCACTAAGAGTGCGTACTACCTATCGGAGTAGAAACTCCTCTTACTAGAGCACAAAGTGAGCCATTGGAGAATCTTGATTCAAAAGACCAAAGGCCAAGATCCTTGACGTCTAACCAAATAGTAGGGTTACAAAAGAAGTAGGAAGAACAATAAATTCAGGTGAGAATGATAAAAGAAGCTTTCCAAATGATCCAACATGAATTGAAGAATGTGGCTCTAAATTTTGTCATAAGTATACCAACCACTCCTTTTTTGATGAGTAATATTCTAAACAATACATACCAACAGGTAAGTTTCTATGACCTGTTGCATATGGATACACAGTCCTAGAGTGAGATGCTTAGCATCATTGCTTCACTAGAAGCACCAATTTTGATAGGCAATAGTCTTGGTAATTGTTTCATGATGTAGGCCGTTTGACCAACTATTATAGTCTAGTAACAATGAAAATAGCCGGACAAGAAATTTTTGGAGTAATCTTAGATGGTGGGTCAGGTATCAACCTGATGCATGAATTAAGAATGATGAGGCTAAGAATTCAACCATCTAAACAAGCACAATTCACGATTATCATGATGGATTAGAGTAGGGTAAAACTTATCAAAATCATTGAGTGGGTGAAATTGATAGTATAGGGGTTTGAGATTATCTTAGACTTCCTCATGTTATGACTTCCTCTTGCATTTGGAGGATTTCCATTACTATTGCGATGACCATGGCTCATACATGATAAGGTCATCCACGATTGGGGGAAAAATCATGTGGGTATAGGAATAGGAGATGATGAAAAAACTATGAATGGAGATTGGTCCAGATCATGCGCACATGGGTACTACAACTTCGTTAACCAAACTAGACATCAAAGAATTTGATCTTGTGAGACTCATCAACCTATTTAAAGAAGATGAGCTACCAAAAAAGGTACACACTAAAAATCCTCCATGTTATACTATAATATCTAGAGAGACCCTTTGGAATGAAGGCAACAAACCCCACGCAAGAAGGAAAGAAGCATCCCTATATGATTGGGAGAAAAGAGGAGGATTTTAATGCAAACGAAGCATGGAGTCAATACATCTTAGGACGAGGCAACTATATAGTCGCTAATGGAAGAGAATCCTCTAGTAGGAGAAAATCTTCGTGGTCGGTTGCAGAGATGAGATTGGGAGAAGAAAAGCAAAGGGGAGGGTGGAAAGTTTAGACAACTAACCAAAGCTAGGGAACACTATATGGCAATTGCTCATAGTTCACGCCTCCATATAATGAGAGAGATGGAGAAGAGTGCACTAAACAAATCCTAACGATAAAATAGTTGTGAAGAGAATCTCTAGGCCTACGTTGAATTATGACAATGCTCAAGAAACTCCTCATTGATCTCCCTTATTCAAATCCTCAGGTCTAGTTAGGAATTTTCTTCATCCTTCTCCTTTTTGATCCCCTAAACTTTATTCTATCCACTTTGAGGTGGAGTGAACCTTTGTGGTGGGCATTGCACAAGTGGTTGTGTGTCACAGAACTTCGGTCCAGTTTTGGTGTTCTTCGGTCCGATGTTCAACCAGTTTGGATAATCTTGGGCCATCTAGATGACTCGGCTATGTGGAATTTCAGGGTCCTTTATAGCTTTGGCACATTGACATTTTGGTTGCCTTGTTCATTGGCAAAGTGGTTTGGTCTCTTCCTAAGTGTCTGTTCTATGATTTATAGTAATAATAAAAATCCAAGTTACTTTTGTAGAAGCTGGCATTGTCCATCACATTAAGTGTTCCTATCCTTTACACTACTAACAATCCTTCTCCACCTCTAATGCCTTTTTGCAGGAGAAAACCATCTTCTCCCATATGGAAGGGACAATTCCTCAGAAGTAAGTCATGGAAATCATAGTACAACGTGGTGGCACAGAGAAGGTGGCACAGAGAAGTGTGGTGGCAGGCAAGAAAGATGGAGCTTGAAGTGTGGTGGCAACAAAGGAAGCTTAACAAATTATAAAAAGACTAGGCAGGCAATCAAAAGGAGGACTGTTATTATTCTGAGCATATGTAGAGATATTTCACATATAGACAGATATGTATGTATTTAGGCATGATATACAAAGGCATTCATAGATATTGCATGTAGTTAGGTACCTTTGCGTAGTAGCACACTCTGAATAAAAGACATAACACAATTTATGTAGAAGTCGGGCTAGCATCCAGTAGAGTCAAAGCTTGCATGAAGAATGAGAAGCAATCATAGCAGCAATAGGTAGTGATGAGAGGATTGGTAGTAGATGTGGTAGGTTGGTAGTAGATGTGGTAGGTTAGTTCAAAGGTTCAAGGTAAGGCTTAGAAAGGAAGCTTGTGGTGTGGAAGTGGAAGATGGCAATGACAAGTGTGGTGAGTGGTGAAGAGAGCATCAAGATTTATGCACTCATGAAGAAGAGGAGTGCAAACGATGAGCAAAGTCTGTGTGTAGAAAGTTAAAGAAAGAGTAGAAGTATTTTTAGACTAGGTAGTGTCTTCGAGAGTTGGAGTCGATTGCATCCTGAGTGGTCTGCTCACAGAGTGTTTGTGTGTTTTTAGGAAACCATGTGGTTTTGGGAAATAGTGAGTAAGGTTCTCTTAGTTGGAGTGTTCTCAAAACCATGTGCAAACAAGTAGGCATGTATCTTTTCATACCAAGGACATGGAGATTGCTTCAAACCATATAATGCATTTTTCATCCTACACACTTTGGTTTCATGCCCTTTTTGCACAAAGCCACGGGGCTGAAATACATAAAATTCTTCATGTAAGTCACCACTTACAAACGTACGTCTAATGTCCAACTTATGTACATTACAACCATGGTGACCTATAGGTGCACAAATGCTATGAATAGTGGTCATTCGACATGCAAGAGCAAAGATCTCATCAAAATCAATGCCTCTCTCTTGAGTATAACCTTTGGCAACAAGCCTAGCCTCTTACCCATCAAATGTTCCATCATGCTTACATTTCAATTTGTATACCCATGTAGTGCCCATGGCCTTTTTTCCTGGGGAAAAATCACATAAAGGCCAAGTACCATTCTTCATAATAGCATCATATCTTGATTGCATAAAAACTATGAAATTTCTTGAATTTTGTGCTTCATAAAAAAAATAGGCTCATTCTTATAAAAAAAGTCTAGAGGCAGCCATTGCATAGCAATTTGACTCAAAAGGAGCACTATGAGAGCTAAACGGTTATAATATGACAAAGGTGCATCTAGTTTGCTATCTCTCAAATCTACACCAACCATCTAGACATAGTTTTAGCCTCTTTTATGTCAACCCTCTCATCAACAAGTGCATTATGTAAATCTACAAATGAAATTATTTACATCATCATGTGGAACCTCTAAAGGCTGAAAATTTTCCTCATTTAGACTAGCACTTGACTATCCACTTGTAAAAAGAGGCAGCAAAGTGTCTTACACATCCTAACTGAAGTCATCTTGGTACATGAAAGTAATGGTTGAATTACATCCTCCACAAAAATAACATCATGGCTAACTAGAATGTGTTTAGTCTATGCATGATATAGAGGTTAGCGTTTGTTTTCATAACTATACCCAAACAAATTACCTTTCACTCCTTTATCATCTAGTTTCCTATGTTGTTCATGCACTAATGCATATGCCAGACATCCAAAGACACACACATGAGCAAGAGATGGCTTGCAGCCATGCCAAGCCTCATATGGAGTGATCAATTGGAGTGCATTGGTTGGAAACTATTAAGTACATATGCAACACACATGACAACCTCAATCAAGAAGCTATGTGGTAAAGCTTGACTTTTGAACCATGCACCTCACCATCTCCATGAGATAAATATTCTTTCTTTCAGTAAATCCATTTTGTTCAGGTGTATACAACATTATACACTAATGTTTTATCCCATGCTTAGCCGAAAATGCATTAAAATCAAAAGACATCTATTCCCACCAATCAAAATGGCGGGTTCCCAAGATACATGCTCACATATTTTTTGCCATAACCAAAAAAAAAAATTAAGCACATAAAAACTTTAGAATTTTCCTTCAATGGATACACCCATGCATGCCTAAAGAAATCATCAATAAAAGTCACCAAGTAAAGGTAGTTCCCAAAAGAGGGTGTTTTACATAGAACCATAGGCATCGCTATGAACAAGTTGCAACCTATAAGCAACTCAAACTGAACCATCTTTTGGGAAGGAGGAATGCTAGATGTTTCCCAAAATACAACATTCACAAACATCTTTACAAGGTGCCCCGAGTTTGGGTAAGAGGATATCATTTCAAATTTGTGTAGGCATAGCAAACTACAAAAATATAGATGACCAAAGCGTGCATGCCAATGCTTTGCATATGAGATGGCCTAAGAATCTTGAACTACACATGCTGAATCATTCACAAATTTCCCATAGTCTATGAGCTTATACAACCCATGACATAAAATTCCAAAAGAAATAATCATGTCAGCATTTGAGAGATCATGAACTGTACATCGATCATCAAAAAAATTGACAATCAAGCCAAGATTGGCTAATGCTAAAGCTGACAATAATTTTTTCTTGATCCCTAGCACATATAAAACATCTAATAATGTGAATGGACTACAGTGGTAGTCAAAATGATCTTACCAACTCCCATTACAAGATAAGAGGAGTTCTTAGCACATGAGAGTATTCCCTATAGGGGCAGACTCAAGTGAACTAGAGAAACTACACTACAAGGTAATATGTTTAGCTGTCCCACTATCAAATTATCAAACATTTGAGTCTACTATAGACACACATTGTTCGTGAGAAGATGGGTCATAGCTACAAACAATAGTAAATGCCCATCTTCATTCTGAAAAAGATTAGCACAATCTGTTTTAGGTGTAGAGGCCTCTGTAACAACCATTCCAACCTCTTTCTTCTTTACCTCTTTTGTAGCAAGTTTATGAGAAATCTGTATGACATAATCATTGGCCTCATAGTATTTGCAAAACTCTTTTTGCTTTTCCATTTTCTTCTCATGTTTCTCTTACTTGTTTGACTCTGTAACATTAGTAAATGTTTGCATAGTAGAAGATGAGATCCATTTTCCTTTGCCCTTCTGACTAGCTAAGGAAGCTTGGTCTACAACATAGATAATTGACATATTCTATGAATACTGATCTTGTTGCAACAAAAGAGATTCTAAATCCTCAAATGTTAAGGCATTTGGATTTCCCTTCATCATCAATCAAAGAGTAGAAGCAAAACTTTGATATGAATCTGGAAGACCATTAAGAACAGTCTGCATAAGTGAACTATTTGGCAAGACTTCATTAGCAAAAGTTAACCACACCTTCAAATCTTTGATCTTTGTCAAAAAAGTGTCCATAGAATCTCCTTCATTCATATGTTCAATCTCCAATTATTTTTGAAGGTAAGCAACACGAGCCTCATTTCTTGCATGGTATAAAGTTTTAAGTGTATCCCAAGCACCTTTGCTATCTTACAAGAGCAAATAAGAGCGAATGTGAGGGATAATGCATGTTTGATAAACATAGCTATCAATGCATGTGCCTGAGCATCTTTTCCATCCTAACAAATTTTCTCTTGAGTAGGTGAAGCAAGAACCAAAACATGAATAGGAATTTGAAGATCATCATCTTCAACACCATCTGCATCACCTTCAATAACTATATTTGCAGGTGTTGTAAGATGAATTTTAACCTACACAACATCACACAACCCTTTTAACCAATACATGACACACATATACACCCACAATGGGTAATAGTACCATCCAACTTATCCTCAACAACCAACATATGGAATACATCATTGCTTTCAACCATGGCCAATGACTAAATACCTTGATGCAAAAAAATTGTTGCAGCTCAAAAATTTGAATAGAAACACCCTATCCAAATTTGCTAAACCTATAGTAGACTTTGAGCCACTTGTACTAGCAAATTGAAACTTGTATATTTTGTTGGCACAAAAGGAAAAAATTGTGAAGAGATGGATAGGTATGTGCTTTAAGATGAAGAGGTGTTGCAAAATCCTTGATCTACACTAGCCAAATGAACTTCAAGAGTATGTGGTGGGACCTTTTAGCTTGGTAATGGATGTATTAGACACCCTATGTACCTTGGAAGATCACTCTAAAAAAGATCGATCAAAACAGATAAGTTGGAGATAGCTCATAGGTGAAGAACTTGCTATTTTGGTTCATACACTTGTCCAGTGTTTTGCATAATTCTCTGAGCACAGTCGTAATTAGCTTAATTCCTTTTGGGGAAGTCTATTTAACTTGAAGAGCTAACTTTCAAGAGTAATCTCATCAAAAATAATGAACCACACACTGAGAATGATGTTTAACAAGTGATGACATCATCCCGATTTTCACGGGCTGCTATAGTAATGAGACCAATGCGTAGCAAAATGAACATAACTCAAGATTTACGAATCCAAGGATTATGAAACTTTGTATGCTTATACTAGATAGTATGATCCAACAAGCTTTAAAGCATTGAATTTGAGTAAGTACACACTAAGAAACAACTCTAACAAGATGAGTAAAAAGTCAGGTACCTGATAGAGAAGTGAAAATGAACAGATAGGGTTGACTTCAACTGAGCATAACTGAATATTGAAACATGCAAATGAAATGAAAATTTTTGAGAATATAGTAGACTTATAGAGCTAACTTTACCAAGTTACATCACTAAAAATGATGCAAAAATCTTAGAGAAACCATCTCTGCAATCTGACTGAGAAAACTGAGAGATATGGTTGTGAGTAGTACACTTCACAAGAAGATGGAAATATGAACTCAAATGATCATGAAAATGAAAGTATATTGATTGTACAATAAAATGGACTTACTGATACATATGTGTGCCTTAGAATCACACCTTGATATGGCATAAAGCTCAGCTCTTCGAGGTCTTCTCTGATGTCTCTCTGACCACGACTAAAGCTGCTATCTATTTATAGTTGAGCTTGGGAGGCTAACTTCCCTCAATCACTCTCCAATCAATTAGTGATTGATTTGATTCTCTATCTACCACAAATCATGAATTAGTGGCTCCTCTTTCCCTTTTTGATCAAGTGGACTCAACCACTTAAGATTCTTTCACTTTTACATTAAGTAAAGTCTTCAAAAGTTACAAGAGGTAGTTCACAAGTGAACTTTACATTGTCTTCATTTTAAAGCTTCTTCTTTGAATTTGTGGGACTCAAGCCAATACTTAGGCTTGTCATAGACTTGCTCCAACAGCTCCCCCTCAGGCCAAGTATGCTTGAGGTCTACAATCTTCCAAGATTACCTGCAAACCAATCATGGCTTTGAATTTGCAAAGCTTTGTACCATCCAATGCTTTGGTTATAATATCTGCACATTGTTGATGAGTGGATACATATGATATTTGAATCTCCTTGCTCACAATCTTCTCTCTTACATAGTGATAATGAACTTCAATATGTTTATTCCTTGCATGAAAAATTGGATAAGCAGCTAAGTGAATAGAACTCATATTGTCACCAAAAATAGTTGGAGTTCCAAACTCCAATCCAAGATCTTTGAATAATGTCTTCATCCACATAGCTTCTTGTGTAGCTATGGCAAGACCTCTGTATTCTGCTTCAGTAGAAGAGAGAGCAACTGTGGGTTGCTTCTTGGATGACCATGAAACAAGCTTTGAACCTACAAAGGTAAGATAACCTGAAGTGCTCCTTCTATCTTCCTTGGAGCCAACCCAATCTGCATTAGAAAATAGCTTCAACCCTAAATCACATACATAAGGATAATAAAGTCCTTCATTTATGGTTCCTTTGAGATACTTGAGAATCCTTTTGGTAGCATCCATGTGTGGTTTCCTTGGTGTGTGCATAAATTGACTTAGCACACTCACACTGTAACATATATTGTTGAGAGCAGTATGGGCACCCAAGGACTGACTAGACAAGGAAGCCAGCGGAGAGAGTCACAGCGAGGTGAAGGATTAAGTAGACAAAGCAATCGACGCAAATCTGGCAGATAGGCCCTTCAAAGTTTTCCAAATCAACATCCTTATAACAGTGATTCTTATCACTAACAATCATTGTAAATACCATTTCATATTTTTGTAGCTCCATTTTGTGCAAGCCAAGGAGTCCTTGAGCTTGAGGAGCCTTAGAAGTACCTACATATCAATTTTCGTATTTTTTAGACTCCGTTTAAGCCCTCAAATTGGCCCTGGAACCTAATTTTTAACTAGGCCGGACACTAGGTCTGGACAGGGCCAAAACCTAGTCAAAAACTATAAATAGAGCTAGAGAGCTCATTTTTGAGGCTAGCTTGTAATAGTTTTGAGCTTGTATGAGCTTTTTGAAAGTAATCTAAGAACTCCATTGCTCCTCACTCTTTGTCTTACTGTGTGTGCGCGTGTGTGTGTATGTGTGTGCATGCTAGTGTGCTTCTCACTCACGCACTTGTGCCTTCACTTGCTCGAGGTCTTCATACCATCCTCACGTCTTCCCGGATTGACATTAAAGGAGGTACTACTCATCACTGAGCTACACCAAATTTTGGCGCCGTTGCCAGGGAGCGAGCTTTGAGGACGAGCGTGTGATGGTAAGACGTAGAGTTGTGACGTTGGCGTTGTAGGTAATTTCTTTACTTTTCCTTACTTTTCTCATCCTTACTTCATCATCATCATCACCATCATCTTCCACCTCCATCTCCATCGTCACAAAAATTTCAATTTTTTTACTATATCTCCTTCCCCCTTTCATTTCCCTCATTTCACTTGTGAGAGAGAGCGAGAGAGCGATCTTGTGTGCACTGTTTTTGCATGTTTTTTGAGTTTGCTTGCAGGTATTGGCCATCCCATCATCTCCAGCACGTCGCGCAGGTACGGAAATGTGCAGAACTGTCTCTGTGTCGCAAGCTTCTGTCCATCGCGATTGACAGAAAATTTCATCTATTGGTAAAATTAAGTGCACCACAGTAGACTAGAGACCTTGCACATCACAAATCCACAAAAATTTTTGGAAAATTTGCATTTTTTTAGTCCATCGCGATTGATAGCATCCATCGCGATTGACACTGTCCATCGCGACAAACAGCCAGTCCATCGCGATTGACAGACCCCGACGGACATGTGTCCATCGCGACGGACACCCTTGTCCATCGCGACCAACAGAAAAATCGCGATTGACACCCCCTTTCGCCGAGATTCTTGTCCATCGCGACATATAGAGCCCCGATTGACACAAATTCACGGAAAGCACCAAAAATTTCAGCCCATCGCGATTGACACCAGTCCATCGCGATTGACAGACCCCGACGGACACGTGTCCATCGCGACGGACACCCCTGTCCATCGCGACCGACAGAAAAATCGCGATTGACACCCCCTTTCGCCGAGATTCTTGTCCATCGCGACATATAGAGCCCCGATTGACACAAATTCACGGAAAGCACCAAAAATTTCAATCCACGCAGTCTTGTGCATTCATGGCAGTTCCTTTCCTACTCTCGCACCTGCAGAAGGAAAAGCTTTGGCCATTCGGTGGTTATTGAGTGCGTGTCGAAAACGCTCAGGTCGAAGTACGACTTTAAGATTGAGTGATGAATT
The DNA here is from genome assembly GCA_020310875.1 of Ceratopteris richardii. Taxonomy (NCBI): domain Eukaryota; kingdom Viridiplantae; phylum Streptophyta; class Polypodiopsida; order Polypodiales; family Pteridaceae; genus Ceratopteris; species Ceratopteris richardii. Next base: position 55,072,423 of record CM035429.1, read on the forward strand.
GATGGATGCTGCCAGAAATTCTGGTAGTGCCATACGGGAAAAGGAGGAGACTCATAAAGTAAGCTTGGAGCCTAGCCCTATTCAAGTCAAGAGACCTCGAATCTCGGTCAATAATACCGCGATTGACACCAGTCCATCGCGATTGATACCAGTCCATCGCGATTGACAACCAATTTCGGCCAATCTTTTAGGGTTTTTTAATTTGAAGATTTTGGCTAATTTTGGACATGGATCATGGACTCTAGAGCACATAAGGAGGTTATAGGCAAATAACCTGAGGAAAACCTGTTTGTCTGTTGGCCTGTTTGAACCCTGTTTTAATCCCTGAAGCCTGAATTGACATAACTTTCTCATACGAAATCCGTTTGCTGTGATTCTTGTTTTGTTGGAAAGCTCGTGAGGATAGGGTTTTTTGAAGTTGACCATACCCCGAGGTAGGAAAACTGAGGGATCCTTGGGAGTGTTTTCCATAAAAGCAAAGGATAACTTGGTCTGTGAGTTACATGCATGAAAGTGGTCTATTGTGTCATTTGAATCTAAGTCTTGAGCTAACCGTGGGACTTTTACAGGTCCAGCAAGAGCACTTGAGGGCATTCTAAGCAAGAGTAAGTGCAAGCTTGGGAACACGCTTCCTGGGCACATCAGGGCAACAACACAAAGAAAGAAACTCAAGGTTGGAAAATCCTCAACACCCTCTATCAATTCCTAGCTTAGGCTAAGAACGACTAGTGCTAGGAGTAAGTCAGGGCAACGATAGGCATCAATCAAGTTGAAGACTACCTATGCACTCAAGTTCAAGATTAAACATAATCTCTTCGTGATGCGATAACCTTAAAGGAAAGAATCTAACGTGGAACGATCAACTTACAGTGCGAAAATTAACTCAAATATTCCTGATGACGTGATTTCTGACAAGAGCATAAACACGGTAACCACTAAAAAGAATCAAGTAACTGATACAAAAGAGCTCAGCAACGAGGTTGTACTTGGGCAAATTTGGGCTATTCAATTAGGCTTATGAACCTTAGATCAGGGCGACATCTAGGGAGAGATAGACAAAGTCTTAGGTATTCAGAGGCTAGTGTCAACCACACTGCTAGGTCTTGGGCCCAGCAGTTAAGCCACCACTCATACTACCCTAGCTCTGAGACCAGTGAATCAGAGATGTCTCAAGGCATGGATCGACCTACGGGAAGTTCAGGGGTGCCATACTTGCACAGGGTAGAAGGCCCATACAAGATGCAACTGGAATACCTTAGGACCAACCGATTAGGTGCTAGCATCTATGAGGATGGCCTAGGAAGATCCGTGGTCCAAATCAAAAACCCAGACCAATCTATTGGGCTAGAGCACCCTGCTGTCAAGTTTGAAAATGGAGCATACTTGGATAAAGAAGGAACCATATACGTAGTCACCAGTCACCCAGATAGGACATACGAATTTGGGAATGTGATCTCAGAAGTGGATTTAGGTGACCTGGAGCAAGGAAACATGGGCGAAGAACCTAGGACCCCTCGAGGGAAATCTGTTCTTACTAGAATCCTCAATCCCGAGTGGGTTCCCCAAGACAACAAGAGTATAGATCTGCTTCTGAACCGAGAGACTGACGAAGCCTTTTGGAGGTATAAATCTGATCGGCCAAATGACATAGGAACAATCATGATCTATGAGTTCAAAGATCCTGATAGCCCAGGCAGAGTGACCTACCTAGATCATGCTTTAGAGAGGATCTTTGTGGTGACAGAAAATGACAGGCATGCTTATACTTGGAAGGATGAATTAGTTTTCCCCCAACCAAGATCGAACGTGTCCTATGGTCACCCTGGAGCTGGAACATCCCAAGCTCATGGAACTCAAAGAGACAGAAGTAGAGATAAGCCAGAAGTAAGCTTTGCCAACCCAGAGGGCAGAGAAAGAACGAGGACGGAAACAAATAGAGTAGAACCTGAGGTACTTAGAGCTCCCAAGAATCAAAGAAATGCGGATGAGTTCCCTCTACCACGTCCTAGAGAGCACACAAGGACTTTGAGGCCGACTCAGCTAGTCAAGTCCATGAAGAACTACTTTGATGGCACTGGAGATCCATACGATCATGTGGCTGAGTTTAGGCAAGTCTTGAGGGCTGAACAAGTTGAAGATCTGTTCACGCAGTACAATGCCTTTGGTCTAACCCTTAGGAACACTGCCCTAACATGGTTTCAACCATTGAACGAGAGGTAGTTCAGGAGCATAGACCAACTTCTAGAGGCATTCATTATCGAATTCTCTAAGAGTGGCATAAGACATAATACCTCCTCGCTGATTCACAGCTTCAAGCAAACCCCTCAAGAAACCGTGAGACTTGCAGGAAGAAGATTTAGGCAATACTTAGAAAGATGCCCTGTTTCGGAGCTACCCACACCAGCTATGCAAGTGGCTTTATTCTTGGATGGATTGCTAAGTACCAAATTGAGATCTTATGTGTACTTGAAGGACCCTAGGACTATAGAAGAGTGTGTACGCATGTGCATTGACATCGAGGATAACCTAGGGGAGGAGTTAGAGCTTTCCAAAATATACAAAGATTCAGATAGTGCCTCTAGCCTCTCTTCCACACAATCCACATCAATTGAGGAACTTGCAGAGAAAGTAGCTCAAAAATTAGGTGTCTCTAGCAAACAAATCCCAAGGTTTGCCCCAGTAAAGAGGTGCTATACTTGCGGTGGTGACCATATGGCGAACATGTGTCCCATTATGGCTCAACCCCAAGTTAATCCTAGTAGCCAGTACTGCACCATAGAACGAAGATACACAAATCACACTGCTCAAGATTGCCCCTACAATAAGCAAACCGTTAGGCAGACGTACCCACAACCATACCCTCAACAAGGAAGATACCAGAACCAGTACCCACCTCAGCAGTATGCTAGGCCTCAACAAACCTACAACCATAGTACCAAAACCAACAAAGGCCTCAGCCTGTGTTAGCTCAACAACCCCCAGCTCCATCCAACGTGATCCCTGTAAATTATGCAGCTTCAAAAGAAAACCTGAATAGGGCTATAGTACCAGTAACCCCATTACTATCAGAAAGTGACCCCAGTGACCATAGTTCGATTCTACACATGTTGATAGCCCCCAGGCCTACTACATGCAGTCTCCTGAACATGGTGAGTCCTACTATAGTGAAGAGCCAAATGAACCTAGTTGGGAGTCAGATTACACAAACTTCATGTATGCAAACCCCAACCCTAGACCTCAACCTAGACAAGTAAGACCCCCATTCCCTAGAGGACCATGCTACAGATGTCAGGGAGATCACCTCATTCGTGATTGCCCCATGCCGGCACCTACCCAAACCCAATCAGTGACAATCCAGGGCTTTTGCCAAGAGTGTGGAAAGGAGCATCTCTTACGAGACTGCCCTAAGAATCCTAATAATATGCCAAAAATCACTCCTATTAACGTTATTGGGTTAGTGGTAGATTCCACAGGAAGTGTCACTTCCACTGCACCCGTACAGGTAGTCACTAGAGCTCAAGCATTGCAGCAAAACCAAGGGGTAGGCCAGGAAAAGAGCCCAGATGTTAGTGAAACAGAGAGCATGACAAAGAAAAGGACTAGAGCTTGGAGAGATAGTCGTGAAAGAATGAAAAGGCAATGGGCAAAAAAGATGAGTGAACTCGAGGAAAGCCTCAGAGAAACAAAGGCCAGGATAACTGAACTCACATCTCAAACTCCCTCTCACACTACCACACCACCACCATTCCCGTCTCCATCCGACCCGCCACCTTCCAACCCACCTCACACAATTCCACCACCCCCAAGAGTAGGATCAATCCTAGCAGATCCCACTCCCGAGGACCTAAACATGATGCTCAAAGCATATCAGGCCAGAATCCAAGCAGGGCCAAACGTAACTGACCATGAAAAGTGTTACCCTAGAGCAGAACTAGAACTTGAACGAACTAAAATTTGTGCTAAGATGGTGGAATTGGCTCAGACCATGTTTGAAGCCAGTCGCCTATTTAACATCTCTAGTTCAGCGAAGACATAGTTACACTTTGATGGACTGCTAGAAAGAATAGAGAAGCTGATTGCACAATCAGAAAAGGAACCCGCCTCTCAACATAAGGACAAGGCAAGTGAAGGAGTAAGTCTTCCTGCCCAGGAAGCCTATGTGCCTGAAGCCTATGTGCCTAACTCTATGGAGCCAGACACATCATCTTCTATGAATCGATTCACACCAGAATTCCTACGAGAGATTCAAGAAGACAAATGGGCTAAAGAAAGTGAAGCCCCTCCTCCCATTGAACTTGTGGATGATGCACATGACCAATTCCCACAAGACATCCCATCCATTTATGAGGAACAGGAGAGCACCCACTCTCAGGAAAGACTAGACTTTGAGTCTAATTCTTTACAAGAATTACCCCACTTCACAGGCCCATGGGAAGCTAAGTCTACTTGCATGAGAGCACCCACGGTCATGGTACGAAATGAGGACTCAGTCATACCTAGGAACACAGAGGTAGTGAAAAACACTAAAGTACAATGCAACCTCACCTTAGAGGAGCTACTCAAAGTAAGGCCAGAGCTATGGAAACATGTAGCCAAACAAGTACCAGAAATAGTCAAACCTCGTTCCTAGGTAGGATCCCAGAGAACAGTGCCAGAAATACCATTGGACAAGATAGGAGACATGAGTGAGGGCGAAGAGGGAAACACATATCTTCCTATTACCCATCAAGGATACACCACCAAGGCCATTCTAGACTCAGGCGCAGGAGTTGCAATTGCTACCACTTCCCTATGGAAGCGTTGGGGCAAGCCAGCACTCAGACCCACGAGGATGAAATTGCAAATGGCGGATGGTCACATAGAGCGACCCCTAGGGCTGTTAGAAGGAATCACTCTCACCACATGTGGTGTAGAGTTCGAGCACACGTTCGCTATCTGTGATTTTAGCAAGAACCATGCCTATGAAATGATCTTGGGACGGCCCTTTATGCGACAGTTGCAAGTGGTACAGGACTGGGGAACCAATTCTTTGTACCTGCAACACTTAGGTGTTACGACCAAAGTGAATCTCAAAGATTACTCTCATAGAGATGTCCCTCCTATCCAATGGAATTCCATCCATAGGGCCAAAGATGATACGGAATCTGTGCATTCAATAGGATCAGGATCCTCATGGATGCATGAAGACACCCACTTATGGATGTGCAAAGTAGCAGTAGAAGAAGAGAAGAGAGAAAAAGCCAGAGAGATAGGTGCAAAAGAAACACATAGATCAATTCAAGATCCAGCCTATGCACCTGTAGTCTTTCCTGATGAAGAATTTGAACCCCACGGCTGGGCAGAAATCTTAGCAACAATGGATGTAGCCATCAATGAGGAACAATGGACACCCCACTGTGATGAGGATGGCTATGACATTTCAGTCTTCTCCATAGAGCCAATCATGGGAGAGGCAGTATTAGAAGAGTGTGAACCTAGCCCTGATGCAATTGAAGATGCGAGTGACTCCGATCTAGAGTCAATCATTATGGACCCACCTTTTGCATCAGATGAAGAATACTTCTATGAAGTAGAATTTCAACCTCAGAGGCACGAAGAGCTTACAAATGATGTAAGGCTAGCCACACATGTAACTCCTAAGGAAGAAGGAAAGAAAAGAAAGAAGAGAGAAGTCACACAAGCAGAGGAAGAATCTTTGTTTGAGGTCCCAGAAAATTTTAAGAAGTATGAGATAGATGACAGGAGAGTCATGATCAGAATGCCTAAACGAGAGGCGCAATCAAGGGAGGCCTATGATAACAAAGAAACCACCAAGAAAATTGTGGTAGCTCTGGAAGAAGGAGAGGAGAGATGCACGTACATAGGCCATGACCTGACAGAAGAGGAAGAACAAGAGCTAATAGCCTTGCTAAGAGAGTACAGAGATGTATTCGCTTGGAGCTACAAGGACCTGAAAGGTGTAGACCCTGACATATGCTCACATACGATTCCCATGACCTCAGATGCCAAACCCTCTAAGCAAAAGCCATATACATATAATGATAATTATGCTGCCAAGATCAAAGAAGAGATAGATAGGCTGGTTGAAGCTGGATTTATCTATGAAATTGAGCACACTGAGTGGGTATCCCCCATTGTAGTGGTGCCCAAGAAAAATGGAAAGCTGCGTGTGTGCATTAACTTGAAGAAGGTTAATGCAGCCACAATTCGAGATAACTATCTGCTTCCTATCACAGAGCATCTCTTAGAAAGAGTAGCAGGCAAGGAAGTGTACAGCTTCCTGGATGGATTCTCTAGCTACAATCAAGTAGCCATAGCTCCAGAAGATCAGCATAAGACGGCATTTGCCACTGAATGGGGCATATTTGCCTTTAGAGTAATGCCATTTGGGCTTACCAATGCACCAGCTACCTTCCAGAGGCTGATGTTCCATGTATTTAAAGAGTTCCTAAGGAAGAACTTAGAAATCTATGTTGATGATCTTTGTGCTCATTCCAACATTAGACAAACCCATATTCTCGAACTCGGACAAATCTTTGACAAATGTAGAGAATATCAAGTCTGCCTGAACCTAGAAAAGTGCGTTTTTATGGTCAGGCAAGGCAAGATTCTAGGACACATAGTGTCAAAGAACGGCATATCCACTGATGAAGAGAAAGTGAGAGCCATAGCCGAGTTACCTAGGCCAAAGAATGTCAAGGAAGTACAAGCTTTCATGGGGCATTGCGGTTATTACCGATGGTTTATACACATGTATGCCATCATAGCAAAGCCTCTGTATGGACTTTTGACTAACTTTGAGTGGACTGATGAGTGTGAAAATTCCTTCAATGAGCTTAAACGGCGATTATGTTCAGCACCAATCTTGATCACTCCAGATTGGAATAAGCCTTTCCATGTTCATGTTGATGCATCCAATTATGCTATTGGATGTGTGCTTGCACAACCTACTGGTGAAGGTAATATGGATCTTCCAATTGCCTATGCGAGTAGACAGAACGCAGCTGAGCGAAACTATACCACCACCGAACGAGAAGGACTAGGCATGGTATATGCGGTTAAAAGGTTTAGACATTACTTGCTTGCAAATAAGTTTAAATTTTTTACTGATCATCAGGCATTGTTGTACTTGGTGAACAAACCCTGCAACACGGGCAAATTAGTAAGATGGTTTCTCTTACTAATGGAATATGACTTTGAGGTAGTGGTAAGGAAAGGTAGGACTCATTTGAGAGCTGACCACCTTTCTAGGCTCACATCTGGAGAGGCCCCACAAGGAGTGTCAGATGACCTTCCTGATGCTTACCTGTTTAATTTGGAAGTGGTGCCACAGTGGGCTAAGCCACTAGTGCCAGTATTGACATACGGGCCTAACCATCCAGTAATAAACACACAGGATAGAGAGGTAGTAAAAGCCCAAAAGTATCACATCATGGCAGGAAGTATGTATAAGCACACAGATCAAGGGATCTTGGCTTGTTGTGTGGAAGAGGATGAGTACGCTAAATGGTTGCAATTAGCACATGTAGGTGCATTAGAGCAACACTACTCAAAACAACGAACCCTACAGACACTAAAGAGACTCGGAGTGCATTGGCCTACTATGGAGGCTGATGCCCAAAAGTTGTGCAAGGAATGCCCAATCTGTTGCACCAAACCACCTGTGGAACATGCCACTCTTTATCAAGTGTCCATAGTGCCAGATTGGAGTGAACCACTAGTATCCTTCCTGAGGGCGAAAACATTCCCTCCAGACATGACTCTAGCTAGGAAAAGGAGTTTAGAACAAGAATCCCTGGGTTACTCACTCATTGGTGATAATCTATACAAACGTGGTAAAGATGGTTACCTGCGACTATGTGTTGATGAGAGTGAATATCTCAAGATCTTGGAAAATGCCCACCAAGGTGTGGCAGGAGGACACTTTGGACCAGATCGGGTGATCAAGGCAATACTATTTGCGGGCTTCTGGTGGCCGACCCTTCACATGGATGCACATACCTATGTGAAACGATGTGATGTCTGTCAGAGAACTCAGTATCCTATACGCAAAGATGAGATGCCACTGAAACCTATGATGGGTGGACGTGCATTCTCTAAGTGGGGAATAGACTTCGTAGGTCCTATTAATCCCCCAACTAAGGGTTCCCATGCAGAATATATCATTGTTGCGACAGACTATCTAACAAAGTGGGTAGAGGTAAAAGCCACAACGAAGAACGATGCTCAAACAACAGCTAAGTTTTTATTTGAGAATGTGTTCACTAGATACGGGTTACCTATAGAGCTAGTCAGTGACAGAGGCACTCACTTCTTGAATGAAGTTATTGAAAATCTGCTCCAAGAGTTCTTGGTAGTACATAAGAAGTCTGCCCCTTATCACCCTCAAGCTAATGGCCAGGCTGAGAGCACCAATAAGATCCTATGCAATGTACTGACGAAATTAGTGAACAATAAACGCTCTGATTGGGACAAACAGCTACACCATGCTGTTTGGGCATATCGAGTCGCCTACAAAACGGTACTCCAAGCCACCCCCTTTCAGATGGTGTTTGGCCAAAATGCAGTGCTACCATTGGACTTCTTAATACCAACACTGAAAGTAGCACAAGAGCATGAATGGACGGGTCATGAACTCTCCTCTAGACTGTTTGACCTTGAACGATTAGGAGAAACAAGACTGAGAGCAGCTGCAGGGATATATGCAGCTAAGAAACGACAGAAGGCATACTTTGATGCCCACGTTAAGGATAAAGGTTTGAAGGCAGGGGACCTTGTACATCCACTGGACCCCCTTCTAAGAAGATGAGAGGTACTGTCCAAGTCCCTTGTGCTCAACCACGTGGAGCCACCCTAACACCAGACGTCACCCCTCGAGGTTCTCTGCTGGGGAGATCAGCTTGGCATATGTGCCCACGCAGGAGAACATTGCAGAGCTTTTCACGAAGGCTCTGCCTAGGGAGAAGTTTGAAGCTTTTCGCAAAGCTTTGGGCTTACTTCCTTTTGTGGAGTGATTTCCAAATAGCTTGGCACTTCCTTATACATGAGTGCCAGCTCCTTGTTCACCGCATCACTCCCAGGGGGGATTTGTTGATATATTTAGGTAGTGATGTGTGTGAACACTCTAGGACCGCCGGGGCACTTTTTTCCCTCTTTAGGAGGTTTTTTTCCCCCGGCTTGTATATATGCCTATTGCCCTAATGGGCTACTTATCTTTGTACATTCTCTAGTAGTACATTCAGTATTGTGTGTTTGTGCTCCAAGCTTCTTCTTCTTCCTTGTGCTGTTCGCGTGCTTCCGCAGACGTCTATCTCCAACACTACTCTGATACCAATTGTTGGAGCTCAAGGTCTGCAAAAGCACACAAACAACACAAGACGAAGAAGAAGCTTGAAACACAACACAATAAAAAAGGTATTGCCAAGTGAAATCTATAGAGATAAGTCAGTCATTGGGGATAAAGGTGTATATAGAAGCCGAGGGGAAAAAAACATCCTAAAGAGGGGAAAAAAGTACCTCATCGGTCCTAAGTTTCTTCACACACATCACTACCAAAATATATCAACAAATTCAAAGAGATATATGAGGAAAATGTACATCAAACTTCAATCAAATCTAAGAAAAAGAATTCAGGAAATAAAGAAGGACCTTTCCATAGACGAGGAAAATGAACGTTGAGAGGAACAGAGGAAAAATTATGAAGAATAGGACAAAATTGTAGTGGAAAATTAAAATGTGAGAAGCCTGGATACTTCATAGATGAATGTGATAAAGAAGGTGGAAATCAATCCAACTAAAAATAAAGAAAATTTTAGTAGTGAAAGTAAGATTTCAAATTACTATACTTTTCATGATAATAACACTTATCCATCATGAGGCTTCGGAATGCTTCCAAGAAATCATGGTATGTATATATATAATGTCCACATGTCATTTAGTATGGAGTATTAAAGAATTTTTTATGCTCCATTGCATCTAAGGGAAATGGAAATAGGGGAAGATATGAAACATCCTATTCAACATATTGGATGCAAAGGTAGATGCTTAAATAATGCATAGCACATGTTAGAGTTTCATTTTATTGGGAGGTCATCCATAGAATACTATTCTTGGGGAGTAGAACTCTTGGAAGTTCATCCATCTGAATACTATTTTTACATAAGCTCACTTAACCATGAGTTTTCCATAAGCTGCAAGCCACCCTACCTATCAAAACTAGTAAAAGGATTGTGAAATAGGAAACTCATGCAATAGTCAAATCCAAACCATACAAGAAATATCCAGGCAATGTGCACGGTTATGAAGAAGGCCCAAATATTGAATGACATAGAAGGACAACATTGATAGTGGTGGTACATTAGTCTCTCCACAATTTTTCTAATTGATGGTTTGCCAACTATGAGATGGTGATTGTAAACCAATTCCCTTTGTACCCCACATTCATTGTATTCTTTATTGAATAAATGATGAGGTGGATAGATGAAGGGGTATCATTGGTGCTCTTTTTCTAGATATTTATTGATATCTTCTATGTTTGTGCCTATGTCTAGTACATCATCCCCTTATTTCTACACTCTTCTTCTTACTCTCTTATTACTTTTTGCGTGTAGGTTACTATGCACCATGCAAACATGTATTCAAGGTAATATTTTTTCTACATTTCCTACTATTTAGCTTGTGATTTGCTCCATAAGATACTTCTATGTGTGCAAGTAACTCTATTTGGTGGCTTCCAAATCATTTGTCAGTCATAGCCAACACGTTGCAACAGAGCTGTAGGCAAGGTTACCTAAGTACTCAAGGGTAATCTTTTGTGGGTTTGCGATAACCAAAATATAGTAGAAGATAACTAAGGATGATTGTAGGTTTGTCTAAAAGTTTAGATGAGGGGGTTGCAAAGAATAAGCGAAGAAAATGAAAGGTAGTGACTATAGAACAAAGGGTCCTGATTGGGTTGTAGCTTGGGTGCATGCATCAATTTCTAAAATTGAGAAGTAAGAGTTCAATCGAGTTGTTGTACAAACATTGTAAAGGGTTGACTAGTTTATGATAAGATTCATCTTTGGGGAGAAGTTTTTTTTTATTGAAAAATCTACAATGGAGTTCAATATCCATAATGGCGATAGTGGTACTATAGTGGATTCTGGTGGATTCCAATATTTCAATGAGATAATGGTAAGTTTATTAGAGTTCTCACAACCATTGCTTCATTTTTGGCTTAGGAGTTTTTGGCTTGTACGGTGTAAGAGAAGGTTATTTTTTTTCCAAGAAAGGAGATTCATGAGATCAACAAGTTTGATGGGATGAACTTTTGTTGAAGAATAATCAAACATGGATATCCTGATTCAAACAAGGAAATGGAGGTTGAAAGATGGCATAGGTAAGAAGATTTCCAACATGGAAAATGATGACTAGGAAGAACTTGATTAGATGTCCATGTCAAGGATTTGGAAACACTTAGTTGATAATGTTTATTTTTTTGGTGCTTGAATGCAAGACAACCAAAACTATGTGGTAGATCTTTGCAACATCTAAGAGAAAGATACCATCCAAGAGAGTTATATTTAAAAATGATTTCATGTGCCACATAAATGAGTTTGATGCCATACTTACACAATTGTAGGTACAAGCTCTGAACATTGAAGTGATGAAAGAAGTCCTCTTGTTGTGCATACCCAGATCATTGATATGTTTTGTATGACAATCAACAATTGTGCTCTAGAAGGAAAAATGACTCCACAAATATCTTTGATGAATTATTAAGTGAGGAAGTTAGATAAAGTCCAAGATTATGAATTCCAATGTTGAAGCTTACACTATCCGAGCATTGTGACAAGCAGCACACCATAGAGATAGAGACAAGAACTAGAAGGATGGTTATAAGAAAAGAGGTAAGTCCTATAATTAGGACATGGAGTGCTATTACTACCACAAGATGGTACTACAAGGCCTCCAAGAATATAGAAACTAAGGAGGAAGTGACTAGAAGCAATCAAGATCATGGTACAAAGTGTACGGTCAAATAAAGCTTGAAAGGGAAATTTTCAAAGATTAATAAAATTTTGATCAAAACCAAGACCATGATTGGCTTGACTTTGGCTAGCCATGGAACATTTTTGTTTTGTAGTGTAACTTCAAGTAATGAAGCTATGGCTTGTGAGCTTCTTGTTGGATGGTGATATGGCCACCAAAATGATCTCTCTAAAGTCTCCCTCCTCATGCATGAATCCTCAAATCTAGAGCATCTTTTCACATGATACTACTATTGAGTGTGTGTAGAAGTGTGAGAGACACATGAGAAGCACACACAAGGAGCACAAACGCAACAAGACACACGGAGAAGATGATGGCTGGAATAGCTCTCTCTATTGACCATGAACTAAACTGAAGTAAGAGCTGAATAATAATCCCTAAGCACAAAGTACCACCACATATGAGTGAATCATGTATGTGGTAACATGGGGAAAAAACCTCTAGCCAGCACTAGAGTAAAAAGTACCCATGTATAGGGAAAAGGTTCACATCAAAGCTACTTGAGGATCACATAAGTGTAACAAACCCCCCTGGAGCGAATGATGTGAACACATACAGGGAGTGACAGATCAGCCCCCACAAGTTAATAAGCCTAAAGCTTCGCGAAAAATAATCAATCCTACAACACCACCTACTACAACTATGCAAATGACACACAGAATGAAAGTCATACATCATTGATGATGAATTCAATCAGTACATCAGACAAAGAAGATCTAAAGGTATTTTACATTGACTTTGGATGTTCTAATCATTTGTGAGGAAACATAGAATTGATGTGCGAATTGGAAAAAGGTATTTCTAGTCATACAGTTCAAACAGGTGATGATACAAGACATAGTGTACATTCAATTGGAAAGGTGAAATGCAAGAGTGGAGCAGATTTGCTAACCAATGTTTTGTATGTTCCCACAATACCTAAAAACTTCATTAGTGTGGGACAAACAGTTGAAAAAGGTTTTCAAGTCAGGTTTACAAATGGAGTATTTGTTGAAGATCCAGAGAATGGATATAATCAAATTGTCTCTGGTAAGAAAGAAGGTAGACTCTTTACTTTAAGAGTACAAGGGAACATTGGTCAAGCTTTGCTCACACATGGTGAAGGAGTGATTACAGAACTTGATCTCTGGCATAAGAGATTAGGTCACTTCAATGAAAGAGGAGTTAAATCTATGGTTGCTAATCAGTCTGTACTAGGACTACCAAATGTGCAGAGTCAACATATGGTTTATAAATGTGAAGCATGTCAAATGGGAAAAGCACATAGGTTACCATTTCAGAAGAAAGGATTCAAACATGATGGATTACTAGAGCTCATTCATACAAATGTATGGGGTCCAACAAAGAAGGATCTATTAGTGGCTCAAGGTATTATGTTCTTTTCATTGATGATGCTACAAGATGGATAACATTATATGTTTTGAAGGAAAGATCAGAAGTTTTTGGAGCTTTCAAGCATTTTCATGCATATGCAGAGAGAGTCACAGGTCAAAAGCTTAAAAGATTGAGGTCTGATGGAGGGGGAGAATACTTCTCCCAAGAGTTCAATGATTATCTTTGGAATGCAGGTATTAAGAGAGAAATAACCTGCAGGTATACACCACAACAAAATGGTGTAGCAGAAAGAAGGAACAGGACTTTGGTTGAGTTTTCTAGAGTTATGCTAAAGGAGAAGAACTGTCCAAATTATCTTTGGGCTGAGGCTGTAAATACAGCAACATATCTTGTGAATAGATTACCATGTGTAGCTCTGAATGGAATGACTCCATATGAAGCTTGGTGGGGTAAGAAACCAACACTAGATCATTGTAGAGTGTTTGGATCAATTGCATATGCTTATGTGCCATCACAGCTTAGGCATAAACTTGAACCAAAGGCAGAAAAATATGTGTTCATTGGTTATGATGAAAAGCAGATGGGTTACAGGTTGTGGAATCCTCTAACAAAACAATTTCTTGTTTCTAGAGATGTTACATTTGATGAACAGAAAATTTGGTATGCAGATCAAAGTCATACAGCTGAAGAATTTGAAGAAGAGGTAAGAAGATGTGAGAAAGGAAAATCAATTGTGCAAGTAAATAGAGATGAAGACTATATGCAAGCAAGTACATCCAGAAGTGGATTAACAAGAAGGAATGAAGAAGCTCCTATATTTGATGAAGAGGTGTTTCCAGACACTTATGAAGAATGTGAACCAAGAAGGTCAAGCAGGACTAGAAGACAACCAGAAAGGTATTCTTATGATACTTCTTACATAACTCAGAAGAACTATGCATATATGGTCAAAGATGATGAAGAACCTCAGAACTATGATGAAGCTAAAGGTAAGAAACAATGGGAAGAAGCAATGAAGGAAGAGTTCAATGCACTAGAGGAGAACAAGACATGGGAACTTGTTCCCAAACCAAATGGTAAGAAAGTAATTGGAAATAAATGGGTTTATAAAGTGAAGAAGCTTGCAGATGGAAGTATAGCCAGATACAAAGCTAGATTGGTGGTGAAAGGCTATGCCCAGACCTATGGCATAGATTATGATGAGACATTCAGTCCCGTAGCTAAGATGTCAACTATAAGGATAATCATTGCTATTGCAGCTTCAAAAGGATGGACTCTAAGTCAATTGGATATAAAGAATGCATTCTTGAATGGATACATATCAGATGAGGTATACATGGAACAACCTCAAGGGTTTATAGATTCCAGGTATCCAAATTTTGTTTGCAGGTTGAGAAGAGCATTGTATGGATTGAAGCAAGCTCCAAGAGCTTGGAACTATAGACTGGTGAAGTATCTCAATGATCTTGGATATCAAAGTTCAAAAGCAGATTCAAGTCTACTTATCAAAAGAACAGAGGAAGGTACAATCTACATTTGTATTTATGTAGATGACATTATAATCACAGGTACTTCAGATGAAGGAATCAAGGAGGTAAAGAGATTACTTGAGAAAGAGTTCAAGATCAGTGACCTAGGAAAGTTGTCATACTTTCTTGGAATGGAAGTCACTTATACAGATCATGGCATATATGTATCACAAGAAAGGTGTCTTCTGAATCTATTGAAGAAGTTTGATATGGAAAATTGCAGAGAAGCTTCAACTCCACTCGAAGTTAATCACAAGCTCAGTAAATATGATGGTGTAGAATACAAAGATATGAGGAAGTATCAATCTCTTGTGGGTAGTTTGATTTATGCTACACTAACAAGACCTGATCTTAGTTATGCAGTGGGAGTTTTGCCACAATTCATGCATTGTCCAAAGGACCCACATTGGATTGCAGGTCAAAGAGTTCTCAGATATATCAAAGGAACTATAAAGGAAGGATTATATTATCCTTTTACATCATATTTGAAGTTGAGAGCCTACAGTGACTCAGACTGGGCAGGTAACCAGGATGACAGAAGATCAACTCATGGCTACATGATATACATTGGTGATAAGCTTGTAAGTTGGTGTTCAAAGAAACAACATTCAGTAGCATTATCATCAACTGAAGCTGAGTACAAAGGACTTGTGGAAGCAGCTAAGGAGGTGTAGCTCAAGCGTAAGCACCACCTCCTTTGCTTGTCAATCCGCGGAGACGTGAGGACCGGTATGAAGACCACGAGCAAGTGAAGGCACAAGTGCGTGAGTGAAAGCACACAAACATGCACACACATACACACACGCGCGCACAAAGTAAGATCAAAGAGAGGAACAATGGAAAGCTTAGATTGCAAAAGAGTTCTCTTACAAAAGCTCTATTCTCTCACCAGCTAACCCCAAAAATGAGCTCTCTAGCTCTTTTTATAGTTTTTTGACTAGTTTTGGCCCTGTCCAGACCTAGTGTCCGGCCTAGTTAAAAATTAGGTTCCAGGGCTTATTTGAGGGCTCAAACGAAGTCTAAAAATTATGAAAATTGGTACGATGGTACTTCTAATACTCCTCAAGCTCGAGGACTCCTCGGCTTGCACAAAATGGAGCTACAAAAATAGAAAATGGTATTTACAAAGGTTTTAGTGATGGAATTCACTATTTTTGTAGGGGATTCTTCTGAAAAGTTGACATGTACTTCATGGAGCTCCCTACTTGCTCCCTTTCCTTGTGTGTCCACCTTTTGATGTGCTTCCATGCTTTGTCCTTGACTTTGAGCTTCAACACTCCCCCCCCCTCTCGAGTCTGTCGTCCCTGACAGACCCTTGTTGTAGTGGTTGTTCCAAGTAGTGTCTTGAGAGGGAGTGTCCCTTCTGTATGAACAAAAGTCGTCTGACTTCTAGATGTATCTGGTTCTTTATCTATCACTGCGAGTCTTTGCAAGTTGTAGTCTCTTGGAATATGCTTCTTCCTTGGATTCCAGCATGACTGTGTCGTTGTGAGTCTCCATTGATGTTTTCGAGATCTTCCACAGTTGATGTTCATAGTAGTCATGCCAAGTACTCATAACCCATATTGAGTGATGGGTAAGTGTGTTTGTGCATGGGTTGAGGAAAATAGGTGCCTTGTGCACGGCCTTGTAATGTAGCCCTATGAATGCTTACTTGGGAAATGCATTGGAAGAAGTATGGTGCAAAAATTGGGATCTTGAGCTAAGTGCTCAAGGTTATGCTGACGAAGAGGTTTCCTAAGGTATCATGGTTATGGTGTTTCCAAAGTAAAGATACTTACCATGGAGAAGGTTGATCGATGTTTATCTCTTCATGTTGTACACTCGGCCTTTGGGATGGAACATTGTTGATGAATGTCCATGTTGATGGTCCACTGATGAGATCTTTTGAGTGATTGATCCTCTCTCCTCTTTTCAAAGCAACATTTGCCAAATACTGAGAATTGAATTTCTTTATATTCCTTGGCAAACAACATTGGGTAACTACACCAAGCTGAGTTTCACATATTCTCTTTAGCTCACCATACGCAGGAGTCTTCTCCTCCAGAACTACCCTTTGCAGATATCTATGTGGATGCTAGGGTACATGAAGTAGTTAAGCATCACTCAAGTTGCGGACCTTCAAGCTCTTCATTCCTACCATGGTAAGAGAAAATCATAGTTGTAGATGCCATGTTCATGTCAAATGCTTGTCATCTACCAGATAATGCAGCAATAATATCATCTGCTGGTCGAGACACACTTCTATCCAAATTGATAAATGCCTAGTAATCAACAATTCCACCTTCAACTAAGCATGAATCATGCATGTTTCATAAGCTAAACCTGGGAACAAGCTCTCTCCCGCTTTTCTTTCTCTCTTTTTTTTTTTTTTTTGAGGAAAAAGATATCACAAAACAAGAACACAAAAGTTAGTATCAATAGAAATATTTGACATATGTCACTGTGCTCTTGTGCGTGGGATTCTCAAGTGTGTCTATGCACGGCCGTGTAATGTGGCCCTATATTAATGCATACTGTGGAAATGCATGACCTGAATGGTGCAAAAGACAGGGTTGTGCAAGGAGCACATGGTGGTCGCTCGTTCGAGGCTTTCGATGTTATTTGCGGAGGTTGATGCCGACCTTGGTGGAGGTATCCATTGAGTGTCGAACTGATGTAATCCTCCTTATTGGAGTCCATTTTAGAACATCATTTGGCACTGTAGGGGTCACTTCAGGCGTCTTCCTGTTTGGATGCTTTCTGAACTGTGGTATCCAGTGTGGTTGACGCTTTGGTTCGGTGGAGGCTACTTGTACTTTTGGCTTCCAAACCCATATCCTTTTTGCATGTCTTCCTACTAATGTTGAAGAGCTGATTTGATCTTCCTCTAGTCTCTGTACGTGGTTCTTACCCTTTTCTCTTTTTGGCTTCTTTGTTGAGACCTTTCGCATGTGGAAGAACATAGGTTGTTGTGGATGTAGGAGCTTCTTAGGTACCCACATCTGTAATTGCCCTTGTTGAGCTGCAGCTAACTTCTTAGGCACCCAAACTTGTTGGATACCTTGTGATTGAGCTTGTCTGAGCTGCTTCCTTCGTCTTCTGGCCTGGTCGGCTTGCCTGGATGGAATTTGTGGGGGCAAGGCAGGTGGTTGCTCTCCTTTGCGTACCCATATCTGCTTCATGCTCGGAACTGCTTTCTTATCAAATGGTGTCTTTCTATTTGATGTAGCAGTTGTCGTGAACGGTTGTGTTTGCTTGTGTGGTGGACTCATTACTGTGGCTACTTGATTCTTTGGAGAAGAAGAAAGATCCACCCGCCTTCGAACCTGGTCTTCCACGATTGACTCCTTCTGCATCATAGAGCTTTTGACACATACAACATCTTCATCCATATGATTAGTCTTAGAAGAGCTAAGAGAGTGTGGGGTGCCATGATCTGGGAGCATGCAGTTCTCTAATTCTAATGTAATGCATTGTTCATGTACCCAAACTTGAAGAATTTTACTTCTTAGGTTTAAGTTAACTGCATGGTCATAGATCCAATCTTGACCCAAGACAAGTGGTTCTGTAAGGTTCTCATCTTCACACACTAGCGCTTTGACTTTCATTGGAACATCCTCGCCCAAACAAGGGGTTTCCACACCTCCTAATCCGATGAGATAAGCTTCTATGGGATTGATGTTCAACTGCAAGTCTTGGCAGTAGGATAGTCTAACTGCACTACTTGCTGCTCCTGAATCAATCAATGCTTTCACAGTCCTTGCACCCTTTCCTTGTCCTATCTCTATGGTCACAAATGGACGTCGGTCAATGACTTGAGAAGTCGCTCTGCCTGATTTTTGGCACATATCCATGTGATATTTTGGAGCTTTTGAGTTGACATCTAGGCCTAGTCGCCTTAACTTATTTCGCCTAATACGCTCTCTGGCCTCTGCCTGTGCTTCTTCTCTCACCCTTAACTCTTCTTCTTTTCACTTCTTAGCAGTGCTGTGTCTCATAAGCATATCCTCTGTAAGAGGTTCTTGGTATAACTTGACTCTACATCCACTAATATGGTTGGGCAAGATATCACCTTCTAAAGTAGCCAATTCAACTGCACCGCTAGTGGAAATTCTGTTAATGATCATGGGTCCATATCCTCGTTTTTCCAACTTACGGGCATGTTGTTTTAGTGTGTAAACCAACGCTAGATCTCCCTCTTTCAGTCCCTTATCCTTAATGTGTGCATCGAAGTATGCCTTTTGCCTTTTCTTTGCAGCGTAGATGCCTGCAGCCGCTCGTAGGCTTGTCTCACCTAAGCGTTCTGTTGGAATCAATATCCTATTGGTCCAATATTCTCCACTAAGTACAGAATGTATAGCTGTGATACTACTCCCTCCTACAACAAATATCGACGGGCGCTCTGGCTACACTATATTCCTCTCATCCTGCCCGCTCGGGTTCAAATCCCATTAACAGCACGTTCGCGAAAGTATCTTTTTATTGTATCTCAAAAAGCATACGATAGCTTTACAAGGAGCGATAGCGTACAACGTTTTACGATAGCTTTTATTTTCTGAATTGATCTACAATCGCAGATTTTACGAAGTGCTTTATTGGTGCTTTTGAAGGATCAAGAGTACTATATAACAAGAGCTTGGGTTCATTGTATGTATCCTTCACCTAGGATCAACACAAGCTTTCTAGAGCTTGGACCTCAATAGAGGTGGTGTTTCTTCTAGCACATGGGGCAGCCATGGTGCTAACTTGAAGCATGTTGAGGAGCAGCTATGGAGTTCTTCTTAATGATTCTTCTTGGAGAAGATGAAGGGTGTGCTCACACTCTAGCTCATGGAGAGGAGGTTATCTCTTGTTCATGGCAAGAAGACTTGGTCATTAGCAGCTTGATGGTGAGGATCGGCCATCTACATGATGTATTTGAAGATTGTCTTCCACAGGAAGATATTAGGTTGAAGATTATCTTCTACAAGAAGATGTCTGGCTACTTCAAAGACATTGGATGGGACCATCTACATGATTTTGAGGATTATCTTCTACAGGAAGATATTAGGTTAAAGATTGTCTTCTACAAGAAGATGTCGGGCTACTTCAAAGACATTAGATGGTGATTAACATAAGATTCACATCTTATGTTAAGTATTCAGGTACATATTCTCTTTATGCACACAGGTACTACTTGCAGTTTATGCACACAGGTACTACTTGAAGTTTATGGAGGCTGTGGCGTTCATATCAGGAGGAGTCCTATTCGGCATAGGTACAAGAGAATCAGTACTTATATGCTTTATGCATATTTTTATGAGGTGTTTGAGAAGGTGTGTTCACATGAGTTTGAGGATTTTCGGCAACAATCTTGTTAGCATTCTATACTACTTTATAAGTATGTGATCTTTTCACACATGTATCTGACTTAGGGTCTTCCATAGCCTAAGTTTAGATGTAGGTTTGTTGACCATCAGTTTCACACTGATCCTTCCTCATTCAGTCACTCATATTCACTCTTCTATAACCTATTAGGTCACACATCTCATGTATATTCAGATTACTGCCCACACATCTGAATATGTTTGTTACATTGTACATTCACTCATTCATCTATTTCTCATCACATAGAATGGTTGAGAGTTTTGCTCCCACATTGTACATTGAACATTGGTATATATGATACTATGAGTAAGCGATGGCTTACGTAACACCTTACACATGACGTCTATTCTTTCTCTATCTTTGTCTCATCATCTGTATGATTAAGTTGTGGTATGTTCATGTTTTGTCAATATGGAAGATTGCTGGAATTAATGTTGTACATGACTGGAACTATGGAACCATGGACCTGTGACATGAGCCTAAGGGCCTACCTCACTTCCAACATTTGGTGTCAGAGCACTAAGGTTTTGGTTACAGAACTTTAGATCTTTGGCATCAATGCATTAAGGCTCATTCATAATCCCAGGTTCCTAGACTTCCAGATTTACAACATATGATTTGAAAGCATCTTCTAATATTTGACATTTGACATACACACTTAATCTAGATGAGTAGAGATTTGAGGATTAGACACTTCAGTTACATTCATCAGTCTGGAGTACGAAGTTGATGATCTGTTAGCAGCCGAATATTTTTGGAAGGGTATGCAAATACTTTACAAAAGTATTGTTTGAAGACCCAGACTTGATGAAGAGAAGACTACTTCAAATTCAAGGAAGAACAATGGTTTAGAGAAGATGAAGGAATCAGATCAACATCAAATCACAGGTATCAGTTTCTACTATCAGATTATCATTTGCAGGTCATATCTTAGAAGAGCAGTTACGAAGAGTTTTGAAGAAATTCAAGGAATGCTTTTATACACTTTCATTATTTGAAAGTTAAAGGCTACATCAAAACAGGTATCTAGAGGTTTTTCTAGAGAGTTTTGAGAAGATCTCTTTCATGGCAAGAAAGTTCATCTAAGAAGACAAGCGCAGAGATGAGATGAGTTTTTCAGCCAATTTTCTGTTGTAAGTTGGTTGGATATCAAGGTACAAATGTATCTAGAGAAGGTAACTCTAGAAGGGCAATTCATCATTTAGACAACGATTGGTGAATTTAGTCGTTTCAAACATTTGAAACAACATTTTGATTCAGAGATATGAGGAGATGGTAAAACATGTTTCTATATTCAACTTCCATTTATATACCATGTTTGTTTTATCTCTTACTCTTACATTAGAGGAAGAGAAAAGTTCATTCGAAGAAGTCAAGAGTGCTTGCTACTTCAAGATGAAGAGAACAAAAGGTATGGAAGAGAAGTTTGAAGATGTTGACATCATCAGGTGGAAGAAAGACGCA
This sequence comes from Ceratopteris richardii, assembly GCA_020310875.1. NCBI lineage: Eukaryota > Viridiplantae > Streptophyta > Polypodiopsida > Polypodiales > Pteridaceae > Ceratopteris > Ceratopteris richardii. The sequence goes on from CM035429.1 coordinate 55,094,133, forward strand.
GAAGAAGAAAGTCCATCATTTCCAAAAGAAAAGTAAGGCTTCCTTTTCTCATATATTTTCCATATACTTTTCCTATTTTATCCTCTACACCCAAAGACAAGTCTACGAGAACATCTTGTTTAAAGAAGAAGCAGTTTCTTGTTTTGCATTACACTTGGTCATGATTTAGTAGATTTGACAAAGAATTGCATTGAGAGAAACAAAAGCACTCATATGTGTATGAGTTAGTTGAAGCTTTTAAGCAGGCAGCTTATATGTTCCCTCAAAGAATTCTTGGAGTGTCAATACAGAGCTACTTGGTATATGACAAGTTGCAGAGAAGTATATTTCTTCTTTATCTAACTCTTGAGGTAAAAGAGTTTTTTGTAGCAGATGTTGAAGACTTGGGTTGAGGTTTTATGTTTGGAAAAGGTTACCTCATATTCAGTACTTTCAGAAACTTCAGAAAATTCAGAATCTTGTTGATGTACCAGTCAGTTGAAGAATCTACTTTCAGTGATTGTCTTGGATACATGTTTGTATTCAAAAAGGTGTTCCATCATATCCTATCACTTGATTGAAAAGTGGAGTTAGCCAAAAGAAAATCAAGGAGGTACTATCACATTTCACCCGGGTAAAATATGAAAGTTATGAAGTATCAACTTGCAGCTTTTGGAGTTCTCAAGGTGAGAAGTTTGTCCACTTATGTTTCAAGTAGGAATTGCAGATTCCTTGAAGGATTTGTTTGAAGAAAAGTTTTACAACTTTTTGAGAAGCATGGACACTTGGAGACATTCAGGTAAACAAATCAAACATTCAGTCTTGAAGGTTTGATGAGAGCAGATTCTACACAGGAGAGATCATTGATCTTGTATGATCTTGTATGATCTTGAGTATTTATGATTCAGTTGTCTATCCTTTGTTTGTGAAGATTCTTAACATTGGAAGAAGTAATTCAAAGATTCAGATTCTATCAGATTTGTGTTGCAAAGAGATAGAAATACTTGTTATGTTGCAGAAGGTTATGAATCCTATAAAGCTTTCAGCAAGGTTTTATTATGTTAGGATCAGCTAACCTTATTCTAGATTTTGGAAAGCTGAAGAATGACATGGAAAGCTATTGGCATGTGCACAATGCTAATAAAAAGGGTTCAGAGATTTTGTTTCAGATACAGGTATTGATCACTAAACATCAGATTTATGAAGAAAGACGTTCCACATTTCATAAAGTCTGATATATTTGAAGAATACTGGATACTAGTGTTAAGTCATCCAGGGGGGTGATGAAACATGAAGACTTATTTTCAAGCCATATGTGAAAGAACGCAGATTCATACCTACAGGTATTCCTATTTCAGGTATTCCTATATTTTCTTTGTCAGGTTCTCTTTATGTTCCAGCTTTGAAAGAAGAAGGAAGAAGAAGAATGTTTGGAGAAAGTTCCTATTAGGATGTTCCTGTTCAGGAGAAGGTTCCAAAGTTCTATTTGAAGAGAAGCTTGATATTTCATAAAGGTATATTTCAGACGTGCGCACATATATGTTTATACCAAGTTTTGAAGGAAAGAGGTATGAAGGATTTAAAGGATGAAGACATGATGACATCATAGATTTTTTTACTCATATTGAGTTGAGTACAGTCAGAGATGAACCACTAGTGTTCATAATACACTAAGTTGTGAGTTGATAGTCACAGGTTCCAGGATTTAGTTCCTGATTTTGTTTAGTGTATTTACATGACACAGCAGAAGTACGTTGAGAAACCTTTTTGGAAGGTAAATGCAAATATGTGGATCCTAGTGTATGTTTTCAAGTTTGTGAAAACAGGAGATAGCAGGTTCAGGAGAAAATTCATGCTATATTTGTTATCAAGCAGTGATTGCTTGGTGTGTACACTATTGGATATCTAGTTTGCATATTTTCTCAAGTATTATGGTTCATATTCAGCAAAGTTCAGATTTTTGAAGGAAAGTCAAATTCAGTTTTGAAGAAGACTTTTGAAGAACAAGTTCTGAAGTGTGGGAGAACAAGCTTGAAGCTTGTGCTAATTTGCAGTTTGTGACAGATTGCAGATCCAGTCCAGATTGTGCCAATATGACATTGCAGGGGGGATTGTTGGAATCAATATCCTATTGGTCCAATATTCTCCACTAAGTACAGAATGTATAGCTGTGATACTACTCCCTCCTACAGCAAATATCGACGGACGCTCTGGCTACACTATATTCCTCTCATCCTGCCCGCTCGGGTTCAAATCCCATTAACAGCACGTTCACGAAAGTATCTTTTTATTGTATCTCAAAAAGCATACGATAGCTTTACAAGGAGCGATAGCGTACAACGTTTAACGATAGCTTTTATTTTTTGAATTGATCTACAATCGCAGATTTTACGAAGTGCTTTATTGGTGCTTTTGAAGGATCAAGAGTACTATATAACAAGAGCTTGGGTTCATTGTATGTATCCTTCACCTAGGATCAATACAAGCTTTCTAGAGCTTGGACCTCAATAGAGGTGGTGTTTCTTCTAGCACATGGGGCAGCCATGGTGCTAACTTGAAGCATGTTGAGGAGCAGCTATGGAGTTCTTCTTAATGATTCTTCTTGGAGAAGATGAAGGGTGTGCTCACACTCTAGCTCATGGAGAGGAGGTTATCTCTTGTTCATGGCAAGAAGTCTTGGTCATTAGCAGCTTGATGGTGAGGATCGGCCATCTACATGATGTATTTGAAGATTGTCTTCCACAGGAAGATATTAGGTTGAAGATTATCTTCTACAAGAAGATGTCTGGCTACTTCAAAGACATTGGATGGGACCATCTACATGATTTTGAAGATTATCTTCTACAGGAAGATATTAGGTTAAAGATTGTCTTCTACAAGAAGATGTCGGGCTACTTCAAAGACATTAGATGGTGATTAACATAAGATTCACATCTTATGTTAAGTATTCAGGTACATATTCTCTTTATGCACACAGGTACTACTTGAAGTTTATGGAGGCTGTGGCGTTCATATCAGGAGGAGTCCTATTCGGCATAGGTACAAGAGAATCAGTACTTATATGCTTTATGCATATTTTTATGAGGTGTTTGAGAAGGTGTGTTCACATGAGTTTGAGGATTTTCGGCAACAATCTTGTTAGCATTCTATACTACTTTATAAGTATGTGATCTTTTCACACATGTATCTGACTTAGGGTCTTCCATAGCCTAAGTTTAGATGTAGGTTTGTTGACCATCAGTTTCACACTGATCCTTCCTCATTCAGTCACTCATATTCACTCTTCTATAACCTATTAGGTCACACATCTCATGTATATTCAGATTACTGCCCACACATCTGAATATGTTTGTTACATTGTACATTCACTCATTCATCTATTTCTCATCACATAGAATGGTTGAGAGTTTTGCTCCCACATTGTACATTGAACATTGGTATATATGATACTATGAGTAAGCGATGGCTTACGTAACACCTTACACATGACGTCTATTCTTTCTCTATCTTTGTCTCATCATCTGTATGATTAAGTTGTGGTATGTTCATGTTTTGTCAATATGGAAGATTGCTGGAATTAATGTTGTACATGACTGGAACTATGGAACCATGGACCTGTGACATGAGCCTAAGGGCCTACCTCACTTCCAACACGTTCTAGATCAAAGATCCTAGAGGACAATTCATGTCCATTCCACTCATACTCCTGTGCTACTTTTAATGTTGGGATTAGGAAATCTAAAGGTAGCACAACATTCTATCCAAAGACCATCTGAAATGGGGTGGCATTGAGTACTGTTTTGTAGGCAACTCGGTAAGCCCAAACAGCATGATGAAGCTGTTTGTCTCAATCAGAGCGTTTATTATTTACCAGTTTTGTCAATACGTTACAAAGGATCTTATTGGTGCTCTCGGCTTGTCCATTAGCTTGGGGGTGATAAGGGGCAGACTTCTTATGTATCACCAAGAATTCTTGGAGAAGATTTTCAATGACTTCATTCAAGAAGTGTGTGCCTCTATCGCTCACTAACTCTATTGGTAGCCCATATCTCGTGAACACATTCTCGAATAAGAACTTAGCCGTAGTCTGAGCATCATTCTTTGTTGTGGCTTTTACTTCTACCCACTTTGTAAGGTAATCTGTGGCTACAATAATATACTCTGCATGGGAGTTTCGAGCTGGGGGGTTAATAGGACCTATGAAGTCTATGCCCCACTTGGAAAATGCACGCCCTCCCATCATTGGCCTCAAGGGCATCTCGTCTTTTCTAACTGGATATTGTGCACGTTGGCATGTGTCACATTTCTTCACATAGGTATGTGCATCCATATGAACAGTGGGCCACCAAAGTCCTGAGAATAGAATGGTCTTGATCACTCAGTCAGGACCAAAATGTCCACCTGCAACACCGCTGTGTGCAGTTTCTAAGACTTTCAATAATCTGATTCGTGAACACACAGTCTTAAGTAACCATCTTTGCCTCTTCGGTATAGGTTATCTCCTACTAAGGCATAGCCTTGAGCCTCTTGTGCCATGCTTCGTCTTCTTGCTAGACTAGCCTCTTTGGGTAATCTTCCCGATCTCATAAACTCTACCAATGGAGCACTCCAATCAAGAATTAATGACACTTGATAAAGGGTGGCATGCTCCACTGGTGGTCTCTCTTTGCATATTGGACAATTCTTAATCCACTCATGTATTTCTTTGTCCATGCTAGGCCAATACACTCCTAAACGCTTCAGATTCTGCAATGTTTGTTGTTTAGAATAGTGATTTCCTAGCAATCCTTCATGAGCTTGCTGCAACCAACTACTATGTTCATCATCCTCGACACAACAAGCTAATACACCCTCAGTATCTTGTTTGTACATGCTTCCTGCCAATATGTGATATTTTTGTGATCTTACAATTTCTTCTTGTGATGTTTTCACATTCTTATTTGTAGGGCCAAAGGTTAGGACTGGTACCAACTTATTTGCCCATTTAGGAACGACTTCTAAATTGAACAGGTAAGCATCAGGTAATTCATCAGACACTCCTTGCGGTGACTCTCCTGAAGTGATGCGAGAAAGGTGATCTGCCCGAAGGTGGGTTCTACCTTTCCTGACAACAACTTCAAAGTCATATTCCATTAGTAAGAGGAACCATCTTACTAAGCGTCCAGTATTGCAAGGTTTATTGACCAAATATAACAAAGCTTGATGATCAGTGAAGAACTTGAACTTGTTGGCCAATAAATAGTGTCTAAACTTCTTCACAGCATATACCATGCCTAAGCCCTCTCGCTCAGTTGTGGTATAGTTTCGTTCAGCTGCGGTGAGTTGTCTACTAGCATATGCTATGGGCAAGTCTAAGTTTCCTTCACATGTGGGTTGTGCTAGCACACATCCTATGGCATGATTGGATGCATCCACATGTACATGGAATGATTTATTCCAATCAGGAGTGGTCAGTATTGGTGTTGTGCACAAACGTTTCTTCAGTTCATTGAAAGATTTCTCGCATTCATCGTTCCACTCAAAATTAGACAACAAGGCATAAAGGGGTCTAGCTATGATCGCGTACATGTGGATAAACCTACGGTAATATCCACAATGGCCCATAAAGGCTTGTACCTCTTTAACATTCCTTGGCCTTGGTAGCTCCGCTATGGCTCGTACCTTATCTTCATCTGTTGAGATTCCATTCTTAGAAATGATATGACCTAAGATTTTACCTTGACACACCATGAACACACACTTTTTTGGGTTCAGACACACTCGATATTCTCTACACTTGTTGAAGATTTGTCTGAGCTCAGGGATGTGAAACCTTCTTTCTTGGGAATTAGCACATAAATCATCCACATACACTTCTAAGCTCTTTTGCAAGAACTCTTTGAAGACATGACACATGAGCCTTTGGAATGTTGCAGGTGCATTGGTGAGCCCAAATGGCATCACACGAAATGCAAAGATTCCCCACTCTGTAGCAAAAGCTATTTTGTGTTGATCTTCTGGGGCAATGGCTACTTGATTGTAACCTGAAAACCCATCAAGGAAGCTATAAACTTCCTTGCCTGCAACCCGCTCAAAAAGGTGTTCCGTGATTGGAAGTGGATAACTATCTCTGATAGTAGCAGCATTAACTTTTTTAAGGTTAATACACACTCGCAACTTTCCGTTCTTCTTGGGCACCACTACAATGGGGGACACCCATTCAGTATGCTCAATCTCATAGATGAATCCAGCTTCAATCAACCTATCAATTTCTTCTTTTATTTTGGCTGCATAGGTATCATTATATGTGTAGGGCTTTTGTTTGGTGGGCTTGGCATCAGCAGTCATGGGGATAGTATGAGAGCAAATTCTTGGATCTACCCCTTTCAAGTCTCTATAGTGCCACGCAAACACATCCCTATATTCCCTTAATAGAGCTACAAGCTCCATTTCTTCTCTTGCACTTAGGTCATCTCCTATATATGTGCATCTCTCTTCGTTCTCTTCGATGGTCACTACAATCTTCTTGGTCTTTTCTCTATTATCATATGATTCTCCTATGATGGCCTCTCTCTTAGGCATTCGTACCAAAATTTTGCAGTCGTCAACTTCATATTTCTTGAAGTTTTCTGGTACGTCAAACAATGATTCCTCCTCTTCTTGTTTCACTGCTTTTCTTTTCTTTTTCTTTTGACTACTCTCACTTCCATCCTTTGAGTTTACTGTTTTAATACTTGTGAGAGGTTCTTCTTCTTTCTGGGTGAACACTCCTATATCTTCTAGATAGTGCTACTCTGAGTTAAAGCAACTATCCATCACAATGGACTCCAGATCATCGTCATTCTCTTCTTCTTCTATGACATCACTAGGGTCACATTCTTCTAGCAAGGGCTGACACATGAACACTGAGATATCATAACCCTCCTCATCACAATGAGGTGTCCATTGTTCTTCATTGACAGCAATGTCCATGGTGGCTAAGATTTCTGGCCAGCCATGAGGCTCAAATTCCTCATCTAGAAAGATCATCGGTGTATAGGTTGGGTCTTTAATTGGTCTATCTCCTGGCGAAGTTCCTTCTTCTCTTGCCTTTAAACATTTTTCCTCTTCCTCTGCGACCTTGCACATCCACAAATGAGTATCTTCATGCAGCCATGATGGATCAGGTGAACTTTTAGAATGCACAGAGATGGAATCTTCTTTCGCTTTGTGGATAGGATTCCACTGTAGGGGTGGTACATCTCTGAAGGAGTAATCCTTCAAATTGACCTTGGTGGTGACCCCTAAGTGTTGTAAGTACAAGGAGTCGGTTCCCCAATCCTGTACTATTTGCAATCGTCGTAGGAAGGGTCTTCCTAGGATCATCTCATAAACATTATTTTTCTCAAAGTCACGTATAGCAAATGTGTGCTCAAACTCTACACCACAAGTGGTTAGAGTTATCCCTTCGAGCAATCCTAGAGGTCTTTCAAAATGGCCGTCATCCATTTGAAGCTTCATTCTAGTTGGTCTTAATGTGGGTTTGCCCCATTGCTTCCACAAAGAGGTGGTCGCAATAGCAACACCCGCACCTGAATCTATGATTGCTTTGGTTGTGTAACCTTGGTGGGTGATTGGAAGATAAGTATTACCTTCTTCACCCTCACACATGTCTCCTATTCTATCGAGAGGTATCTCTGGAACTTTTTGCTTAGAGCTTGTTTTTGGCATGTTGGAATCAAGTTCTGGAACCTGATCCTTCACATGATTCCAAAGCTCAGGTTTTGCTTTGAGCAGCTCTTCTACAGTGAGATGACATTGAACCTTAGTGTTCTTCACGACATCTGTGTTCCTTGGAACCACTGAGTCTTCATTTCTTACTAGTATTGTGGGGGTTCTAATCTGGAGAGATTCAGATTCCCATGGGCCTGGAAATTGAGGCAGTTCTTCTAGGGTATTAGATTCAAAATCTAATCTTTCATCTTCTTGTTGTTCTGCTTCATCTCCGTAAATAGATGGAATGTCTTGGGGAAATTGATCATGAAGATCATCAATCTCAGGAATAGGAGGGGAGTTACCCTTCTCCTTGGCCCATTTCTCCTCTTGTATTTCGCGCAAGAACTCTTGAGAGTACTGTTGAATTGAAGGAGGCATTCCAGCATCCGTGGAATTAGGAACATAAGCTCCCATTGGTGGTGAGCTTCCTCTCTTAATAACTAGTTGAGCCTGTGGAGGTAAAGAAACTTGTGGTTTGTTTACCAACTGCTCTAATCTTTCTAGTAACCCTTGGAAATGCAAATCTGGTTTGACAGAGTTTGTCTGATTGAACTTTTGACTAGTCTCAAGTATGGCTTGAGCTTGTTCTACCATTTTTATGCACATTTTCATCCGTTCAATCTCTAAATCTGCTCTAGGGTAACTCTTGTCTAGGTTTGCAGCTGTAGGCCCTTCTTGAAGTTGAGCCTGGTAGGCCTTGAACATTATGTCCAAGCCTTCTGGGGTTGGATCTGCAAGAACAGACCCTGGTTGCGGTCTATTTGCAATGGGTGGTGGGGTGGGATGAGGTGGAGTGGATGGAGTTTCGGCATGCGAGGGGCTTTGAGATGCAATGTCTTCTATTTTTGTTTTCGCTTCTTTTAAGCTTTCTTCTAGTTCCGATAACTTTTTATTCCACTTGCGATTGGCCTTCTCTCTGGCATCCTTCCATGTTCTTGTTTTCCTCTTACTAGGCTCTCCTGATTCACTCGACTCTGATTGTTCTGCTGGTTTGTCCTGTTTTAAGGCTTGTGCTCTAGTGACAGCTTGTATAGGAGCCACATTGCTACTACTTGAACTTGAATATGCCACTAAGCCTACCACATTAATGGGTGTAATCTTGGGTGCACTGGAGGGGTTTCTTGGACAATCTCTGGGGAGATGGTCTTTGCCACAATCAGGACAAAAAGCCTGTATTGTGATAGCCTGTCCTTGACTCGAAGATGGTGGGTGGGGACAGTCACGAATGAAATGGTCACCATGACATCTGAAACAAGATCCTCTAGGGGCTTGTGGTCTCATTTGTCTCAACTGGGGCCTAGGGTTAGGATTTGTGTACATGACATTGGAGTATTCTGGCTCCCAATTTTGCTCCATAGGTGGTGCCTCATATTGATACGAGTAAATCTCACTATGTTCAGGTGACTCTGTGTAATAAGCATGTGGACTACCTTCATGGGAGTAGTCTGAACTATGAGCATGAGAGTCATTATCTGGTATCAATGGGGTTAGTGGCACCAATGCTCTATTTGGATTTTCCTCTCCCACAGCATATTTGACTGGAATCACATTGGCAGGAGTTGGTGGTTGGTTTCCCAAGACTGTTTGTGGCCTATATGGTGCCTGATATTGCTGTTGTGGTCTATAATATGGCTGTTGGTATTGGTTCTAATACCTACCTTGTTGGTAAGGTTGCTGATAAGTTTGTCTAACAGCCTGCCTATTGTAGGGACAATCTTGAGCCGTGTGGTTCGTGTATTTTCTCTCAATAGTGCAATATGGAGCATTCCTTTCTCTAATGTTTTGGTTTTGCATTGGGCATACATTAGCCATGTGGTCACCCCCGCAAGTATAACACCGATTCAATGGAATGACTCTCTGTGTTTGTTTATTTTGGACTCCCAGCTGCTTGGCAACTTGCTCAGCTAACTCCTCTATTTCCGTGGAGATTTTTGAAGTATGACTAGTAAAACTATCTGAATCCTTATAGAGTTTGGATAATCCTAACTCCTCACCCAAGTTATCTTCTATGTCAATGCATGTCCGCACGCACTCTTCTATGGATCTAGGCTCTTTCAAGTATACATATGATCTTAACTTTGTGCTCAGTAAGCCATCTAAGAACAAAGCCACTTGTTTGGCTGGTGTGGGTAGCTCTGGAGCAGGGCATCTTTCTAGGTTCTATCTAAACCTTCTACCTGCTAATCGCATTGTTTCTTGGGGTGTCTGCTTGAAGCTGTGGATCAAAGATGATGTGTTATGCCTGATACCACTCTTGGAAAATTCTACAATGAATTCGTCTAGCAGTTGACCTATATCGCGATAGTTATGACTACTCAGTGGTTGAAACCAAGCTAAGGCAGTGCCCTTAAGAGTCAGACCAAATGCCTCGTACTGGGTGAACAAATCCTCAACATGTTCGGCTCTTAACACTTGTTTGAACTCGGCCACATGATCATAAGGATCTCCTGACTCGTCAAAATAATTCTTCATTGCCTTGATCACTTGAGTGGGTCTAAGGGTTCTTGGGTGCTCTCGGGGTCTAGGCAATGGAAAATCATGTTCATCTCTTTGTTGCCTATGTGCTTGATGTCTCTCTCTTTCAGGTCTTTCATTTTCAAATCCTGCTCTATTTCTGCCCACCGTGTGTGCAAAACTTACCTCAGGTCTCTCTCTAGTTCTTTCTCTCTGGGCTTCATGAGCTTGGGATGATCCTACTCCTTGGAGGCCATGGGAAACATTGGATCTTAGTGGAGGGAAAATCAATTCATTCTTCCAAGTATATGCATTTCTATCATGTTCTGTTACCAAGAATATCTTCTCTGATGTGTTATCCAGGTAGACAACTTTGCCTGGTATCTCAGGATCTTTGAATTCATAGATGATAATTATGCCCAATTGGCTAGGTTGATCTGGCTTGAATCTCCAAAAGGCTTCCTCTGTTTCTCTATTCAAAAATAGTTCTATGCTTTTGTTGTCTTGAGGGATCCAGTCTGGAGTGATCACTCTGGTCAAAACTGATTTGCATCTAGGAGTCTGGGGTCCTTGTCCTACATTTCCTTGTTCTAGGTCTCCTATCTCATTCTCATGAATGATATTTCCAAACTCATCGGTCCTATCTGGTTGGTTGGTAACCACATACATGGTTCCTTCCTTATCAATGTATGAACCCTCTTCGAACTTGACCACCGGGTGTTCAAGTCCAAAGGATTGATCTGGATTTTTTAGTTGGACCACTGATCGCCTCAGGCCATCCTCATAGATGCGAGCACCTAATCGGTTGGTCCGAATATATTCCAACTATGTCTTATAGGGACCTTCTGGTGTTTGTAGATGGGCAGTCCCTGAGCCACCTGCAGGTTTTCCCATGCTAAAAGACATTTCTGAATCACTTGTGTCTGAACTTAGTAAAAGATGATCACTTAGTTGTTGTGCCCAAGACTTGGATGTATGGTTGACACTAGCCTCAGAAGATCTAATGCTTTGTTTATCCTTGCCTAAGTGTCTACCAGATCTCAGGTTCATATGCTTTAGTCAAGAGTCCAAATTTTCCCCTTGGTATGGTTCAAAATTCTTTGGAGCCCCCTTGGTTCCCTAGTCCCACTTGAGGGTCAACTTCAAATTATCCTATCTCAAAATCAACGCATTATTGTTGAAAAAAACAGTTGAGATCGTGTAGGATTTGAAACGGGCTTTCCAACGAGCTATAGAGCTCAAAAAATGGACTTCGGATGAAAAAGTTATGTCAAATCAGGCTCCTGGGGGTCAAAACAGTCAAACAGGACCTTTTAAAGAAAATCGCGATGTGGTGAAATCAAGAGAATCGCGATTTTGTGAAATCAGAGAATCGCGATTTTGAGCACAAAATCGTGTTTTTGAAAATCGCGATGTTGAGCACAAAATCGTGTTTCTGAAAATCGCGATGTTGAGCACAAAATCGTGTTTTTGAAAATCGCGATTTTGAGCACAGAATCGTGTTTTTTGACATGAAAATCGCGATTTTGAGCACAGAATCGTGTTTTAGAGAATCGCGATTTTGTCTCAGAGAATCGTGATTCACAAAATCGTGTTTTTTGACATGAAAATCACGATTTTGAGCACAGAATCGTGTTTTAGAGAATCGTGATTTTGTCTCAGAGAATCGTGATTCACAAAATCGTGTTTTCACAAAATCGTGTTTTTTGACATGAAAATCGCGATTTTGAGCACAGAATCGTGTTTTAGAGAATCGTGTTTTTTGACATGAAAATCGCGATTTTGAGCACAGAATCGTGTTTTAGAGAATCGTGTTTTTTGACATGAAAATCGCGATTTTGAGCACAGAATCGTGTTTTAGAGAATCGCGATTTTGTCTCAGAGAATCGTGATTCACAAAATCGTGTTTTTGAGAATCGCCTTTTTCACAGAATCGTGTTTTTGGCTGAAAATCGTGATTTATGAGAATCGCGATTTTGAGCACAACCACAGAATCGCGATTCTGAGAATGACCACAGAATCGTGATTCTTTCAGCCAATTTTTAGGCGGGAAAACAGAAAATCGTGATTTTTCAAAAAAATTTGAATTTTCACAGAATCGCGATTTTCATCACAAAATTGCGCTTTTTGGCGGGAAATTCAAATTTCTGAGCGCCGGCAATGGCGAGCTCCGTATGAGCAGAAAATCATGGAAAAAACACAGCGCTTGCTCTACCTTGCACCTCCTAACTCCTTCCCTCACAATAATGCATGAAAAATGGTATGAAAATGGTGAAAATGCACTAAAAACAAGAAATTTCTATGAAGAAGAAGATGGAAGAAGGTGGAGATGATGATGATGATGAAGACGAAGAGGAAAAAACAGGAAATGATCTGAAATGACAATTTTTTTACCTTCCAACGTCGCAAATCTACGATCTTACCATCACAACGCTCGTCCTCGAAGCTCTCTCCCCGGCAACGGCGCCAAAATTTTGGTGTAGCTCAAGCGTAAGCACCACCTCCTTTACTTGTCAATCCGCGGAGACGTGAGGACCGGTATGAAGACCACGAGCAAGTGAAGGCACAAGTGCATGAGTGAAAGCACACAAACATGCACACACATACACACACATGCGCACAAAGTAAGATCAAAGAGAGGAACAATGGAAAGCTTAGATTGCAAAAGAGTTCTCTTACAAAAGCTCTATTCTCTCACCAGCTAACCCCAAAAATGAGCTCTCTAGCTCTTTTTATAGTTTTTTGACTAGTTTTGGCCCTGTCCAGACCTAGTGTCCGGCCTAGTTAAAAATTAGGTTCCAGGGCTTATTTGAGGGCTCAAACGAAGTCTAAAAATTATGAAAATTGGTACGATGGTACTTCTAATAATCCTTAAGCTCTAGGACTCCTCGGCTTGCACAAAATGGAGCTACAAAAATAGAAAATGGTATTTACAAAGGTTTTAGTGATGGAATTCACTATTTTTGTAGGGGATTCTTCTGAAAAGTTGACATGTACTTCATGGAGCTCCCTACTTGCTCCCTTTCCTTGTGTGTCCACCTTTTGATGTGCTTCCATGCTTTGTCCTTGACTTTGATCTTCAACAGGAGGTCATATGGATGCAGACATTGTTCAAGAGCTTAGGCATTGATCAAGGTACATCTACAATACATGGAGATAATATGAGTTCACTTTATCTTGCAGCAAATCCAGTTTTTCATGCAAGGACAAAGCACATAGAGATACAATATCATTTTCTCAGAGAAAAGGTAATGGAGAAGGAGATTGAAGTGGAGTATATTTCTACTAAAGATCAGTTAGCAGACATAATGACAAAGAGCTTGGATGGTGTGAAGACCAGCAGATTCAAAAGCATGGCAGGAGTAAAAGAAAAGAAGATGATATGAAGAAAGAGAGAATGTCAATTAATGATTGAGGGGGAGCTGTTGGAGAAACAATCACTAATTGGACATATATTTGAAGGTCAAATCTTAGGAAGAAAACCCCATGCCTATGTGAAGGGACAAATTCACAAGTGTATCATATTTGTAAAGTTAGTTTCCTTTAGTTCTAGAAGTTTTTTAAAAAGTCACGAGAATGTGAAAATCTATATAAGTTAGTTTGTATCAACTGACGCGAGAGAGAAGAAGTGGAAGAGAGTGATAGAAAGAGAGAAGGAGTTCATTTTATACGACTGAGTATAGTCGGGCTTCTCTGAGTGAGAAAGCATCTGTAAAACTTCTGAGTTTTCATAGCTGTGAGAAAGAACTAAGTAAAGTTCTGTGTATGAGACTCTCTCCATCATCTCCATGCTTGCCTACTGTGTGATGAAGTTAAAAGTTCAAGTTTTCCAAGCAAGTCGATGACTGGCATCGAATCTTGGCTGATAAGTCATTATTTTCATTCTCTATGTGTTACCTGTTGTTGAATCTTTTAAAAACATGAGGTTTGTGGAGCAACTCGATGCCTGGCATCGAGTTTCAGAATAAAATCGATGCCTGGCATCGACTTCTAGCATACAAGTGGTCTTCTTCATGTGTGTGTTCAAGAGACTATTTTTGGTGCAGAAAAAGAGGCTAAAAAAGCTCAAAGTCCATGCCCGGCATCGACTTTGGTTGAAATTCGATGCTAGGCATCGAATTTTTATTTTTAGACACCTAGGATTACTAAAACAGGCAAAATTTCCACTTTTGAAAGTCATACAGGGTGATCTTGTGAAGGCCATAACTTGAGTTCTAGAGATCCGCTTCATGCATATGATAGCTTGTTGGAAAGCTCTACTCTTCTAGTTTCATCCACTAAAGTTTCATGGAGAAATAATACTTGAGCTAAGAGAAAATAGCAAAATACTAAAGGTATGTCATTTCAGTGACTAGAAAAATCTGAAGAAGCAAAGTTCTTGGTTTTGGCTATCATTTCTCAAAGTTTGGAGTGGCAATGAGTTAATGGTGACCATAGAGGTGTTCTAGTGTCACATTAATTCATTTCTTGTGGTGTTTTACACATCAACACCATCAAAAACTTATCAAGAAGATGCTTTCCTTTAACCATACATCGTGTCGTTTCAAGTAGAGTTCTATTTTTATGCTCGACAACACCATTTTTTTGAGGTGTATATGGCACCGTACATTGGTGTGAAATACCTCTTTCATGAAGAAAAGCATTAAACTCATGTGACATGTATTCACCGCCACAATCTGTGCGTAGAGTCAAAAGCTTTTGTGAAGAAAAATTTTGAGCCATAGCAAAAAATGCTTTGAAGCAAGAAAATACCTCATTCTTTGCTTTCATAGGATACACCCATGTATGGCAAGTAGCATCATCAATGAAGGTAACAAAATATACATGCTTCCCAAAAGATGGAGTCTTGACAGGACCACATACATCACTATGAACAAACTGCAATTTTCTTGTAGTGTGTGTATGACTATCTTTTGGAAAAGAAGCACGATGCATTTTTCCAAGAATGCAACCTTCACATGCATGCTTTTCAATGGACTCAAATGTAGGAAAACCAATAACCATGTCCTTCTTTTGCAAGTAAAGCAAACTATTGAAGTTCAAGTGACCAAAACGAGCATGCGAAAGCTCCATTTCAGCCATGGAAGAAGTATGAGCAACCAAGGCATTTGAGGCAACCCTCTTGTATGTATCCATGCGATACAAACCATTACATAATGTACTAGACATCACGATAACATCGCCATTGCTCAAATCATGAACCATACACTTATCATCAACAAAGTGTACATGAAGTCCAACTTTGGCAATCAATGGAACTCAAATTAAGTTCTTTTTTATACTGGGCACATACAATGCATTTTTCAAGAGAATCACACCTCCATTTGCAATCGTAAGCTCAATTTCTCCTCCAATGATAGGATAAGAGGCATTGTTTGCACACACCACATGTACTCCTTTGGGTGCATCTTTCAAAGATGCAAAAAATCTTTTGCATGATTTATGTGCTTTGAAGCACCACTATCAAAGAACCAATCTGAATCAGCCTCACTCACAACCATACATTTAGAATGCAAAGAAGCATAAAAATGACATGTAACAACACATGCCCAAAAATCTTGAGCCATGTTAGCTTCATCATTGTTTGCATTTGTTGAATTTTTAGCAATAGACATGTCGGATTCCTTCTTCTTTTCATTGCATTTAGCAAGCTTTCTACATTCATCAATAGTATGACCAGCCTTTCAACAATATTTTCATCTCTTCTTCTTTTGCAAATCGGCATCATTAGAGGAATGAGTGGAAGGGGAAGCTTGAGGCTTTGGTTTTGATGAACCCAAAGCTGAACCATACTTGCTTTTCCCCTTTTGTGAGATAGCAAGTGCTTACATTTCCTCAATCAAACCACTCCTATTCACTCTAGATTGCTCCTCTGGCAAAAGAAGAGACACAACCTCATCAAATGCATACATATTAAGATTTCCTTTTGCAACCAAACAGAGTGTAGTAGCAAAGCTTTGAAAATATTCCTGTAATCCTTTCAACAATGTAGAAATGAGTGATGCATCTGGAATGATCTCATCTATGTTTGCCAATTGCTCTTTCAAGTCCTTGATGCATGTCACATACACAGAGACTTTCAATTTTGATTTTCATCCAAAGGAACAATACGAACATCACTTATGTGTCGATCCTATGCTCAAAGTAATTCTGTGTTTCTACATGCCCTCTTGTGCTTCGCTCATGCAAATTGCACATTTCCCTATTGCAACTCATGTGATTTGAATATCCACACTTGATGTACCATACGATGTTGATGCCTTATGTCCTACCACTTCTTCATGGTTAAGAGATTGTCATTATTTGATGTTTGTGAAGTTGTCGTTCTAGCACATGGTGAGAACCAATGTTAGGAGATCTACCTTGTAATTGTCAATTCGCAAAGACATGAGGATGGTGTAATGACCATGAACAACTGGAATGCACAAGTGCATGAGTGAGAAGCATGCTAGCATGCACACACATACACACACATGTGCATACAAGGCAGGACAAAGAGAGAAAAGAATGGAATCCTCTATTAGAAAGCTCAAAGAAGGTATACAATGCTCAAGAATGAGTTCACTCTCCAACTAGCTAACCTCAAACTTGAGCTTTGACTAGCTTTGGCCTTGTTCAAACCTAGTGTCTGGCCTAATTAAAAATTAGGTTTTTAAGCTCATTTGAATGCTCAAATGGGCTTAGAAAATTATGAATTTTTTGATAGATATGTTGTTCAACTATTCCTCAAGCTTGAGGACTCCTTGGAAATTGAACAAAATAGAGTCTATTCTACCAAAAATGGAATTTACAATGAAGTATAGTGATAAAAATCAGTGTTTGTTGTATGCATGGTCTAGAAAAGTGATTAGGCCTACTCTCCAAGTCTTGGTTGACTTCCTTGTCTACTTGGTCCTCCTTGAAATTCTCTTTGGATCTCTTATCTCTGGCTTCCCTACGTCATGCTCCCCTCAAGTCTCAATCCACCTTAACTACTAACACCTCCCTCTCTCTCGTCTGTCATCCTTGACAATCCCTAATTGACTCTTGTTGTGTATGGTGTTGTGTAGTATTCGAGCACTTGAGCATCCAATTCATGTTCTTTCAGTCTTAGTCCTCATGCTAAGTCATTCATTAGTCGATCTCAATCCACAAGGCTTGGAACATCAGGATGTGGCATAGGTAATTGTTCAACATGCAGGGTTTGTTCTATTATGAAGAGGTGTAACAAATGAGTGGGCCTTCTTGAGAATATTTTTGACTGGTATTCCTAGAATCCAAGGGAGAACATCTCTTCAAATGTTTGTTTGTAACAAATGGTTAAATATTTGATACCTTTGTGCCAAGCATATATGCTGTTTATAGAAGGTGTGGTGCTCATATCATATACCAAATCTAGATTGCCTTTGTTGAAACTTGGGTCTGAGATATGTGGAGCTTTCACTTTGTGAAATGTTTTGAAAACCATAGTCATGAACTCCTTCTTCTTCTTCTTCTTCTTCTTCTTCCTCTTCTTCTTCTTATTCTTCTTCGTCTTCTTCTTCTTCTTCTATTACATAAAAGGAATGCACAAGAATGACCTAAAACAAGAATACAACAAATGCAATATATAAAGAACAGTACATAAGGAAAATCTTAATGTCCGTGGATGAGTGAGTTGGCAAGAAAAAAATGTGCCATCACTCTCAATAGATAAATCTAATAAAGCTCAATGGGGTGTCCCTGACATATACCAGCATGATCACTATACGAGAAATGAAAAATGATACGTGTCATCCTGGATCATCACATGTTGAGCTTGATATCTAAACACTCCCCCTCAAGCTCAATGTCATATCCTATAATCCAAGCATCTCCCGAAACTTCTTCAACTTCTCAGTGCCAGGTGCTTTAGTGAAAATATCAGCAACCTGCTCAGCTGTCCTCACATAAACAAGATCAATATCACCTGCTAATACCTTCTCTCTGATGAAGTGATAATGTACTTTGATATGCTTTGTTCTGGCATGAAAAACAGGATTCCATGCTAACTATATGCTGCTAACATTATCACAATAGATGGTGATAGGATTTTGCACTTCCACACCTAAATCTGCAAATAGCATCTCCAACCATGATGCCTCACATGCTTCCATTACAGCACCTCTATACTCAGCCTCTACACTCGACAAAGCAACAGTGGGTTGCTTCTTATCGCTCCATGTAATAACTGCACTCCCAAGTGAGAATAAAAAACCACTAGTAGATCTTCTATCTGGAATGCTACTAGCCCAATCTGCATCGGTGTATCCGTGAACCAACAAATCTACACCAGCTTTGTAAAACAATGCATAATCCAAAGTAGCACTCACATAACATAGTGTATGCCTCAAAGCATCCAAATGTGGCTTCTTGGGAACCTGCATAAATTGACTTTCAAGTCCAACAGTGTAGCTTAGATCATGCCTTGTAATTGTGAGATATATGCCCAAGAAATAGCGAAGCACACCAAGATCTTTCATGTCAAATTCTTGCATAAGAAGTTGCTTTACCTCTTTAATGCTTTCTTCATTATCACCATCTGCAATCAAGCCATCAACATAAATATGAATATACTTCCCTATCTACTTTTCCACCATAGCTTTAAAATTCTAGAAGTGAGTGAACACCTCACTCTTCTCTTTCATGAAATATACCCACACTTTCCTTGTATGGTCATCAATGAGAGTAACATAAAACCTACAAATTCCCATAGATTATACCCACACTTTCCTTGTATGGTCATCAATGAAAGTAATATAAAACCTACAACTTCCCATAGATGTGGTCTTTGAAGGACCCGAAACATCTGCATGTACTATTTCTAGCACACTCTCACTAACATGCTTGTCATGTAGAAACAATGATCTTGACTGTTTACCAAATTGACATGTTGCACATACCTTTTGTATCTCTGCAACCTTGAAATTTGGTAGTCCATGTACAATCTCCTCTGACTGTATCAATTTCAGCCTTTGCAGGTTCGCATGTCCAATCCATTTGTGCCACATCTCTATATCTGCAATAATTGCTACACCTTTTGCAAACATGGTTGCATTCATTTCAGGAATTTTCACAATTAAGGTGAACATCCTACCCACTTTGTTTACTTTGGCAATCAATCGTGCATCCTGCTTGTACTCTTCTACATATAACCCATCAGCATTGAACCTGACTTGTCACAACACTGCAAAAAACACTATAGGCAACACTTCTACTTGAACAATGTTGCACTATGACGTGATAGTTCGATCTCAAAAAAAAAAAGTTTTCGTGTATGAATAGTACGCCAAATCGCTTGAAATTATGGATCTAGAATATATGAGTGTTGTTGAACATGATGCAAGTTACAGTTAATTGACCTAGTGTTTTTTGTGGGCCCCATCTTGTGGGCTCGAAATAAAGGTCGAGATGGCTCCGAAACTTTGATTTGACAAAAACAAGTGACGCTAAAGGGATAACTCTCGAAAATATTTTGAGGTCTTCTACCTTCACACCAATTTTTGTAGCAATCTGAGGTCGTTTGTGAATCATGTTTTCTCCATGCCTTCTCATGTACTCTTCATCGTCGACCTTCTGCACGAGCTCTCTGCAACCACACTGGCTCCATGTCACGAGGAAGGAGATAAGGAAGAGAGCTCATACACACAATCTCACAATCAAGGAGAAGCACACACACAGATTGAGGCAAGGAAGAATGATCTTCTTATTATTATTCTTCTTCTTCTATTACATAAAAGGAATGTACATGAATGACCTAAAACAAGAATACAACAAGTGCAATATATAAAGAATAGTACATAAGGAAAATCCTAATGTCTGCAGATGAGTGAGCTAGAAAGAAACAAATGTGCCATCACTCTTGGTAGATATATCTAATAAATCTCAATGAGGTGTCCTTGACATATACCTGCGTGACCACTATACATGTCAGAGAAATGAAAAATGATACATGTCATCCTGGATCATCACATGTTGAGCTTGATATCGCAACATCAATGATGTTGGTGGAGGGGGAATGGGAGAAGGGGGAAGTTTGGGGGGTGGTGAGGCTACAGTATGTGATGATATGTCCATAGGATTGGACATGGTTGTGTATGATGATTCTATTATAAATATTGGTATGATAAGGTGTGGTGCTCATCATGTTGGTGAATATTGAAGATAATACAAATGGGTGAGGACCCCATGAAGAAGATGGAGCAGGGGATCAGAGCATGGCTTCAATCAATGCTGCCTAAGGTGGTTGTAGGGTAATTGAAGGTGGTTGAGATTGAGATATGGAGGAATAGTTTGTCATGGAGAAAGTGATTAGGGTTGGTTGTGTTGCAGGGGTTCCTAAAAGGGTAGTGTTTGGGGTTGGATTACCCATAGCAAGGTGTCAGAGTGGGTAAGCAAGGATAGGTTCAAGTGAGGTAGAATTAGTATACAAAGGATTCTTAATGGAGGAGAATAATTCTAAATGGGAAATAGGGGCACAAAAATTGAAAGAGGGTATTGAGGTTATTATGTTAGTTGTATTTACAGTGACTTTGTTATGCAGTGATGAATGGGGTGGGGTATGGAAAATATGCTCCTCTGCTTGGTTGGTTTCAGTGATCGTGGTTTTGGTTTGTGCTTCTTGGGTTCTAGGTGGGGATGGAGGGTGAGGAGGTGAGACAAGTGATGTTTGTATGAAAGTCTCCACCATGAGATCATTGGTAGTTGCTAATGTTGCTTCCTGAGTCATATTAGCCTCAAATTGTGAGATGCAGTGAGGTTTGTATGAAAGCCTCCACCATGAGATCATTGGTAGTTGTTGGTGTTGCTTCTTGAGTTATAGCTTCCTTGTCTTGGCCTAGTATTGATCCGTCTTTGATCATATTGAGGGTGAGGTCTCTACAACATAGTGTTGATGGCTTCAACATTTCCACACGTCTCTGATAATAGTAGGAGGGACTCTTTGAACTGCTAGTTGACTCCTTCCTCCAAGATCTGATTCATCAGTAACTCACTACTATGCAATGAGAGTCTACCTCTTGCTTGTACACTCATAATGGTGCCATGTAATCTATAAAGCTATGTAGTATATGCAGGGGGTCCTTCCTCCTCTTCCTTTTCCTCTTCATCATCTTCTTCTTCTCGTTCTTTCTCTTGATGTTGTTCTTCGTGTTGCTCCTCTTCCTGCTGGTATTGCTAATCATCACCTACTTCTTCTTCTTCTTTGAAACCTATATCCACGTCCTTTAGGAGTTATTCAAAGTCTATATTGCCTAAGCCCTCAAGACTAATTTGTTTGAGAAACTCCAAATCTATGGGTACAAATGGAATCAGCTGTTGAGCTCCAATCATGCTTCTCCTTGGAAATCTAACTGTGAAAGGGCATATTAGACATTAGACTAAACCAAACTCACTTACGTGATTGCATAAATTGATCTTTCCCTAGAAACTACATATAGATTTTGAGATGAACTATGTTCGGGGTCATAGCTACTATTGAGATATCAAGCTCAACATGTGATGATCCAGGATGACACGTACCAGTTTTTCGTTTCTCTGACATGTATAGTGGTCATACCGGTATATGTCAGGGATACTTTATTGAGCTTTATTAGATTTATCTACCGAGAGTGATGGCACATTTGGTTCTTGCCAGCTCACTCATTCACGGACATTAGGTTTTTCCTTATGTACTGGTCTTTATATATTGCACTTGTTGTATTCTTGTTTTTAGGTCATTCTTGTACATTCCTTTTATGTAATAGAAGAAGAAGAAGAAGATCATTCTTCCTTGCCTCAATCTATGTGTGTGCTTCTCCTTGAGAGTGAGAGTGTGTGTGTGAGCTCTCTTCCTTATCTCCTTCCTCGTGACATGGTATCAGAGCCAACGTGGCTAAAGAGAGCTCGTGGAGAAGGCGACGGTGAAGACTACACGGCAAGGCGTGGAGAAAAAGCAATTTCACAAACGGCCTCTGTTTGCTACAAAAATCGCCGCGAAGGTAGAAGACCTCAAAATATTTTTGAGAGTTATCCCTTTAGGCCTTTAGGGTCACTTGTTTTTGTCAGATCAAAGTTTCGGAGCCATCTCGACCTCCGTTTTGAACCCGCAAGGTGGGGCCCACAGAAAAACCAGGTCAGTTTCAGAAACTGTAACTTGTGTTGTGTTCGACGACACTCATATATTCCAGATTCAGAATTTCAAGTGATTCCGTGTACTGTTGATACACGAAAACTGTGTTTTTCTGAGATCGAACTGTCACGTCATAGTGCGACAGTGTTCAAGCAGAAGTGCTGCTTGTAGTGTGTTGCGGTGTTGTGAATTGTTGCAGAAATGGCAAACGCAGATGGAATGAGTCAGCTTATGAGCAATAAGCTGGACAAGAACAACTTCCATGCTTGGAGATTCAGAATGACGAATTTCCTGATGGGAAAAGGCTACTGGAAGTACATCGAAGGAGAGAATGAAAATGCTCCGTAGTTACCAGAAAGGAATCGGACTGCAGAACAGTTAAGAGCATATGAGGAATGGAATCAAGGAGCACGAAAGGTAATGTATTGGCTATCTGTTAGCATACAAGATAGCATGACTGGACACATACAGGATGCCAAGACTCCAAAAGAGGCTTGGAACAGTTTGGTCACTTTGTACGAGACCAATACAAAGGCACAGAAATTGCAACTCAAGAACGAGCTGCATACATTGGAGAAAAAGAGCATGTCGGTAAGTGACTACACTCTAAAAATCAAAAGCATATGTGAGTCACTTGCATCTATTGGCATGAATGTAGATGATGATGATAAGGTGGAAGTGTGCCTTCGTGATTTAGGAGCTTCATATAAGCAGTTCAGAACTTCTATACAGACCAGGGAAAATATTTCGAATTTTGCTGATTTGGTATCTATGCTGATTATTGAAGAAAAGAATCTTGGTGAGGATTCAAACTCCCAAGGAAAGCCCAGTTCTGAGCAGGTATTCTACTCTGGCAGAGGAAGAGGCAGAGGTAGAGGTTTTGGAAGTGGAAGAGGAAATAGTAACCAAGACCAAGGTCAACAACAGAATCATGCAGGAGGAAGAGGACAGTTTTGAGGCAGGGGGAGCCAAAGAGGTCACAGAAATTTCCAAAGAAATGATTCAGGTAATGATAGTAAAGGATGTTGGAATTGTGGTAAACATGGACACTTTGAACGTGACTACAGGTTAAAGAATCAAAATAACAGAAGGCAGCAAAACAACTATGCATCCACAAGTGCAGATGATTTTGAGAAGCTGTTTATGGTTCAACATCACATGATGAATACGATGTCTGCTAGTGTTTCAAAATCGAATGATAATGTCTGGTATGTTGATTCAGGTGCTTCAAATCACATGACCAGTCATGCGGAATGGTTTAGTAGTTTGCAGAAAATGCCAGTTCTTGGATATGTTGAAATAGGTGATGATACATCGCATCCTATTGAGCATACAGGAAACATAGCATTGTTTATGGTTCCAAATATAACATCTTGTTGATGTGCTGCATGTTCCAAATATAATGAAGAATCTGGTTTCTGTTGGACAAATGGTTGACCAGGGATTACAAGTCAGGTTCAATGCTGATGGATTATATGTAGAAGAGTACAAGCAGGATGGACGATTGGTTGCCAAAGGAAACAAAGTGGGTAGGATGTTCACCTTAAATGTGAAGATTCCTGAAATGAATGCAGCCATGTTTGCAAAAGGTGCAGGAGTTATTGCAGATATAGAGATATGGCACAAACGGATTGGACATGCAAACTTGCAAAGGCTGAAACTAATGCAGTCAAAGGAGATTATCCATGGACTACCAAATTTCAAAGTTGCAGAAATGCAAAAGGTATGTGCAGCATGTCAATTTGGTAAACAATCAAGAGCACCATTTCCACATGACAAGCATGTTAGTGAGAATGTACTAGAAGTAGTACATATAGATGTTTGGGGTCCAGCAAAGACCACATCTATGGGCGGTTGCAGGTTTTATGTTACTTTCATTGATGACCATACACGCAAAGTATGGGTATATTTCATGAAAGAGAAGAGTGAGGTGTTTACTCACTTCCAGAATTTTAAAGTTATGGTGGAAAAGCAGACAGGGAAGTACATTCAAACATTAAGATCTAATGGAGGAGGTGAATACATGTCAAATGAGTTCAGCATTTTTCTAAAAAATCATGGAATTCGGCGTCAGTTTTCATGCAGGTACACACCACAACAGAATGGTGTTGCCGAACGCAAAAATAGATATATTGCAGAAATAGCAAGAGCCTTGATGGCTGAGAAGAATATGCCTCATTGTTATTGGGCAGAAGTTGTGCATACTGCTGTATACATCATGAACAGAACTCCGACTGCTGCTGTACATCAAGTTACACCTGAAGAGAAGTTTACAGGTAAAAAGCCAAACTTATCACATCTGAAAGTTTTTGGCTGTATTGCATATGTACATGTTCCAGATGAGTTAAGGACAAAGCTTGATCCGAAAGCGGAAAAATGTGTCTTCATTGGATATTCCCTTGAGCAAAAGGGGTACAAATGTTATAATCCACTCACACGACAGGTGAAGGTGAGCAGAGATGTGGTATTTGATGAAATGTCAAGCTTCTATGCAGATGCCAAAGAAGGACTGAATCTTGAACCAAATGACAAAGAAAATGCTGAAAAAACTAGTGCAGAATCTCAAGTTTTGAGTGGACCGGATGCATCACCAAGAAATAGTTCCAACTCAAATCCATGGAGTGGAAGATTGCGTGGAAATTTGAGTCCAGCAAATTCATCAAATACATCCAAGAAAGGTAAAGAAAAGCTTTCTGCTGGTAGTAAAACAGGTGCAAGTTTTGAAGATGATGGAGATTCAAGCGGTTCAGAAAAGAGTCTTGATGAGGAACTTGGATTGCCCTCTGTGAAGACTCCAGGAGTAAGAAGAGCACATGCAGATGATACAAGAAGAAGTGAGGGACCAAGAAGATCTGGGAGGATGCGTAATTCAGTGCAACGATTGACATATGATAGTTACATGGCTCGCCATTGTGCTTACATGACAAAGGTAATACAAGATGCTGAACCTTCTTGTTTTGAAGATGCAATTGGTAATGCAGATTGGGAAAAAGCTATGGATGAGGAGATGGCTGCACTTTATGGAAATGATACATGGAAGCTGGTTCCATTGCCGCAAGGAAAGAAATCCATAGGTTGCAAATGGGTTTACAAGGTAAAGCATAATGCTGATGGTAGCATAAGCAGGTATAAAGCACGATTGGTAGCTAAAGGTTATGCATAGACATATGGCATTGATTATGAGGAAACATTCAGCCCTGTAGCTAAAATGTCTACTGTCAGAACACTTGTTGCATTAGCTACAGCAAAAGGATGGACTTTGCATCAAATGGATGTGAAGAAGTATATATGGACCAGCCACAAGGATATGAAGATTCAAAGTATCCAGAATATGTTTGCAGGTTGCAAAAGGCTTTGTATGGGCTGAAGCAAGCCCCTCGTGCATGGCATGCAAGGATTGTTGATTACTTAACCAGCATTGGGTTCTCTATGTGTGATGCATATCACTCACTATATGCAAGGAAGGTTGATGATGGCATCACTATTGTGGCTATTTATGTTGATGACCTGATTGTAGGTGGCGATAATGAAGAAAGCATCAAAGAGGTAAAGAAACTTCTTATGCAGGAATTCGACATGAAAGATCTTGGTGTGCTGCGCTATTTCTTGGGCATTGAGTTTATACATACAGAAACAGGTATATGGATGTCGCAAAGGCAATATGCCTTGAATATGCTGCAAAAGTATGGTATGGATGATTTTAAGCCAATTTCTATGCCATTAGATCAGAATTTGAAATTGGATACTACATCAGGTGAAGCATTGGAAAATGCTACTATGTACAGGAAAATTGTGGGAAGTCTTATATATCTCACAATTACAAGGCCTGATCTAAGTTATACTGTTGGGCTTGAAAGTCAGTTTATGCAGGTTCCCAGGAAGCCACATTTGGATGCTCTGAGACGCACTCTACATTATGTGAGTGCCACTTTGGATTATGCATTGTTTTATGAAGCTGGTGTAGATTTGCAGGTTCATGGATACACCGATGCAGATTGGGTTGGTAGTACTTCAGATAGAAGATCTACTAGTGGCTTTCTTTTCTCACTTGGAGGTGCAGCTATTACATGGAGCAATAAGAAGCAACCCACTGTTGCTTTATCGAGTACAGAGGCTGAGTATAGAGGTGCTGCAATGGCAGCATGTGAGGCATCATGGTTGGAGATGTTACTTGCAGATTTAGGTGTGGAAGTGCAAAAGTCTATCACTATCTATTGTGATAATCTTAGCAGCATACAGTTAGCACAGAACCCTGTTTTCCATGCTAGAACAAAGCATACCAAGGTACATTATCACTTCATCAGAGAGAAGGTATTATCAGGTGATATTGATCTTGTTTATGTGAGAACAGATGAGCAGGTTGCTGATATTTTCACCAAAGCACTTGGAGCTGAGAAGTTGAAGAAGTTTTGGAAGATGCTTGGATTACAGGATATGGCGTTGAGCTTGAGGGGGAGTGTTGAGATATCAAGCTCAACATGTGATGATCCAGGATGACACGTACCAGTTTTTCGTTTCTCTGACATGTATAGTGGTCACGCCGGTATATGTCAGGGATACTTTATTGAGCTTTATTAGATTTATCTACCGAGAGTGATGGCACATTTGGTTCTTGCCAGCTCACTCATTCGCGGACATTAGGTTTTTCCTTATGTACTGGTCTTTATATATTGCACTTGTTGTATTCTTGTTTTTAGGTCATTCTTGTACATTCCTTTTATGTAATAGAAGAAGAAGAAGATCATTCTTCCTTGCCTCAATCTATGTGTGTGCTTCTCCTTGAGAGTGAGAGTGTGTGTGTGAGCTCTCTTCCTTATCTCCTTCCTCGTGACAGCTACCATGTCCTTGAGCTTGTTCAAGTTCATGTTCATGTTGTTTGGAACTAGCATCTCCTTCTCTATAGGAACATGCATGCCCTTCATATCAAGGGCCTCGTGAACTAAGTTGAAGATAATCCTAAACTTTTTCAATTCACTACCATGTGTCAAAGAGCTGATGACAAAGATACTAGGTAACCTTTTGTCCTTGCTAGGTTGCAAGGTGTTAATGAGGTAGTAGCATCACATGAAGTCCGGTTTAGGTAGTCATGCACTAAAATATTCTGTGAAGCTTGCCTTATGCCATATGGGTTGGAGTTCTTCAATATTCTATGACTTCTCAAATTCTTGTGTAAAAAACTGATACTTTCCCCAAACATTATTAAACTGACACTCTGATTCCCAAATATAAGTCAAGTCACCTAGGGGTCCAGCCGTCTCATTGAACCAATGTGAATGAGGGTTGAATCTTGTCATGTGGTACATAGAAGGATCCTGAATGGGAATGATATGTAGGTGTTCTAGTGCTTCTTGTCTTGCTTTTTTGAGATAAGAAAGGTGTCAATATTTATTGCCTAATTACTAGTGCTTGCTTGGGAACTAGTGTCTGCTTCAACCATGATTATGGAGGTAGCCGATGTTTTCTGTATCTACTAGAAGAAGAAGAATCATATTAGTATTGTATCAAAAAAACTTGATGAGGCCTTGTTCCCTTTATAATACCAACATGACACCCTTGAACATTTTTTTAATGTGCAGTCTTACTATGTTAGTGAGCGTTATGTGTGAGGTTAATGTGGGTAAGAGTTAATATGGTTAGTGTGTAACCTAGATGCATACTTGGGAAATGCAATGAGCTTTGAATGCATCTAATATTGTACAAAGATGTTACATGGTGGGGTCAGGTGGTTTGCTACATGAATTGAATTTTCAGACTTCCCTTATGGCATTATAAGTTTTGCATGTGAATACATATAAGGGTTTCAATGATGGCTTCACCTAGTCATGGGACTTTTGAGGTACCCATTTCCAAGTAATGCCCAGTTGGACTTTACATGGGATTTTGTGTTCCACAACTTGTAGTGTCGGTTTCTAAGGGGTTGGGATTGGTGATAAGTGATTAATTCCTAAAAGCACATGTGCACCAGCTGAGCTTATTAGTAGGTCTTAGGCACCCAAATCTATCTAGGATTGTGGTTAGCCTTCATTGACCTCCTTGGTACCCAAATGGATGGTACACATTATGAATGGAATCTTTGATGTATTGCCATTGGCTTCTTTGATTTCCTTGACTGCTTCTTAGGCATTGGCTCTAACTAGCAAGGGAGCAAGTGGGTGCTCACCCTTTTGTACCCAAATTCGTTTCACTCCATGGATTGCTTTGCTTCAACATGTCAATTGTCTTGTGGATTCCACAGTCTTGTTAAGCCACTTACCATATATCCCCAATAGAGGTATTGAGACCACTACTATATTTGGAAAAGAAGGGAGTTATGTCCTCTCTCTTGCTTGTTCTTCAATGGTCGAATCCTTCTGCATCTTATAGCTTTGCACAAGAACAACATTTTTTTCTTCATAATTCACCCTAAAAGGATCAAGAGCTTGTGCCATGCCTAGATCATTGATTGTGTAGCTTCTTAGTTCTATCCTGACACACTTTTCATTTACCCAAACTTGAAGTCCACTCCTTAGATTTAAGTTGACTACATGATCATAGATCTAGTCTTGATCAAGGATGAAAAATGCAATAAGGTCCTTGTCATGGCAAAATAGCACTTTGATTCTCATATGGACATATTGAATAGAGATGGGAAGCTCCACCTCACCCATGCAAGGGGTTTCCACTCCTAATCCTAAATGATAAGCTTCAATAGGATTCATGAACAAGTCCATGTTCTAACAAAAAGAATATCTTGTAGCACTAGTGGCTGCCCTTGAGTCAATCAAAGGCTTGATTGTCTTCGTGGTCATGGCCTATCCTAATTCTATTGTTATAAAAGTACATTTATAAATGATGCAATGAGAGGGACCAATATTGTCTTGGCACATTTCCATATGATGACTTGGGGCATTGTAATTAATGTGCCTAAGTTGATCTATGATTTGTCCTTAGCTTCATATGCCTGAGGTGCTCTAAAGCCTCTACCTATGCTTCTTTGTGGATTCTTTTCTCTTCTTCTTTTCACTTCTTATCTATGTTGAGTCGACTTAGCATATCAAAGGCTCTTGATAAACCTTTACTCTACAACTACCAATATAGTTAGATAATACGTCACCTTCTAAGGTAGATAATTGGACAAATCAACTTGTTGATATCCTATTGATGATCTCGTTCCCATAGCCATGCTTTTCCAACTTTTGTGTGTGTTGCTTCAATGTATATAGCAAAATTAGTTCTCCTGCTTTCAAGCCTTTATCTCTCACAGTGCATCAAAATATGTTTTTTGCTTCCTCTTTGCATCGTATATTCTTGTAGTTGCCCTCAATCTAGTTTCACCCAATTGTTCTGGGTCAAAAACTCTTGGATGACAGCTCATGAAAAATCCACTGATGCTCTTGTGCCACCCTGAGAGTAGATATCAAATTATCTAATGGAAGGACAACATTCTAGCTAAACACCATTTGAAAGGGATTAGCATTGAGTACCATTTTGTAGGCAACTCGATATGCTCAAACAACATGATGAAGTTGCTTGTCCTAATCAGAGTGTTTGTTATTAACAAGGTTATTCAACACAATGCCTAGGATCTTATTCGTGCTCTCAACTTTTCTGTTTGCTTGTGGGTGATATGGGTAGAATTCTTTGGAATGACCATGAAATCTTGTGAGAGATATTCAATGACATCATTTTAGAGTCTATTCCCCACTTAGAGAATACTCTTCCTCCCATCATGGGTCTTAGTGGCATCTCATCCTTGTGTATCAGATACTGAGTTCTTTCACATATATCACACCGCTTCACATAGGTATGAGCATCCATTTGAAGGGTAGGACACCAAAGACCTACGAATAGAATCACTCTGATCACTTGATCAGTTCCAATGTGTCCCCTTGCAACACCTTGGTGTGCAATTTCTAACATCTTTGAGTATTCACTTTCATGGACACATAGTCTTAGGTATCCATCACATCCACACCTATAAAGATTATCTCCTATGAGCATATAATCTTGAGCCTTTTGCACTCGACCTCTTGTTCACACTAAATTCATCTCTTGATGGAGTGTTTTTTTCCTCATAAAGTTAACCAATGAACTACGTCAATCAAGTATTAACAACACTCAAGACAAAGTTGTATGCTCCAGAGGTGGTTTGTTAATAAAAATTGGACAATCCTTACACATCTTATAGAAATTTCCATCCATGGTTGGCCAAATTATGTCTTATCTCCTTAGAGTCTATAGGCTTAGTGTTTCAAATGGTGTTGCTCTAATGCACCTACATGTGCTAGTTGCAACCATTTACCATGCTCTTCTTTTTCCACACAGCAAGCTAAGATTCCTTGATCTGTTTTCTTATACATGGTTCCTCCTAGTATATGATATTTCTAAGATCTAGCAATCTCTTTGTATTTTGGTCTCAGTATGGGGCTTTCGGGTCCAAAACTAAGAACAAACACTATAGTTTTAGCCCATTTAGGCACTACTTCCAAGTTGAACACGTAAGCATCAAGAAGTTCATCCGATACCCCTTGAGGTGATTCTCTAGAAGTAAGCCTACAAAGGTGATCTACCCCAAAGTGATTTTTTCCTTTCCTTACTACTACTTCAAAATCATATTCCATTAGTAAGAGAAACCATCTTACTAACCTTCATGTGTCACAAGTTTTATTCACAAGGTAGAGTAGAGCTTGGTGATCTGTAAAAAACTTAAACTTATTGCGAGAAAATAACATCTTAGCTTTTTAATTGCATATACCATGCCTAATACTTCTCTTTTTGTAGCAATATAGTTTCTTTCTGTTGCATTCAATTGCCTACTTGCATAAGCAATGGAAGGTCTACATTTCCTTCACTTGTGGCTTGTGTTATCACACATCTAAGAGCATAATTAGAGGCATCCACATGAACATGGAAGGGCTTAGTCCAATCTAGAGTTATTAAAAATGGTGCTAAACATCATCTTTTCTAGTTAGTAAAAGAGGTTTCACATTCTTCATTCCACCAGAAGTTAGTTTGAAGGTTGTACAGGGGCTTTGCAATTATAGCATACATATGGATAAACTGTCTATAATATCCACAATGTCCCATGAATACCTTATCTTCTTCTAATGAGATCCCATTCTTTGACACTATGTGTCCTAGAATTTTGCCTTGACTGACCAAGAAAACACACTTTCTAGGTTCAAGCAGACCTAGTATTCTCTACATTTGTCAAATATCTATTTAAGTTCAAGGATATGAGTTTGTATGATGTTGGAGTGAGCATACATGTCATCAACATAAACTTCTAGATTCTTCCTTAGAAATTCCTTGAACACATGGCAAGTCATCCTTCGAAATGTTGTAGGTGCATTGGTGAGCCCAAATGACAACTTTAAAAACCATCAAGGAAGCTATGGACTTCCATTCTTGCTACACGTTCTAATAGATGTTTAGTGATAGGAAGTGGATAATTGTCTCATATTATGGTTATGTAGCTTGCCATTCTTTTTTGGCACTACCACAATCGGGGATACCCATTCAACATGCTTACTTTCATAGATGGATCCAACTTCATTTCCTCTTTCATCTTGGCCATGTATTATCATTATATGTGTAAGGTTTCTGCATGGTAAGCTTGGCTTTTGATGTCATAGGGATCCTGTGAGAGTAGATATCTGGATCCAATCCTTCTAGATCCTTATGACTCCAATGGTTATTATGATTTCTTTGGTCTTATCTTTGTTGTCATAGGCTTCTCCTTGAAGACCCTCTTGTTTAGGCATTCTTATCATTATTTTTCTATCTTCTATCTTATACTTCTTGAAAATTTTTGGCACTTCAAACAAAGATTCTTCATCTTCTTGTGTGGATACCTTTTTCTTTTTGTCTTTGTTTTTCTCACCCTTGTTATCTTTTGTCATGGTCAGCTTCTTCATTGACTTATTTTTTTCTAGTTCTTGAGTTCTAGCATCTATAAAATAAAGATATTATTCCTCTAATGCACAGAAAGATTTCATAATGATGGATTCCTCATCCTCATCCTTGACTTCCATAAGTCTAGATGTGCTAGGATTACATTCTTCTAGAATAGGTTCAAACATGAGTGGTTCTATGGTGAAAACCGAGATTTCATAGCCATCTTCATCACAATGGGGGGTCCACATCCCTCATTGAAACCTATGTCCATAGTGGCTATGATTTCAGCCTACCCATGGGGTTCAAACTCCTCATAATGGAATGCCACTTGGTCTATCAAAATCAAACTTTTGGTAATAGTAGGGACATGTTAGGGACATGTTATACCTCTAGTAAGCACTTTGCCCTTTGATTCTCTACCATTTGGCCTATTGAAATCAAACTTTTGGTAATAGTAGGGACATGTTATACCTCTAGTAAGCACTTTGACCTTTGATTCCCCTCAAAATTGATATCTCCCACATGTTGAATGGTATGTTCACCCTATTTCCGTAGGTACTTGATGCTTTGGGACTTGCAAATCACTAAAAAGATCCTTCTTATATGACATATGATTGCTACATCTATTGGCTACATATTATACAAATACACGAGCTTGACTTTTATCTTCACCATACCTCATGGCAAGCAAATAATCATTCCCTTGGTTGGATGATGTTTTTGCATAGTTGTCTTGCCCTCTACAATTGTTTTTGTTTCTTTGATTCCCTATTCGTTGAGCTCTATGATATCATTCATTTGAAAAATGACCTAGCTTACTGCATAAAAACCATCAATTCAAAGTGTGTTGTCCTCTTCCACCAAAGCTTCCACCTCTTCCTCTATTTTTTGCTCTTCCATCTCTTTGACCTACATTTTCTTGTTGTGCTTGACCTCCTTGGTTGCTTTGACATCTTCCTCATCCTCTTGTAGCACGTTGGTTTTGTCTTCCTCTTCCTCCACCTACATACAACCATTGCCCTTGGTTATCCTTGGCATGATTACTACCAAGGTTCATCTCCTCTATCACCATGAGGGTGATTAGTTTATCAAAATCAGGAAGAGAGTCCCTTAAATACACTAAATTTTTGAAAGCTCTCCACTTTTCATTGTTGCCCAAGTCCATTTCGGTTGTGGGATAGAAGTTTATCATCATCTAGCACACAACCGATTGACCCTAGTGCATCTACAAGCTCTTTAACCTTTAATAATTAATCATTAATACCTTGAAAAGGGCCTTTCTTGAGATTATTTAGTTATTTCTTGAGACGAATTTTCTTAGATTTTGTGGAGGTGGTGTACAATCTCTCCAAGCATTCCCCCGCATTCGTTGATGTATCTTGATCATGAATATGTCCTATCATGGAGTTGCTAATATGTTCAGAAAATGACTTTTTGTCCATTTCATCTTGATCTCTCACTGCTCTTCTCTAGTTACTATTTGGATTTAACTCATCTATATAGGTTTTTGTCTTTCCACCACTCACAAGTCCCCATAGACCTTTCCCCATCAAATAAATGCTTATTCTAAATCCCCATGATAGTAGTTTCTCTTTTCAAGCTTCTAAATCTTAGCATTCAGATCAGCCATGATGCATTCTAGCTGTTTTGAACCTCCCCTTTGATGCAATGAATTTGAAAAAGATGGATTTCACCTAAAAAATTAGATTTAATCTTCTTGATGAAGTTTCATCTTTCATTCAATTACTTGTTTTCTTCACCTTGTTGTTGATGTGCATGTCCTTAGCTTCTTTCCTTAAAACTTTGTATTTCACTTGAGTAGCACCTTTTTCTCTCTTTGGTAATCCACTTATAGCTCTGATACCACTATTAGAGGATAAACACTGATGTGTGCACAACAAAACCAAATGAATCTCCTCATATCCTAGTCTTTTTCAAATATAGGCTTTGTGTTTTCTAGGTTTCTCTGAGTACATGTAGAGAACGTAAATGAAAACTTTGCACACTAATACTAAATTTAAAGAGATTTTAAAATCGAGTAAAATCACTCCATTTGGACATTGGATAGTGCCTCAACTAGCTACATCAAGATGGACTACTTGATCTCTCCACAAAGTATTAGATAACTACACAGGCAGTGTTCTGGACATTTCTCTCAGCTTGTGCAGACACTGATCCTGAGAGTTATACCACTCAAAGTAGAGCTTATAATTTTCAAAAACACAAAAATCACCAGAAATAGATTCAAAATGGAGGAGAAACAACAATCATAATATGGGGTGATCCAAGATAATCTATAGAGATAGACTATATAAAATGAAATCTCTACAAAAGATGTAGAGAAAAACTAGCATGGGGTGTGATTAAGAAAGGGGGCAGCTTGGGGGCACTTTCCCATGACTCTAATTCATAATAAGACTCAGTAAAAGCTTTGGAGTTCATGTATTAACATGTTTTGGGCCCTCAAAGCTCCATGCCTTGCTTTCAAAGCTTGTTTTTGAAGCATTTCTGGGGTGATTCTTAAAGTGATTTTGGAGTACTTTCACACATACTTCTCTTTACACAAGTTCAAGAACATCAAGAGGAGAGTTTTTTGTACTTCCTTGACAACAAACATTCAGCTTTGGAGCTATGTTTTTAGCCACAGTAGTAAATTTACAAGTTTCTTGAAAGGTTTTCAGTTGTGGTGGGAGCAACCACCAAAAGTTTATGCAGGTTTTTGAGCCTAAAGAATAGAGTTGAAAGACACTTGTCAGTGTTATTGGATAGTGTTTGGACTATGAATTCAACCTTCTAATGCCATTTTATTGTGTATATTGAGCACATACACACTATGTATGCTTTTGTGGATACCGTTTATGTACGTCTATGTGGTCATTAATGTAGTGGTTACATTTTTGCATAAAGTCTTTGACATTGTTAAAGAGGGTTTCTTAATAGGGAGACACCCAGTTTTCAGGGCCTCTTCAATGATGCAGGTGGAAGACTTACCCAACCTCACCATAGGAGATCTATACTAATTTTCCATAGGTGATCGATAAGCTGAGTTGGCTTCTTTTGATTAATCAATTATGTCCAGTGGAGTTAGTGATTCACTATACAGGTTTCCATTTCATTGATTGCATTTTTATGATATTTTAACACTAGTCATATGCTCATTTTGTAGAGGAGACTCTAGCAAAAATTTTCTAGATTTTTTGGTTCCTTGATACACTTATTGGTGTGATTACATTTATTCTCAAATAATCATTTTGGTTGGTTATTATTGTTCATTAATCTATTTTTTGGCAAGAATTTTTGAGTTTTTGCCAAAAACTAACACTTGGTCATCCTTTTTTTATCCTTAGTGGTGTTTGGACTCTTCTAGATCTCAATCTAGTCAATTCTCTATAATCATGGCATCAAAGATCTCAAGCACGTATGGTAGATGAGGATCTTATGTTGATGATGCTACTAGGTGGATCACTATATATGTGATCAAAGATAAATCAGAGGTATTCAATACATTTAAACATTATCATGTGTATGCAGAAAGAATAACAGGTCAAAAGTTGAAGAGACTAAGATCAGATGGAGGGGGAGAGTATTTCTCCAATGATTTCAGTGATTACCTATGGAATGCAGGTATAAAAAGGGAAGTTACTTGCAAGTACTCTCCTCAACAAAATTGTGTAGCAGAAAGGAGAAATAGAACTCTTGTTGACTTTGCAAGATCAATGATGAAGGAGAAAAATTGTCCAAATTATTTGTGGGTTGAGGCTGTAAATACAGCTACATATTTGGTCAATAGGTTACCATGTAAAGCTTTGGATGGTATGACACCATATGAAGCTTGGTGGGGTAAGAGACCTACCTTGGATCATTGCAAGGTATTTGGATGTTTGGCTTACGCATATGTGCCATCTCAGTTGAGGCACAAATTGGAATGTAAAGCTGAAAAGTATGTGTTCATTGGATATGATGATAAAGAGATGGGTTATAGGTTGTGGAGTCCATCCACAAAACAATTCCTTGTATCAAAGGATGTTACATTTGATGAGCAAGGTACTTGGTATGCAGGTACAATCAATAATCATGCAGGTGATGAAGAAGTTGTGCATCAAAAGAAAGGTAAATCAAAGGTTCAGATATTTGATGAAGAAGAGAGCAATGAAGTACAAGTTGAAGTTGAAGAGGTGCCAAGGTTTGATCCAGAATGTGAAGAACCAGAAACTTCAAGAAGTGGAGAAATCAGAAGGTCATCAAGACACAAATGGCAACCTACAAGGTATAGCTATGGCACTTCTTTTTTTACTACTAAAGATTATGCTTACATGGTGAAAGCAGATGAAGAACCGTCTACATATGAAGAGACAAAAGGTAAGGAAAATTGGGAGAAAGCTATGCAGGAAGAGTATGAGCATTGATGGAGAATGAGACATGGGATTTGGTTCTTAAACCAAATAGTCAGAAGATCATTGGATGCAAATGGGTCTACAAAACAAAGAGGCATGCAAATGGAAGTGTGTTTAGGTATAAAGCTAGACTTGTTGTGAAAGGGTATGCTCAGACATATGGTATAGATTATGATGAAACCTATAGTCCCGTGGCAAAGATGACAACCATCAGGACACTCATCGCCATTGCTGCATGTAAAGGTTGGAAACTA
The DNA here is from genome assembly GCA_020310875.1 of Ceratopteris richardii. NCBI lineage: Eukaryota > Viridiplantae > Streptophyta > Polypodiopsida > Polypodiales > Pteridaceae > Ceratopteris > Ceratopteris richardii. The sequence continues at coordinate 55,130,930 of CM035429.1, forward strand.
TGTCAATTAGATGTGAAGAATGCTTTTCTTAATGGTTATATTTCATATGATGTTTTCATGGAGCAACCACAAGGATTCAAAGATAAAAGGTATTCATAATATGTATGTAAGCTTAAGAGGGCTTTGTATGGTTTGAAGCAGGCCCCAAGGGCATGGAATTATAGACTTGTAAAGTTCTTGAAAGAACTTGGTTTTCAAGTATCTAAAGCAGATAGTACCTTGTTTGTCAAAGCAAGTGATGATGGGTTCATTTACATGTGCATATATATTGATGACATAATTCTTACATGTACAGATGAGAAGGGCATACAAAGCCTCAAGAAACAAAGGGAGAAAGAGTTCAAGATTAGTGACTTGGGAGACTTGTCATATTTCTTGGGCATGGAGATCTCATATACTCAACATGGAGTGTATGTGACTCAAGAAAGGTATTTGAAGAACTTGTTGATCAAGTTTAAAATGGAAGATTGCAGGGTAGCACCTACTCCAATGGAGGTGAATCACAAATTGAGCAAATATGGAGGAGAAGAATTCAAGGATATGAAGTTGTATCAAAGTCTGATTGGTAGTCTAATCTATGCTACATTAACTAGGCTTGATTTGTCATATGCAGTTGGAGTGTTGTCTCAATTCATGCAGTCCTAGGAAAGAACATTGGGGTGCAGGACAAAGAGTATTGAGATACATAAAGGGTACAGTCAAGGAAGGTTTGTATTATGGTTTTACATCATATACAAACATCAAGATATATAGTGATACAGATTGGGCAGGTAATCTTGATGATAGGAGATCAACATATGGATACTTGTGTTATGTGGGAGATAAGTTAATCTCTTGGTGTTCTAAGAAGCGACACACAATTGCTTTATCATCTACAAAGGTAGAGTATAAAGGTATGGTAGAAGCTTCAAAGGAAGTCATATGGTTGAAAACTCTCATGTAGAGTTTTGACATCATTCAGAGTACACCCACTATTCATGGAGATAATATGAGCTCATTATATCTAGCTGCTAACCCTGTTTTTCATGCCAGAACTAAACACATTGAGATTCAATATCACTTCTTAAGAGAGAAGGTGATTGATAAGGAGATTGAAGTCATACATACTTCAAGAAAAGATCATATTGTAGATATGCTAACCAAAAGCTTGGATGGACCAAAACTACGAAGATTTAAAGACATGGCAGGTATAAAGAAGATAGATAAAACTTCAATTGATGATTGTGGGGGAGCTATTGGTGCAAGTCAAACACCAATTGATGTTTTGAATGAAGACTTGAAGTCAAAGGATGAAGAAAAGATCAACAATTGAAGACTGAAGACAGAGTATGTTCAGAAAATGAAGACTTATATACATATGTACATTAATTTGTAGTTAGCTCACATATACCTTTTGTATGGTCATGAGCTTGTACCTATATGCCTATATATACAAGTAAAAAGCTGGGGCAAGGATGTGAGAGCATGTGAAGAGAAGAATAAGTTGTTGTAAGAGTCATTAGACACTTTAGAAGTTAAGGAGATCTCTCTTATCATTCAGATGTAAAATTTTCTGAATAGAAGAAAAAGCTGCACCTGATATTTTGCTATGTTCTCCTTCTGTGTTTGATCATTTCAAGAATCCTTTTGTAGATGTCTAACTCCATAGTTAATGCTTATATGGTTAAAGTTTGAGAGCCTAATTGTAGACAAGTTGAGAGAATTATGTGTAGGAACATTTGTATGTGAAGAACTATTGAGTGTCTTCTGAAATAGGCGCAATCTCGATGGTCAAAGAAGTGATGAGTTCTCAGTGCATAGTGTAAATTTTTGCACAAGTCAGGAGTCAAAATCTAATTTGGAAGGTAAGTCATCTATGGCTAAAAGCATTTGCTTAAACAGGCTCTAGTTTGGGAGAACTATGTGTTGGAAGTTACAGGTGTCAAAATCGACTCTACAAGAAGACAGTTTCAGACATAGGTAGATTTTTTGGAACATTTCTCAAGATCTAATAAATCTTTTGGAATGATTTAACTTGGAGAAGGTGTGCAGTCTATAGGCAACACGTTGCACAAAGTTTTATAAAAAACTTTACACATTTGGTCAGCAAATGAGTGAGTTATGTGCAACAAACTTTTTGAGTAGTGACTCTCTTCACAGTTAGTTCAAGATTTTGATAATCTGGTATTGATCCTCCAAATTGGTAAAGGTTTTGAGTTATTCTTGATATAGAGGTGCTCTAACATCAAGGATAGCTTGTTCTTTTGGAGATTATTACTCTCGATCAATAATACCTTGATCCTACCAATGGAGGTTCTTGACTTGGTCCCCATACAACTGTATGTACTAAGTCCAATAAGTTGTTATGGATGTAGCATTTGTGGTTGAATGGTTGTCTTTGTGCCTTCCCAATCTGACATGCATCACATTTATTGATCATGTGTTGCTTTAATATGCTTGTGTTGCAGAGTAAAGAAGCACAAAAGAGGAGCCCCAAAAATTTTCAAATTTTGGGCATAATTTTTCTTCTTCAAATTCCATTGGAAATCCCTTGAAGCCATGTAAATGCACTAGAGGAGTCCTCTAGATGCATAAACCCCAATCATTGTAATATAATCCTTGTAATATATTAGGAAATTAGAGTTTTTCAATAAAAAATGCTAGTCTCTTGTGTGAAAGGACCAATTTTAGGGCACATGTATTAAGTCACTTGGTGACTCTTGTAAATAACTCTTTGCCATTGTGAGAATTGTAGAAAAATTTCAAATTTTCCTCCTTCTTGCTGAATTTCTTGTTCTCCAAGAGCTTTTGTGTGTGTGCAATGCTTGAAATGTATGTCTAGGGCTGTTGTCTATCCCTTTCCATCGCTTGTGAGATATTGTAGTGTGTGTGTGTGTATGAGCCATAACGAATTGTGGAGTAAGTGTTGGTGTTTCCCACCATTCCATATTTTGCTCATAACTCGAAGTACATTTGTCAGATTCGAGTGAAAATATGACCATTAGATGTGTCTCATTTAGAGCTTCAAAAAGAAATCGTTATTGACCATATTCAAAGTTCGGCGCTAAGATTAGAAAAGTTTGAATTTGTGCTTACTGTTGTAAATCGTATTACGAAGTGCATTTTCAAAGAGTTAGTGAGTTGAAGAGGTAGTTGAGACACGTCACATGCATTGTAGCATTGATACTTCACTTACCATCATGCATGCACCTGTCTTCGTACACTTGGTACGTCTAATTCTTTGGATTGATAATTAAACGTGTATTAATCCACGAGTACATGTACTTGTGGTGCGATTGAGGTACAGTCTCATCGACACAAGTCCCTAAGACTTCACGAATTAGGTACACATGTTTTTGGGGCCGTTGTTGGAGATAGCCCAACCAAGGTGCCTTCATGATGGTTATAGCTATGGAGTGAATGAATCATACTTGTAGAGGTGAATTCAGTTAGTGGCAAGTCATTAAGTATTTCAGCACTTGTTACTTCACACTTTAGGAGTGTGTGTAATGAGCTTTTAGGTTTAGCTTTAGGAGTGAGGAATTGAGAAAAGAGTTAGGGTTTAGGGAAGAGAGAGGAGTAAGGATAGGAGAAGTAAGAAACCTTGAGAACATCCCCAAAAAATTTCTAGTTTAGCTCTGTTCAGGGACTTGGTTAACCAAGGCCTTAAAATCTAGAAAATATTCATTTTTCAATCACTTGTCTTGAGCAAGTATTGTGGAGAGCAGCGACTGGTATTACGGGAGTCATCTTGTGGTGAGTGAGCCCATAGCTGACATTGTGAGCACAAAGCTTAGGCAAAGTACTCTTGAAGGTGAGTTCTTCAACTCTAGAACCTCAAAAAATCTAAAGAGCACTCACATATATGACTGAACACACATGCGGTATCATAGGGTGGGACAGAAGTTTTTGAGGGAGTTTTTGAGTGGCACAGTGAGCTAGATGGGAAGAGGAGAGGACGCACACTTTGCACAATTTTTCTTTTTGTTTTGGTTACTTTTGGCTGTAGTATCGCGATCGGTCAAGTTTTGGTATTGCGATACCAAAATTCTCTAGTATCGCAATACTCGCCTGGTATCATATCATGCATACCACCTTGAGGTATTGTGATAACATCAAGGTCTCATGTATCGCCAAGTGCTAGTATCACGATCACCATCCTTAAATGGTATCGTATCGCGGTCCACCTAGTATCATATCATGATTCTCTTAGTATCGTATCATCATAATTTTGGTATCGTATCGAACCCAGGTATCATATCATCGGTCAAGGTATTGTATCATTCACATAGTGGTATCGTATCATCCCAACCACCGATATCATATCGTGAGTTAATCTGGTATTGTATCATGTCAAGAATTCCAGGGTATCATATCATTTGGCTACTCATATCGTATTGTGCGGTTGGTATCATATCATGACCGCCAGAGGTATCGTATCGAGAGTAAATCTAGTATCGTATTGTCTTGCTCAGTAGTATCATATCATGTCAATAATTGGTATCATATCAGGGTGTGCTATTGGTATCGTATCACCTCAAGTATAGTATATTATTGTCAGTGAGGTATCGCCTAGAGCAGTATCATATCGTATCTACCAGTATCATATCGCCCATCATTGGTATCATCCAGAGCAACCCAGTTGGACGAAAAGTAAAATTTGAGTGATTTAAGATATAATTAATGGAAAGATGAGAGAACTTATAGGCCCAAGAGGTGAATAAACTTAAGATCAGGACAGGTGCTAAGTAGTAGACAAAGTGTCATCTCATCAGTAGGAAGTGCATCCCAAGCAAGCCATCACTCAATTTACTCAGAGACATCAAGTGATTCAGAGGAGGAACTACCCATGGCCTCAAAGGACATGCATGGGTCAGTTCCAAGTGAAAAATTTATGTCAAACATAGAGGGTGAATATCGGACCTCTCTATAGTATGTATCCACCAACCGATAGAGAATCCCGATTTATCTTGATGGCATAAATAGGTGCTAGCAAGAATGGTGAACTCTATGGATCCATCAATAGTTCCAAAACCCACAGTGAAGTACAAAGGAGGTGTTTACATGGACAAGTTAGGTCAAATCTATGTGGTGACTAAAAACCCTGACTAGATCGATGAGAGAGCGGAGCTAGAAGGACAAGGAATTTTAGGAAGGCCTAATCATGAAAACACTGTGACTACCCCAAGGGGAAAGTATGTGGTGACTCAAGTCTTGAGAGGGGATCTGATACCCCAAGATGACTATCTAGTGGACATATATCTGATCCATGGGTCATATCTACTTTTGCAAATCGATTCACCTACAGGAAGAGCAAAAGTAAGCCCACTAACTATATATGAGCTGAAGGATCTGAAAGATGAGTCTAGAGTCATATACCTAGACCAAAACCAAAGAAGGTATTTGCAAGTAGATGAAGTTGATAGGTCTCAATTGAAATACATGGGGTTGCCCATATTGCTTCCTCGAGAGCAGGCAACTACCTCACAAAACCCTTTTGGATCCCACCAAGGAATGGAGAATACAATGGTAGGACAAACAAGTCAACGAAGCATCCCCACCCAAACACATGTGCAATTCACTATGTCAGGAATACATTCGCACCACCAAACCAACCCAGGGGTAGGAGACATGAGTAGACCACCTGTTAGACCAAGGCCACAACCAGGAGTGCCACCAAGAATGCATGCAAATAGACCTGCAATTCTTGTAATATTCAGACCCCCAGAGCCAGTAAGAAGATTGAGACCAATCCAAGTCACTAAATGCACGAGGAATCATTATGATGGCACAAGAAAGCCTTATGACCATATAGCGGAATTCAAACAAGTGTTGGGAGCAGAACAAGTGGATGACTTCTTTGTGCAATATGAGTCCTTTGGACTAACCCTCACGGGAACACTCCTAACTTGGTTCCAACCTTTGGATCCAAACAATTTTGGAAATATTGAACAATTTTTCCAAGATTTTATTGGGGAGTTTACCAAGCAAGGGATTAAACACAATTCTTCATCCTTAATTCATAGTTTCAAACAAAACCCAAATGAAACTGTAAAAACAAACACCCAAAGCTTTAACCAATATGTGGATAGATGCCTAGTAATAGAAAGACCCTTACAGCAGAAGATGATATCTCTATTCTTGGATGGATTGACTAATGGAACACGGAGAACCTTAGTCTATGTGAAGCGGCTACAGACATTGAGTGAGTGCCTCCAAGAATGCATTGACCTAGAAGATAACCTAGCTGATGACCTCAAAAAAACGCAAAGTTCTACTAAATGGGAAGACACTAGGAGTGTCGTGACGACTAGTTCTAATAATGTGGAGGAATTAGCAAAATTGGTAGCTAAGAAATTAGGAGTTCATGGACAGAGAAATTGCCAGAACCCACTAATGAGAATTCCGATGCTGAGGAGATGCAACGTGTGTGGTGGAGACCATCCATCCCATACTTGTACAAGGGAAGGTTTAGGTATACAACAACCTTACCAACACAATAGGCAACCACCTCAAGGACCCAACCTGTATTGTCATACTCCGCAGGTAGTCAGTTTAATCTTCTCCAATATTCCTAGGGGTCTTTCCACGTGGCCATCTACTAGTTGAAGCTTCATACGTGTTGGTCGTAATGTGGGTTTTCCCCGTTTTCCCCAAATCTCTTTGGTAGCTATGCCTACACCTGCTTCGGTGTCTAAGATGGCTTTAGTCATATATCCGTTAAATGTGATAGGTAGGCACATATTTCCTTCATCTACCTCACTAAATTCTCCAACTTTATGAATTGGGATTTGAATGGTAGATGGAACTTTTGTTTCTCTTCTTTTCTTCGTAGGCTCTTCAGATTCTATTCTCAAATGTCTCGCTAATTGCTTCCATAGTTGTGGTTTGGCTTCTAGTAATTCTTCCATTGTCAAGAGGCATTGTACCTTAGTCTTGTTGAGCTCTGCTAAGTTGTGTGATGTCTTATCTAAAGACCCATCTTCTTTTCCTCGAATCGTAGGAGCATGAAATACTACCGATCCTTTCTCGTATTCTCCCATATAACTAGGTGGCATGGAAAAGTTGTGCACTTCTCGATTTCGGTCTAACATGGAAACTTCTTCATATACTTCTTCTAAATTTGATATCAATTGGGTTTCCCCAATGTCCAATTCTTCAAAGGGCGGTATTGAACTCTCATTATTTTTCCATTTAAGATGTGGTTGGCACTATGGCTTTTTCTATGTCTTCCTCTGGTTGAATGTATTTGACTAGCACTACATTCTGTGGATGGGGTGGTTGTTGTCCTAACACTGGCTATGGTTGTCCATATCCTCCTTGCTCATAAGGTCTGGGTGCTCCTTGTGACCCTGAATAAGGGTTGCATCTAGGCATCTCTCTACCTTGCTCTCTGGGAGGGTATCCGTAAGGTCGTTACCCAATCATGGATGCACAAAGATGCCCAGTTATGGATGTGCAAAGAGGCAAAATGAGAAGAAAAAAAACTCAGTTATGGCCTATCGGACATCAAAATTACTAACCCATAGATGATCCCATGTATATGCCTCAAATTTTCCTAGATGAAGCATTTGAACCACACAGATGGATGGAGATTTTAACCACCTTAGATGTGTGCATAAATGAGGAAGTATTAACCATGAATGGATGTGTGGATGAAGAAGGTTACGATGTAAGTTTCTACATGGTAATCCTTCAAGAGGTGGAGGTAAGAGAATTACTAGAAAAGGAATGGAGGGAGGAATACGTAAGCATAGAGATGGAGCTAGAATTGGATTCGGAGGAATGGTATTTAGAAGCTATCTATGCTGGGAACAAAGAAGAAACACCCAAGGTATTAGCGATAGAAGCACCTCAGACAAGATCAAAGGGAGAGGAGACATTAGATGAGGTAGAACGAGTATCACATGCCAAACAACAAAGTTTCTCTTCGAAAATATCTTTACCCATTTTGGATTACCTATAGAGATAGTGAGAGATCAGGGAACACACTTCCTCAACGAATTAATAGAAGTACTAATGAATGAGTTTTTGGTGATTCACAAAAAATCAACCCCCTATCACCCTCAAGCTAATGGTCAGGCTAAGAGTTCCAATAAAGTCTTATGTACAGTGTTGACCAAGATAGTCAACAACAGAAGGTCAGATTGGGACAAACAATTGCATCATGCAATTTGGGCCTTCTGAGTGGCTTACAAGATAGCCATTGGAACTACTCCATTTAACTTAGTGTACAAATAGAATGCGATCTTACCAATTGACCTTTTAGTGCCTACTCTATGTGTAGCACAACAGTATGAGTGGACAGGCCATGCACTATCCAAGCAATTAGACCAAATTGAGAAACTACATGAAACAAGACCACAAGCAGTAGCAAGAATTTATGTGGCAAAAAGGAGGCAAAAAGCATGTTATGATGCACATATCAAAGATAAAGGCTTAAAGGAAGGAGATTTGGTCCTAGTATATACGTTGAAGCAACATGCCAAGAAATTGTAGCAACGTGGATATGGACCATTATTGATAAATCAAATCTCAACAAGTGGAGCAGTGAATCTAGCTACATTAGATGAAGATGTACTTCCCAACTACATTAGCGGGTGTAGAGTGAAATGATATATGGAACCATTAACAGACCAAATGTTAGTACGACTTTTGGGATCACAGAATCAAAAGAAGGAAGAAGAAAGAATTAAAGAAGAAGCTAGAAGGGAAGCCCTAGAGCAAATCAAGAAACAAAAAGAGTGGATGCGGCAAAGAAATGAATGATATCTACAGGTAGAGGAACCTATACCCATGGCCGACTACCAAGTCAATAATAGAAGCAATACGAGCTATAGCATCTCCCAACCATACTTAAACCTAAGAATAAAAAACAGGGAGTATCAACTAGTGGATGCTCTGATTGAATCATGAGCGGCTCTAAGCTATATATGAGTGTCGTTAACCACTCATCTCCAAACAACCATAAGTCCCACTAAGGCATGTATGATAGGAATTGGAGGTCAAATCATAGAATGTGTAGGAGAATCCCTAATGTCCCTTCACTTAGGCAACTCCGCTATGGAGCAAAGATTTTTGGTATGCAAAGATGAAGACCTAATTGAAAATATGATCCTAGGACAAGACTGGATCATTGAGAATGGAGTCAACATACATCTTGCACAAGGTTACATATCAACCAAAATAGGGCATAAAGAAGTCTTTAATTTGTTGGAAGAAAGGTCATCACAAATCTGTAATGTCATCAAACCTAAGGGAGAGAACTCTAAGGAGGAAAAAGACAATCATTCAGTAAAGAGTATATCCCAAGAGTGTGCTAATCTAGAAGTGCCTACAAATAGGGAAGTGTTGCATGATTATGTGACCACCTTGCCCTTGAGAAATGAGCCTAAGAGAGATCATGAGGACATTACTTCTCAACCTATCTACATTATAAGAAGAAAACCTACATGGATGTCAACTTACCAAACATCACATCCGTGCAATACTCGTCTACAATGGATACATAAGGATTGAATGACTCAACAAGTCAATGCAACACAGGAGAGATTAGCCATCGAGTAGCAACATGATCAAACAATCGCTATTCACAACAACACATGGAGAAACCAAGACTCTTTTGTGTATGGCTTCCAAAGTCATTAGTAGAAGCCTAGAAAGCACAACGATGCATATGGATACCAAAAGCAGTCTGACAGGTAGCAAATCAAGAGACAGAAAACTCAACGAGATGTCATACAAGCAACATGAAATTGGCTTGGTTGTGAAATTTGTTGATGACAGATGTACAACTCATGATCTCTCAAATGGCAATGTTATTATTGCTTCTGGCATTTTATGTCATGGGCTGTATACGCTCATAGACAATGAAAGATTTGTGAATGATTTGGGATGTGCAATACATGATTCTCAGGCTATGTCAAATGCAAAGCTTTGGCATGCATGCTTTGGTCATCTGAATTTTGCTAGTTTGTTATGCATGCAGAAATCTGATATGGTGTCTTCTTTGCCTAGGCTTGAGGCACCTGGAAAACATGTATGTGAAGACTGTATTTTGGGAAAAATGCAGTGTTCCTCCTTTCCAAAAGATGGTTCAGTTCAGGCTATGCAAAAATTGTAACTTGTACATAGTGATGTTTGTGATCCTATGCAGACACCTTCTTTTGGAAATTATCTTTACTTCGTGACTTTCATTGATGATTTTTCTAGGCATGAATGGGTAATCCACTCAAAGCAAAGTTAGAATTGTGTATGTGCTTTAAACAGTTTTCAGTTTTAGCTGAAAATCTATCAGCATGTAAAATCAACACCCTCCATTTTTGATCGAGTGGAGGAATATATGTCGTCTGATTTTAATGCATTTCTGGCTGAATGTGGGATAAAACACTAGTGTACAATGTTGTATACACCTCAACAGAATGGAGTTCATAAATGAAAGAATAGGTCACTCATGGAGATGGCAAGGTGTATGGTCAAGAGTCAAGCCTTACCACATAGTTTCTAGCTTGAGACTATTATGTATGCAACATATGTACTTAACAGGTGTCCCACTAAAGCACTGCAGTCTATCACTCCATATGAGGCTTGGCATGATCACAAGCCATCTGTTGCTCATCTATGTGTTTTTGGTTGTCTGGCATATGTATTAGTGCCTGAACATCATCGCAGAAAATTGGATGATAAAGCAATAAAATGTATTTCTGTTGGTTACAATTTTGAAAGTAAAGGCTATCATCTATATCATCCACAGAATAAATGCATTTTGGTTAGCCATGATGTTGTTTTTGTGGAAGATGCTATTCAGCCATTGCTTTCATGTACTGAGAAGACGTCTGTAAGCTCAAAAGACATGTATGATACTTTGCTACCTCTTTTTATAGGTGGACAGTCTAGTGCTGGTCCTAATGAGGCAACTTCTCAGCCTTTGCAGGTTTCATGTGATGATGTAGATAATTTGATTTCTGATGTAGATTTACATGATGCACTTGTTGATGAGAGAGCTGATATTGAGCAGGCAAAAATTATGCCAAAATGGCTGGTGCAGACTTTGCGTGATAGCAAATTAGATGCACTTTGTCATATCGTACTCAGTCAGGCTCTCATAGTGCCTCTTTTGCATCAGATTGCTATGCTATGGCTGCCTCTAGTCTCTATGATGAGACTAAACCTGTTTCATTTGATGAAGCACAAAATTCTGAACATTGGATGGCTGCAATGCAATCTAAATATGATGCTATCATGAAAAATGGTACCTAGTCTTTATGTGACTTGCCTCCTGGCAAGAAGGCCATTGGCATAAAGTGGGTATACAATCTAAAGTGTAAACGTGATGGAACAATTGACAGGTATAAGGCTAGGCTTGTTGCAAAGGGTTATACACAAGAAATAGGCATTGATTTTGATGAGACCTTCACACCTACTTGCCAAGTGACTACTGTTCGTAGCATATGTGCACTTGCAGCTCATCATGGTTGGAATGTACATCAGTTTGATATCAAAACAACATTTGTGAATGGTGACTTGCATGAAGAAGTGTTTTTTAGCCCCATGGCTTTGTGTAGAAAGGGCATGAGAACAAGGTGTGCAGGTTAAAGAAGGCATTATATGGTTTACAGCAAGCACCAAAGATACATGCCTATCTGATTGCACATGGTTTTGAGAATAGTCCAACTAAAAGCACCTTATATGTTAAGCGTGCTAATGATGTACTTCTGATCATTGTGGTTTATGTTGATGGCATGCTACTCACTGGTCCTCATGAGAGGCATATTGCTGATTTTAAGGCTGATTTGCATGCCTCATTTGAGATGTCTTATTTGGGGCATTTGCATAACTATTTGGGCATTCTATTTGGGCATTCAATTTATGCATGTTGATGGTGGAATGGCTTTGTGTCAAACAAAATATATTCACACATTATTGCAATATTTTTGCCTTGAAGACTATAAACCTATTGCCTCCCCTATGGAGATAGGTTTACGATTGAGTCTTCATGATGCTGGAGATACATTTGATGTTGTTCTCTATCAGCAGGCTATTGGATGCTTGATTTACTTATGCATTACTCGACCAAATATTCAGTTTGCTATCTCACAGATGAGCAGGTTTATGCATTGCCTAGGTGTTAAGCATTGGCAGGCAGTTAAGGGCATTTTTCACTACTTGAGTGGTACCTGGCTACTTGGATTGTTTTATCCCAAGGATGGATCACTACTGCCAGATTTGCTTGATTTTTCTGACTCTGACTGGGCTAGTTGCTATGACACTCATGTGTCCACTAGAGGTTTTTGGTTCATGCTTGGTAGCTCATGCATATCTTAGCTAAACAAGAAGCAGCCTATTGAGGCCATTTCCAGTTGTGAGGCTAAGTATAGGGCAGCTTTCACAGCGACTGTTGAGTGTGTGTGGCTCAAACGCCTTATGGCTGATTTGGGTGCACCGGGGCACAGTAAATAATCAATGCTTAAACTATCCATTACTACTAAACCTGCCACATAATTACTTACCTACGAAAGAGGACATGGTACAGACAATTGAATTTTGTTTATCTAGATATGCTACAGTATCGGACATAGCCATCAAGATGACACATAAAATATTGAGCATGATCCTTATAGTTTTAAAAGTATTTAAACATGCACAATATACATTTTTGAATTTTATCGACATCAATCAAGGAGTGGACACACTCATTTTTTATCTATCTACAATGCTAAGTAGACTTACCATAATGGTGATATACTCTAGGTTAATGTTCCTACCAAGTCCATACATGCAGACCTTCAAGGAACCATTCTTTACAGGATTTTGTGAGGTGGATTCAGAAATTTTTGTAAAAATGACTTCGAATTTAAATGCTAGACAGGTGGCCTACAAGCTGAGCTTGGCACCAGATGATGGAGTGAAGTTAGCACAGTGGAAGGAGCTAATGATATGTGAAGCCAATTTGCTAAATCAGAGAGAACAAAAAGTCATACAAACATACTCATGTCACCACAAAAATCATGTTGGGGACGACAACCCTCTTCCCAAAGCCCCCTAGGGGCATGCATCAAGCTGCAATGCCAAAGAAGTAGGTCCCGAGGAGTGGAAACAAAGAATTACAACAAGACCTTTGAAGGGGAGGCTGTACACAAAGGAATTTGTATCGGATAAAGTAACAAATTATCTAAAGATCCTAACTGCCTCCTCATCCACAAGGTGCATGCGGTAAAAAGAAGTAAACAGGCTCCAGAAATACAACAAGGTCAGATGTGTGAGAACAAAGAAATATTCAAAGAACAAAAGTTAGAAAGAGGGAGAGGCTGAGAAGCAGAAATGGGTGACTAAGAATATCACATTCTTAGCCGCTAGATGAGTGCTTGGAAGCCTAAATTATCACCACGACCCAGAGTTATGAATGTAAGGAATATCAAGGGGAGAACGGAAGCAAAGGACTTAGATCGGATAAGGTAACAAATTCACCGACAATCCTAACCCTTTCTTCAACCACTGGGTGCGTGTACTAAAGAACTATAAGCAATCTACAAACAAGAAGCAAAGCCTATCAAGGGATGATAGAGACAAAGAGGGGGAGAGTGTTGTAGAGTAAAGAAGCACAAAAGAGGAGCCCCAAAAATTTCCAAATTTTGGGCATAATTTTTCTTCTTCAAATTCTATTGGAAATTCCTTGAAGCCATGTAAATGCACTACAAGAGTCCTCTAGAAGCATAAACCCCAATCATTGTAATATAATTCTTGTAATATATTAGGAAATTAGAGTTTTTCAATAGAAAATGCCGGTCTCTTGCGTGAAATGAAAGAACTTGGAGAAGCTTGTAGGAGGTAGAAAAGTGAGTTTCAAAATGATGAAGTTTGGTCCAACCAACCCACACAAGACCAGCCCTTGGGCTTATGGAGACTCAATAGAACTTATAGGTATTTGATAAGTGCAAAGAAATGCACTATGTACTTTGGAGCATCAAGGAGAAGGAGTCAATACAAAACAGATAGGTTCTCACATCGACTAGCTCAAAAACTTACTATCCAACACAAGAAGAACAAAAGAGGTTAAATATATGGTGCTCAAAGGATGCTCTAGCAAGGTCATATATTCTAAACTCAATCTCTGATTTTTTACTTCCACACATATTCAAGAGTTGCAGGACTTCAAAACTTGGAGTGCTCTTGAAGCATTCTTCTCATCAAGTACCATGCAAGGAAGAATCAATTGCGGATGGAATTCACCACACTAAAGAAAATGCCTAAATAAAGTGTGACTGATTTTGTCACCAAAATAAAGGACATAACATACCAACTTGGAAGCATTGGAGAATTAATTGATGAAGAGCAAATAGTAAGGCAAGTAGTCAATGGAATAAAGGCAAATGAGAGATGGGAAGCTGTCACCACAACCATGGACCTCTACATGGACATGCAAGTTTGTAATTTCAACACCCTCATGGGACAACTATTCATACATGAGGCAAAGATTATGAAGAATGGAGGCAACTCAAAAGTTAATCAATCTTCTACTCCCTATACAGATAAGAATAAGAACAAAGATAGCAAAGGCAAAGGTAAGAAGTCCGATGATGAAGGTAGCACCTCTCAAGCAAACTTTATTGGTAGAGGTAGAGGCTTGAGGAAGAGGCACATGATGAAGACAAGGCAGGGAGAGAGCTCAAAGCTCATCTCAATGTGCCATATGTGGCCTAACTAATCATATCACTAAGAATTGTTTCACGAATCCCACGAAACAAAAAGGTAGAGGTTACAAGAGAGGAGACTATGGAAGCTCAAGAGGTAGCTTCAAAAACTTCAATGGATACAATAACAACTCATACAACAACAATTACCAAGGAGGATATAGAGGAAGGAGAGACTACAACAATTATACATATGACCAAACTCAAGAGAATTCACTTCTTCTTCTAAGGTAAAGCAGATGAACATGTATTCTAACTGTTGAAGGAGATGGTGGATACTCACAAGAGATGAAGTGGTGTAGCTAGATCCTGCTTCACACCTGCTAAGAATTATGGTTGAAGAGTGTAGTGGGCCACTTTGTCTTGCTTATGAACACAAATAATCATATATGTAGCTTGGAAGATGATCCACTAAATGATGGATCAAAACAGATATGTAGGAGTTGATCCAAGAACAAAAAACTTGCTATTTTTGTTCTTACACATGTTCAATGATTTGAAGTATTCTCTTAGTACAGTAGAAATTGACTTAATTCCTTTTAGGGAACTCTAACTAACTTAGTAACCTATCAATCATGAGTGATTTCATAAAAAATTATGGACTCATGCAGAGAAAGAAGTTTAGCAAGTCATAGCTCCATCCCGACATTCACAGGCTGCAACAGTCATCAGACCAGTGAGCAAAGATACATTAATATCTCACGATCCCGAGAAATATTGCTAATGAAACTTTTTAAGAGTGTGATAGACAGTATGCTGAATCTAACATGCTTTAAATCATGGGAAATGAGCAACTACACACTGAGAACAAGCTCTAAGAAGACCACTATTCTGATGGAATTATAACAAAGAAGTGGAATGAGAATGTTATGATCATATATGTATTAAAACATGTAAAATACAATGTCATTGGCAATCATACATTGCTCAATGTGTGAGAGGTGAATGAGCTATGATGTGAGCTCTCACGTCACAATGAGTTTCTTCCAAAATGATCTCCCAAGGTCAAGATAGACGTGGGTCTTTTTTATCCTCTCCTTATAGTCATGCTTGGAGACAAAGTTTGAATTCAAATTCAAACTTCTACCTAAAAGGTGAATCCTAAAGTATAGGATAGATTCTCTCATGACCCAAAAACCAAGATATTCGTGATTTTAGAGCTTCCTAATTCCACGTGGGTGTAATCCACTTTTACAAGGATAAATATGAAGGATTTTTACAAGAGACTAATCATATGAAGTCTTGCATAGTGAATTAAGCAAGTATGTGGGCTTGGGTTTAATTACACCAACAGCTCCCCCTCAAGCCTTATATGCTTGGTCTTTATAGGTCCTTGATTTCCTCCAAACCAATCATCAATTTGAACCTATTCATCTTTGTTCCATCCAATGACTTGGTGAGTATATCTGCACATTGTAAATGAGTTGAAACATCAGATAGTTGAATATCTTTGCTAAGCAATTTCTCCTTTACATAATGATAGTGCACTTCAATGTGCTTAGTCCTTGCATGGTATACAAGATTGGCAGCCAAATGAAGTGAGCTAGTGTTATCTCCAAAGATAATTGGAGTGTAGGAATGTATCTCCAAATATGCATATAGTTGCTTAAGCCACATAGCTTCTTGAGTTGCATTAGCCAAACCTCTATATTTTGCTTCTGTGGAAGATAAGGCCATAGTTGGTTGCTTCTTAGATGACCAAGATATAAACTTTGAACCTACAAATGATAGGTACCCTGAAGTGCTCCTATCATCCTTGGAGCCAGCCCAATCTGCATCAGAATACATCTTTATATCTATGTCATAGGTGAAGGGATAGAACAACTCTTCATTCCTTGTACCCTTTAGATATTTAATCACCCTCTTTGCAGCTTCCATATGAGGATTCCTTGGTGCATGCACAAACTGGCTCAATGTACTCACTCCATAGGCAATGTCTACTCTTGTTAGAGTAGCATGGTTTAGACTTCCCACAAGTTGTTGATAACCTGTAACATCATCAAGTAGTTCACCTTCACGTGAACTCAGTTTATGGTTGAGTTCCATAGGAATACCTGCAATTTTAGTGTTCTCTATCTTAAAATCTACCAACATATCATGTATGTACTTCCTTTGAGTGTTAAATATACTAGAATCTGTATACACAAGCTCTAAGCCAAGAAAGTAGTTTAATAAACCAAGACCACTGATAAATTCCTTCATTAATTGAGCCTTGCCTGCTTGATGCCATCAGTATCATTCCCTGTAATAATGATGTCATCTACATAGACACATAAGTTGATAACTTCTAACTTGTTCTTCGTAACAAATTATAAAGAAGAGTCTTCCTTGCTTGCCACAATGCCTTGCTCCTGCAAATAGTTACTAACCTATGGGTCCAAGCTCTAGGAGCTTGTTTGAGACCATAGAGGGCCTTCCTTAGCTTGCATACATAACCTGTTTTATCTTCATCTTCAAAACTTGGAGGTTGTGCCATATATATTTCTTCTGATATCCATCCATTTAAGAATGCATTCTTGACATCTAATTGATATAGATTCCAATTTTTAGAAGCAACAACACTTACCAAAACCCTAATTGTTGGCATCTTTGCCATAGGTGAAAATGTTTCTTCATAGTCCACTCCAGGAAAAATCCTTTTGCCACTAATCTTCCCTTGTACCTGTTTATAGAGCCATCTGAGTTCTTTTTTATTACCTTTTATCCACCTGAATCCAATTACCTTCATGCTTGGCTTCTTGGGAACTAGATCCCAAGTATGATTTTCGTGTAGTGGTTCCACTTCCTCCTACATAGCTTCTCTCCATTCTTTCTTCTTCCTAGCCTCTTCAAATGAAGAAGGGCTCTTCTATCATAGAGTCTTTAGTGATATACATAGAGTGCCTGTTGACTAAAGATGTATCATATCCATACCTTATGGGTTTCTTGCTTTCTCTTTGTGATCTCCATAGTGCTTGAGTTGAAGACTCTGGTATGTCTTCTAATTGCTTGAGTTTGGCCTTGCCTCTTGACTTCCAAGCCTTGAAGTCAATCTGTTCTTCATCCTCTGAGTTGATATCTTCTGTTAAGTGTTGATCTTCTTGAGTGAGAGTTGGAAAATCATTTTCCAAATCATATGGTAACTTGAATTTCCTGCAATCATCTTCAAACCATGAAGATTGATATTGCTTGTGGAGTAAGTGTCTTAAGTCAATTTATGCGCAAACCTAGAGCACCTCACTTGGAAGCTACCAAGACAATTTTGAAGTATCTTAAGGGTACTCAAAATCAAGGTTTATACTTTCCTTATACTTCAGATTTGGACATCAAAATATACTCAGATGCAGATTGGGCAGGTTGTAAGGATGACAAGAGGAGTACCTCAAGTTATCTCTCTTTTGTAGGTGATAAGCCCATTTCAAGGTCTTCCAAGAAGCAACCTACTATTGCTTTATCTTCAACAGAGGTTGAATATAGAGGATTGGCCAATGCTACTCAAGAAGCCATATGGATCAGATTGCTATATGCAGATTTGGAATTACATTCTAACCCACTAATGATTTTTGGTGACAATACAGGTTCTTTACATCTTGTAGCAAATCCTATCTATCATGCTAGGACCAAGCATATAGAGGTTCACTATCATTATGTGAGAGAGGAGCTATTGAGCAAGGAAATTCAGTTGGCATATGTATCCATTAATATGCAATGTGTAGATTTATTAATAAAGGCACTTGATGGTACTAAACTTTGCAGGTTTAAAGCTATGATTGGATTGTAAGTTATTCAAGAGGATTGATAAAGAAGACCAAACCAAGATGTTTGTCTTGAGGGGGAGCTGTTGGTGCAAATGTCAAGCCTTCACACTTGGCTATGCATTGGAAGAAGCTATGTGCAATTGGTTAAAGAACCACATGAACCATTGCTTATGGTTTTCACCGTTAACTTTTGTAAAAGTCATTTGACTTAGAGGAATCTTGTAAATGCCACTAAACTCGTGGCGTTAGGACAACTTTATGGTATGGGTTTCCTTGAGGGAATATCTCCTTGTTTAGAGGAAGAATTTTTTAGGTGGAAGTTCACTTGAATTTCAAAATTCAAATTTGAAAAGAGTCACTATAAAAGTAGCTTGAAATCTCGCGGCCTGTGTGCCCCCATTACTGAGCTTAGAGATGATCATTTGATGTAATAAAGAGGCTCACACTATAGCCTACTCCTATCACCATCATTGAGCATCATATCCATGCCAACTAGCATATACAACATTGTTACATAATACATTACATTTATGATTACATCTACATTCATCTCTGTCATTGTCACTCAGAACAGTGAACTTGTTTTGTTCATATCTCAGTGATCTCTCCACCATTTTCAATGTTCTATAGCTCATTGGAACACACTCAACATCTATTACAAGCTCACGAAGTTTGAAGAAGTTTCATTTAGAAAATTGATAGAAAATCGTTTCGAAGTGGTCACTGGTCATTCTCTACAGGGTTCCTAAAAAGTCGGGATAAGCTTCTACTTGTTAAAGTGATTGCTCAAAGTATAGTATATCATTTTAAGTGATTCCATTTGGAATCATTAGTTCTCTAAGTTAATCAGATACCCTTAGAAGGAATTTTTCTAATTGCTTCTGTACTATGAGTTCTGAGCAAAACTTATAGTGGGTATCAAGACCAAAATAGCAACTTTTTGGTCATAAGCTAAACAGTGGTATCAGAGCAACTTGAGGTAAAATAGGAGATAGTTTTCCTTCTTACTGATAAATTAGACAGGAACAACTACCAAGCATGGTCCTTGAGGATGAAGACATACTTACAAGGAAGAAGTCTCTATGGATACATATCAGGAGATGAGGAGATGCCCATTTTCAGAAGCAAAGGACAACCTACAAGAGAGGATCTTGAAAGACTAAATCCATGGTGTGCCAAAGATGCATTAGCAAGGTCATACTTACTTAACTCTATCTTTGACTTCCTTCTTCCACACATTAGGAACTGTAAGACATCCCAAGAGACTTGGGATACATTGTTTTCATATTTTTCTTCCAACACAAGGGCTAGGAAGAACCAATTGTGGATTGAGTTTACCACTCAATGGAAGCAACCCAAGCAAAGTATTTCAGAATATGTGACCAAAGTCAATGATGTGGTTGACCAATTGGCAAGCATAGGAGAGGATATTGAAGAGGAGCAAATTGTGAGACAAGTAATCAAAGGTATCAAGGTAGATGACAAATGGGAAGCTTGACAACTGCTATGGACTTATACATGAACATGTAGATTCCAGATCTTACCACACTCATGGGGCAACTCTTTACCCATGAAGCCAAACTCAATAAAATTGGAGATTCATCAAGAGCTAACAACTCTTCTGTCCTATACACAGATAAATGCAAGTCTAAAGAGCAAGGGAAAAATAAAAAGAGTGAAGATGAATGTACTACTTCTCAAGCCAATTATGCAGGTAGATGTAGGAACTCAAGAGGTAGGGACAGAGGAGGTAAGCAAGGTAGGGGAAGATCTTTCAACTCTTCCCCATGCAATATTTTTGGTTTATCAAATCACACCACAGATGAGTGTTATAGGAACTTCAAGAATCAGAGAGGTAGAGGTTTCCAAAGAGGTGGCTACACACAATCAAGAGGAAGGTTAAACCATCATCAAGGTTACAATAACAATTACAACAACAATTACAACAACACTTACAACAACTACCAAGGGGGCTACAAATCAAGGAAAGACTACAACAACTACACATGGGATCAAGAGGATTCCCTTCTGATTATGAACATGACTTCAAAGCAAGGTATGAATGATGACCATCTCTTCCACATTGACTCATGATGTTCAAACAATGTGGTAGGCAATGTAGCTCTTCTCTCTAACCTTGAGGAACCCAAGGGAAAGCACCAAGTGCAAACAGGTGATGACACCAAGCATCCACTGGTCAAGGTAGCAAATGTTAAAACCTATGATGGAAATAGAAATTTGATGAGAAGGTTTCTATATGTACCTATAATTATCAAGAACTTGATGAGTGTTGGACATATTGTTGAAAAAGGTTTGCAGGTTAGGCTCAACAAATATGGAGCATTTGTGGAGGATCCCCAACATGGGTTCAAGAGAATTGCCAAGGGAGAAAAGATAGGTAGGTTATTTACATTTGAACTTGAAGATACAAAGAATATTACACTTTATAACTACAAACATCAAACATTGTCAGAGCTTGAGATTTGGCATAAAAGATTAGGGCATATTGGTGAGAGAATCTTAAAGCAAATATGTAGAGATCAATGTGTGCTTGGGATACCTAATGTATCTAAGCAACACATGATCTATAATTGTGGTGCTTGTCAGTTTGGAAAATCTCATAGGTTACCCTTCTCAAAGAAAGGCTACATGCATGAAGATTACTTGGAGCTTCTCCACACAGATGTGTGGGGACCAAATAAGGATCCCTCAATTTCTGGATCAAGGTATTATGTATCTTTCATTGAAGCACAAATATGAAGTGTTCAATTGCTTTAAGAAGTATCTTGCACATGTGGAAAACCAAATAGGAAGAAGTCTAAAGAGACTAAGGTTTGATGGAGGAGGTCAGTACTTCTCAAATGAATTTGATGCATTCTTGTAGGATAGAGGAATCAAAAGGGGAATTACAACAAGGTATACCCCTGAGCAAAATGGGATGGCAGAGAGGGGAAATAGCTTGATTGTTGAAACAGCTAGGTCAATGCTAAATGAGAAAAAGTTACCTAATTATTTATGGACAGAGAGTGTATCTACTGCCACTTATCTTGTTAATAGGTTGCCATCCAAATCACTTGATGAGATGACCCCATATGAAGCATGGCATGGTAGAAGGCCATCACTTAATCATTGAAGGATCTTTGGATGTGTTGCATATGTGCATATCCCATCTCAAATCAGAGGTAAGCTAGACCCTAAGGCAGAGAAGTGCATTTTCATAGAGGATGATTTAAATCAGAAAGGGTACAAGTTCTAAAATCCATCCAACAAGGGATTTATGGTCACTAGAGATGTTGTGTTTGATGAAAATGATTCTTGGTTTGAAAGTGAATGCAAGAAAGTTAAGTTGCCATATGACTTGGAAGAGGAGTTTCCAAGCCTCACCAAGGAGGGGCCAAACCAGATTGAAGACATCAAATCAGATGATGAGGACATCATCAACCTAGAAGAATTCAAGGCATGGAAATCAAAAGGCAAGGTCAAGATGAAGAAGTTGGAGGACATACCTGAATCATCCAACCAAGCAATTAGAAGATCACAAAGGGAGAGCTAGAAGCCAATCAGATATGGGTATGACACTCCTCTAGTTACCAAGCATTCTATTTATCTTGCTAAAGATTTATCATTTGAAGAGCCATCATCATATGAAGAGGAAAAGACCAAGGCAGAATGGAAGAAAGCTATGGATGAAGAAATTGAACGACTCAAGGAGAATGACACTTGGGAGCTAGTGCCAAAGAAGGAGTCTATGAAGGCAATCGGTTCTAGATGGATTTACAAAATCAAGAGAAATTCAGATGGATCAATAAACAGGTATAAAGCTAGACTTGTGGTTAAGGGTTTTGCACAAACCCAAGGAGTTGATTATGAAGAGACTTTCTCACCTGTGGCCAAAATGACCATTAGGGTATTCGTAAGTGTGGTTGCATCAAGGAATTGGAATATGTACCAATTGGATGTAAAAAATTCTTTTCTTAATGGCTGGATTTCAGAGAAGATCTACATGGCTCAACCTCTTGGCCATGTGGACCCAAGCAAGGTAACATATGTGTGCAAACTAAACAAATCTCTTTATGGATTAAAGCAGCCACCTAGGGCATGGAATCATAGATTGACTACCTATCTCCAAGATCAAGGATTAATCATGAGTAGAGTAGATACTTCTCTGTTTGTCAAGAGAAGTAATTTAGAGGTGATATACCTATGTGTCTATATTGATGATATCATACTTACAGGTAATAATGCCAATGACATCAAGCAGATCAAGAATCAAATGATGCAAGAGTTCAAAATGAGTGATCTAGGGTCACTAAAGTATTTTCTTGGACTTGAGTTAGTATATACAAATTCAGGTATTTATATTACTCAAAGAAAGTATATGCTAGACATGTTGAAGAAGTCTCACTTGGAGGATGCCAAGATAGTCAGCACTCCTATGGAGGTAAACCAAAAGCTTAGTGCTCATGAAGGTGATGTGTTGAAAATATTGCAAGATACCAAAGCATAGTTGGAAGCCTAAACTATGCTACATTAACAAGGATTAATATGGCTTATGGAGTAAGTGTGTTAAGTCAATTTATGCACAAACCTAGAGCACCTCACTTGGAAACTGCAAAGAAAATTTTGAAGTATCTTAATGGTACTCAAAATCAAGGTTTATACTTTCCTTATACTTCATATCTGGACATCAAAATATACTCAGATGCAGATTGGGCAGGTTGTAAGGATGACAAGAGGAGTACCTCAAGTTATCTCTCTTTTGCAAGTGATAAGCCCATTTAATGGTCTTCCGAGAAGCAACCTTCTATTGCTTTATCTTCAACAGAGGCTGAATACAGAGGATTAGCCATTGCTACTCAAGAAGCCATATGGATCAGATTGCTATATGCAGATTTGGAATTACATTCTAACTCAAGAATGATTTTCGGTGACAATACAAGTTCTTTACATCTTGTAGCAAATCCTATCTATCATGCTAGGACCAAGCATATAGAGGTTCACTATCATTATGTGTGAGAGAAGCTATTGAGCAAGGAAATTCAGTTGGCATATGTATCCACTAATATGCAATGTGCAAATTTATTGACAAAGGCACTTGATGGCACTAAACTTTGTAGGTTTAAAGCTATGATTGGATTGCAAGACATTCGAGGATTGATAAAGAAGAACAAGCCAAGATGTTTGGGTTGATGGGGAGCTATTGGTGCAAATGAAAAGTCTTCACAATTGGCTAGGCATTGGAAGAAGCTATGTGCAATTGGTTAAAAAACCACATGAACCATTGCTTATGGTTTTCACCATTAACTTTTGTAAAAGTCAGTTGACATAGAAGAGTCTTGTAAATGCCACTAAACTCGTGGAGTTAGGA
Organism: Ceratopteris richardii; assembly: GCA_020310875.1. NCBI lineage: Eukaryota > Viridiplantae > Streptophyta > Polypodiopsida > Polypodiales > Pteridaceae > Ceratopteris > Ceratopteris richardii. Next base: position 55,154,704 of record CM035429.1, read on the forward strand.
GAACTTTATGGTACGAGTTTCCTTGAGGGAATATCTCCTTGGTTAGAGGAAGAATTTTTTTGGTGGAAGTTCATTTGAATTTCAAAAATTCAAATTTGAAAGGAATCACTATAAAAGTAGCTTAAAATCTTGCAGCCTATGTGCCCCCATTACTGAGCTTAGAGTTGATCATTTGATGTAATTGAGAGGCTCATACTATAGCCTACTCCTATCCCCATCATTGGGCATCATATTCATGCCAATGGTCATGTACAACATTGTTAGATGATACATGACATTTATGATTACATCTACATTCATCTCTGTAATTATCACTCAAAATAGTGAACTTGTCTTTTTCATATCTCAGTGTTCCCTCCACCATTTTCAATGTTCTATAGTGTTGATATATTTAGGTAGTGATGTGTGTGAACACACTAGGACCGCCGGGGCACTTTTTTCCCTCTTTAGGAGGTTTTTTTCCCTCCGCTTGTATATATGCATATTGCCCTAATGGGCTACATATCTTTGTACATTCTCTAGTAATACATTCAGTATTGTGTGTTTGTGCTCCAAGCTTCTTCTTCTTCTTTGTGTTGTTCGCGTGCTTCCGCAGACGTCTATCTCCATCAATTGGCGTTTAACTGCCTCGTTCTAACTATCAGAAGGGCGTTTAACCGACCTAAGTGGGTTCTTGGGAGTGGAAGGGGTCTGTAAAAACAGAGGCCCTATACTTAATTCCCAAAATAACTGATATCTACTGTCCTTAAACAGTGTCGACACGGTCTTAGCTCAGTTCCCAGTAGCAACTAGACTATACCGAACTTATCGGTATCTTGGTACCGAATTACTTCAAGCGTGCATCCTACTGTAACAGTACAGTAACCCATCCTTCATCAAGGCAGTGCTCACAGTCAAGCAACCGAATCACAGAAGGTATCTACGGGTTCACTTACAGTATGAGGACTCTCACACACTGGAATTACCTTTAATCCTAGGTAATTTTCTCACCGTACAAGTGCCAATCGAGATCAGCACTACTTCTGCACAATGCTCTAAGGAAGATCACTACAGTCACACAGACTTAGCAGTTCAACAAGGAGAAGAACACTACGTCTTACAACTTAGCAGGACAATTCATCATAACGATCCACAGTAACTCTTCCAGGAAATGATTCAACATCTTACTGACTGGACTAAATTCGCCGAGTAACCGAGATTGACAGATAACAATACAGAACACCACAGAGTACGCATAACTCAAACAAGAAGTACTACCGCAACACTTAAGATTCACTACACAAACTCAATCAAGAAGAATAACACAACTACACACAACGACCCAGAGCACTCAGAAACTAAACAACACACACTGACGCAACATTCAAACAGACAACCAGACAAACAGTCTGGTGATAACACAAGAGTTAGGCCAGAAACTCCCCGCGCTCTCCACGCCCCGGAGCACTTCTTTTCATTGCTTTATAAAGATTTACAAATATGCACGTAACTACTTTTCGTGCGTGTCTTACAAAGATTTCGGTTACACCTGCCCTACTCCGTCGGCTGACTAACAATTACTCGGCCAGATATTCAGTTTGATGTCTCACAGATGAGCAGGTTTATGCATTGCCCAAGAGTCATGCATTGGAAGGCGGTTAAGCGCATCTTTCGCTACTTGAGTGGTACTCGGCTACTTCGATTGTTTTATCCCAAGGGGGGATCACTACCGCCAGATTTGCATGCTTTTTCTGACTCAGATTGGGCTGGTTGCTATGACACTCGTGTGTTCACCAGTGGTTTTTGCTTCATGCTTGGTAGCTCATGTATATCTTGGTTGAGCAAGAAGCAGCCTACTGTGGTCACTTCCAATTGTGAGGTTGATTATAGGGCAGCTTTCACAGCGACTGTTGAGTGTGTGTGGCTCAGACGCCTTATGGCTGATTTGGGTGTTGGCCAATCTTCTGCCACCACCATCTTCACTGACAGCCAGAGCGCATTGGCAGTTGCGAGGAACCCTGTGTTCCAATGTCGCACTAAGCACATTGAGGTGCATTATCACTATGTCAGGGAGAGGTTCTCTACTGGGGAGATCAGCTTGGCATATGTGCCCACACAGGAGAACATTGCAGACCTTTTCACGAAGGCTCTGCCTAGGGAGAAGTTTGAAGCTTTCCGCAAAGCTTTGGGCTTACTTCCTTTTGTGGAGTGATTTCCACATAGCTTGGCACTTCCTTATACATGAGTGCCAGCTCCTTGTTCACCGCATCACTCCCAGGGGGGATTTGTTGATATATTTAGGTAGTGATGTGTGTGAACACACTAGGACCGCCGGGGCACTTTTTTCCCTCTTTAGGAGGTTTTTTTCCCTCGGCTTGTATATACGCCTATTGCCCTAATGGGCTACATATCTTTGTACATTCTCTAGTAATACATTCGGTATTGTGTGTTTGTGCTCCAAGCTTCTTCTTCTTCCTTGTGCTGTTCGCGTGCTTCCGCAGACGTCTATCTCCACATATAGCTTATTGGAACAAGGTCAAAGTCTATTACAAGCTCTCAAAGTTTGAGGAAGTTTCATTCAGCAAATTGGGAGAAAATCATTTCGAAGTGGTCACTATTCATTCTCTGTAGAGTTCCTAAAAAGTCAGTGGTAAGCTTCTACTTATTGAAGTGATTGTTCATAGTATAGTCTATCATTTTAAGTGATTCCACTTGGAATCATTAGTCCTCTAAGCTAATTAGATACCCTTAGAAGGAAGTTTTCTAATTGCTATTGTACAATGAGTATTAATCAAAACATCTAGCAGGTATCAAGACCAAAATAGCAACTTTTTGGTCATAAGCTAGTTGCAAACTTATGTGTTTTGATCAAAGTGTTTGAAGCATCATCTCCAAAGTACATAGGCACTTATTTAGTGTCATTGGAAAGCTAAAAGGGCGTACAACTCAACTCTAAAGTAAAATAGGGCTGGTACAAATCAGGGATTACCAATACCGACTCATTTCTTGAAGTGTCCATCCATCTTTCCCAACATTTGCTTATGAGTCCTTTCTCTTGTGTGTCCTAGCCTTTTGTGCCATATTTCTAACTCAGATAAGGTTTGATTTCTATAATTGAATAGTTCTATGTTGCTTGTGTCTTCAATCTCAAATGTGAATAATCTACCTGACTTCTCACCTGTTGCAATCCTTTTGAAGCCTTGTTGGGGGTCTTCCACATATGTTCCATGCTTAAAAAATATGACCTGTAAACCTTTCTCAACAATCTACCCAACACTAATTAAGTTTTTGGTTATAGTTGGCACATACAGAACTTTACTCAAAAGTTTCATGCTACCACCAGATTTTTTGACATTTCCAATTTGCTTGACTAAGTGTTTAGTATCATCACCTGTTTGTACTTCATGCTTCGTTTTGGGTTCTTCAAGATCAGATAATAGACCTACATTTCCAGCCACATGATCGGAACAACATGAATCAATGTAGAAAAGATGCTCATCATCTTTGCCTTGCTTGGATGTCATGTTCATGATGAGTAATAATTCTTGGTCTTCAGTATAGTTGTTGTAGTCCCTTCTTCCTCTCAAGCCTCCTTGATAAGTGTTGTTGTTATAGCCTTGATTGTAGTTATGGTTGTAGTTGCCTCTGCCATTGTTGTATCTGCCTCTTGATTGTCCATAGCTTCCTCTATGGAATCCTCTTCCCCTTTGGTTCCTTGTATTCTTGAAGCATTCTTCTGTGGTGTGGCTGTTAAGTCCACAAATGTTGCAAGGCAAATTGTTGTAGGGTCTCCCCCTTCCTTGCTTTCCTCGTATGCCCCTTCCTCTAGCACCTCTTGCTCTTCCTGCATAATTAGCTTGAGAGGTACTAGCCTCTTCTTCATGCTTCTTGACTTTACCTTTTATCCTTAGCTTTATTCTTATCTATATAAAGGGCAGAAGATTGGTTACCTCTAGAGTTATCACCATTTTTGTTGAGCTTTGTCTCATGGGTGAAGAGTTGCCCCATCAAGGTGTTGAGGTCAGGTATTTGCATATCCATGTAGAGGTCCATTGTTGTGGTGAAGGACTCCCACTTGTCATCAGCCTTTATTCCATTAATGATCTACCTCACAGTGTGTTCTTCTTCTATCTTCTCTCCAATGCTTGCAAGCTGGTCAGCCACATCTTTCATTTTAGTTACATAATCAACCACTCCTTGCTTTGGTTATTTCTTTAGAGTTGTAAATTCCATCCATAATTGATTCTTCCTAGCTCTTGTGTTTGCAGAGAAATATGATGAAAAACTTCCCAAGTCTCTTGGAAGGTCTTGAAATTCCTAAAATGTGGTAACAAGAAATTAGAGATTGAGTTTAGTAAATATGACCTAGCAAGAGCATCCTTTGCACACCATGTGGTCAACCTTTCTTGCTCTTCCCTTGTAGGTTGTTGCTTGCACCTGAAGATTGGCATCTCTTCATCTCTTGAAATGTATCCATATAGACTTCTCCCTTGAAGGTATCTTGCATCCTAAGTGATCATGCTGAGTAATTTGTCAATGAAGGATGGAAATCCATCTCCAATCTTCCTTATTGTTGCTATGATACCATGGTTGGAGGAGATGGTGGATAGTCACATGAGATGAAGTGGTTTAGCTAGATCCTGCTTCACACCTGCTAAGAATGATGGCTGGAGAGTGTAGTGGGACACTTTGGCTTGCTAATGGACACAAATAATCATATATGTAGCTTGGAAGATGATCCACTAAATGATGGATCAAAATAAATATGTAGGAGTTGATCCAAGAACAAAAAACTTGCTATTTTTATTCTTATACATGTTTAGTGATTTGAACAATTCTCTGAATACAACACCAATTGAATTAATTCCTTTTAGGGAACTCTAATTAACTTAGCAACCTATCAATCATGAGTGAATTCATAAAAAATGATGGACTTCATGCAGAGAAAGGAGTTTAGCAAGTCATAGCTCCATCCCGACGTTCATGGCCTGCAACAGTCATCAGACCAGTGAGCAAAGATATACTAATATCTCACGATTCCGAGAAGTATTAATAAATGAAACTTTGTAAGAGTGTAACAGACAGTATGTGGAATCTAACATGCTTTAAATCATGGAAAATGACCGACTACACACTAAGAACAAGCTCTGATAAGATTACTATTCTGATGGAATTATAACAGAGAAGTGGAATGAGAACGTAATGATCATATATGTATTAAAACATGTAAAATACAATTTCATTGGCAATCATACAATGCTCAATGTATGAGAGGTGAATAAACTATGATGTGAGCTCTCACTTCACAATGATTTTCTTCCAAAATGATCTCCCAAGGTCGAGATACACGTAGGTCTTTTTTATCCTCTTCTTATAGTCATGCTTGGAGCCAAAGTTTGAATTCAAATTCAAACTTCTACCTCAAAGGTGAATCCTAAAGTATATGATAGATTGTCTCATTAATAAAAAACCAAGAGATTTGTGATTTTAGAGCTTCCTAACTCCACGTGGGTGTAATCCACCTCTTATAAGGATAAATATGAAGGATTTTTACAAGCGACTAATTATATGAAGTCTTGCATAGGTTCTGCCAATAAATCAAGCATAAGTGAATTAACCAAGTATGTGGGCTTGGGTTTAATTGCACCAACACTATATAGACTCAGGTTTCTCAAACAATGTAGTAGTGAATGTAGCTCTACTCTCAGAATTGGAGGATCCAAGAAATAGACATGAGTCCAAACAGGAGATGACACAAGACATCCAATTCATAAGATAGTTAATGTGAAGATGTCAGATGGTAATATGAACTTATTGAGCAAGGTAATATATGTGTCAACTATCACCAAGAACTTCATAAGTGTAGGTCAAATTGTTGAGAAGGGATTGCAGGTCAAATTCATAAAGAATGGATCATTTTTTAAGGATCCACATCAAGGATTTAAGAGGATAGAAAGAGGAGAAAAATCAGGTAGATTATTTACATTTGAACTCCAAGAAACTAGAAATATTGCATTGTTCAATTATAGAAGTTAAACTTTATCTGAGTTGGAAATACGGCACAAAAGATTAGCTCACATAGGTGAAAGAGCTCTCAAACAAATCAATAGGAATCAAGGTGTACTTGGTCTACCAAATATATCCAAACAACACATGATCTATAAATGTAGTGCTTGTCAATTTGGTAAGTCACATAGGCAACCATTTACAAAGGAAGGATACATTCATGGAGATCTATTGGAGTTAGTCCATACAGATGTATGGGGAGCAACCAGGGAGCCTTCAATTTTTGGTTCCAAGTACTATGTGTCATTTATTGATGATTGTAGCAGATTGAACATATTGTATTTTATGAAGCATAACAATGAAGTGTTTTCATGTTTCAAAAAATACCTAGCTCTTGTAGAAAATGAAACAAGTAAAAATTTGAAGAGACTAAGGTCAGATGGAGGGGGAGAAGACTTCTCCCATGACTTTGAGTCCAATCTCCAAGAGAGAGGAATTAAAAGAGAGATCAATACCAGGTATCACCCGAGAGAAATGGAGCGGCAAAGAGAAGAAATAGAACAATAGTGGAGGTTATAAGGTCAATTGTGGGATTTGAACTCATTACCTATTGGCTAGGAGTACGGTGGGCTAACCACTTGCCCCAAAAGCCATGGATGAGGATTATTTCCTAATCCTTCCTCTTAGGGTGTGACTCAACCATCTCCTAGCCATCATTTCTTGAGTCTAACACTCTCTTCCCCTTCTATATATCATTGTCCTTAATGATCAATCCTTGATCTCCCCTTGAATTGATGTCCTCACCCTTGCACAATCTCTTGAACCTTCTTTTTCTCAACCTTGGTCTCTTGAACCCTTTCCCTCAACCTTGGTCTATTGAACCTTGCCTATCCGCTTCTTGGTCACTTGCCTATGGAGTTGCCTTGTTCATAATCTTGGTCTCTTGAGCCCCTTGTTCTCAACCTCAGTATCTTGAACCTCGTTCTCACCCATGCTAGGTATTTAGGATCCTTAATCTATTGGAATGCTCATTGTGAGAGCTTTCCAATGATATCTTACACGTCTAAATCCAACCTATGGATTCGGAGATACACTCTAATCTATGTTGGGCTCATGTTTGAAAGCGATGCACGTGCCTTCCGTCCACTTGCCCAAGCCTACTTTCTAGGCTCTAATACCAATTGTGGGATTTGAACTCATGATCTACTTGTTAGGAGTACGATGGGCTAACCACTTGCCCCAAAAGCCATGGTTGAGGATTACTTCCTAATCCTTCCTCTTAGGGTATGGTTCAACCATCTCCCGTCCATCATTTCTTGAGTCTAACATCAATGCTAAATGAGAAAAAAACTACCCAATTACTTGTGGGGAGAGGCTTTTATCTACAACCACATACTTGATCAATAGACTCTCGTGAAAAGCATTGAATGGCATGACACCATATGAAGCATGGAATGGAAGAATACCTAGCCTTGATCATTGCAAAATCTTTGGGTGCATAGCACATGCAAACATAGCTTCAGAAATTAGAGGAAAATTGGATCCAAAGGTAGAGAAATGCATCTTCACTTGCTATTACCTTAATAAAAAAGGATATAGGCTATACAATCCAAGCAACAAAGGGTTTATTGTAGTAGATATGTTGTGTTTTGATGAAACCAAATCTTGGCTTGAGGATGATTGGAGGAAAATCAAACTTCCCTATGATCTAGAGGAAGACTTTCTAACGAATCTTGGTTTGAGGATGATTGAAGGAAAATCAAACTTCCCTATTCTCAAAGAAAAATGAACTTACACCTGAAGCATCGAGTGATTCTGGTGATGAACACAAGGCTCCAAGAAGGGAAATCAATTTTTGGAACTCCAAAGGCAAAGCCAAAGTGCAAGAGTTGAGAGATGTGGAAGAATCATCTCAACGAACTATAAGAAGGTCTACTAGAGAGAAAATGAAGCAACCAAGGTATGGATATGATACTTCTATGGTCACTAAACATTCAATATATATATATATATATATATATATATATATATATATATATATATATATATATATATATATATATATATATATATATATATATATATATATATATATATATATATATAGCACAAAAATCAATCTATAAAGAACCTTCTACCTATGAAGAAGCCAAGAAGAAGCCAGAATGGAGAAGTGCCATGCAAGAAGAAATAGAAGCTTTACAAGAGAATGAGACTTGAGATTCGGTACCCAAGACTCCATCTATGAAAGTCATTGGTTCTAGATGGATTTGTAAGGTAAAGAAGAATTCTGATGGTTCAATTAATAATTTAAAAGCAAGGCTTATAGCCAAAGGGGTTTGCACAAACTCAAGGTACTTATTATTAAGAAACATTTTCACTTGTTGCAAAAATGCCTACTATCAGGGTACTCATGAGTATTGCACCTTCCAAGAATCGAAAGATAGATCAAATGGATGTTAAAAATGCTTTCTTAAATGGGTGGATATCAAAGGAGGTATATATGGCTCAAATGGAGAATACAAAGGTTGCAGATACTCCCATGGAGATAAATTTGAAGTTAAGTTGTTATACTTTATGGAATAATGGAATATTATATGGATTTTAATGTCTTGAGGTTTTTAAGGTGATCTTTTTTTACTTAGCAAGTGAACAATCATGAGGGCATAAAGGTGCATGGATTTATTTAGATGTTTTTGACGATAGTGAAAAGATAGTATTCTAGATATTTTTTGTACAAAGAATAGATCGCTTAGAAAGTGACGTTTTATAAAAATAGTAGATTGCTTAGAAAGCAACGATTTTGTAAATAAAGAATATTTTTGTAAATGCATGCTTTCTGAAGCACCGTCCTCATGTATCTTTTATTCAAGACGTATTCAAAAATTCCTATAAATACACATATAAACCAACACTAGGTCCCCCTCTTTCAAGACTTTATCTTTGATATGTACATCGAAGTATGCCTTTTGCGTTTTCTTTGCAGCATAGATTCGTGCAGCCGCTCGTAGCCTTGTCTCACCTAAGTGTTCTAGATCAAATATCCTAGACGACAACTCGTGTCCATTCCACTCATGCTCTTGTGCTACTTTTAAAGTTGGGATTAAGAATTCCAATGGTAGCACAACATTTTATCTGAGGTCCATCTGAAATGGGGTGGCATTGAGTACCATTTTATAGGCAACTCGGTAGGCCCAAACAACATGATGAATTTGTTTGTCCCAATCAGAGCGTTTGTTATTTACTGGTCTTGTCAGTATGTTACATAGGATCTTATTTGTGCTCTCGGCTTGTCCATTAGCTTGTGGATGATAAGGGGCAGACTTCTTATGTATCACCAAGAATTCTTTGAGAATATTTTCAATGACTTCATTCAAGAAGTGTGTGCCTCTATCACTCACTAACTCTATTGGTAGTCCATATCTAGTGAACACGTTCTCAAATAAAAACTTAGCTGTAGTTTGAGCATCGTTCTTTGTTGTGGCTTTGACTTCTACCCACTTTGTAAGGTAATCTGTGGCTACAATAATGTACTCTGCATGGGAGTTTCTATCTGGGGAGTTAATAGGACCTACAAAGTCTATACCCCACTTTGAGAATGCACGTCCTCCCATCATTGGCCTCAAAGGCATCTCATCTTTTCTAATCGGATATTGTGCACGTTGGCATGTATCACATTTCTTCACATAGGTATGTGCATCCATATGAAGAGTGGGCCACCAAAGTTTGGTTTATTCCAATAAGGAGTGGACAGTATTGGTGTTGTGCACAAGCGTCTCTTCAGCTCATTGAAGGACTTCTTGCATTCGTCGTTCCACTCAAATTTTGTCAACAAGGCATAAAGAGGCTTATCTATAATTGCATACATGCGAATAAACCTACGGTAATATCCACAATGGCCCATAAAGGCTTGTACCTCTTTAACATTCCTTGGCCTCGGTAGCTCCGCTATGGCTTTTACTTTGTTCGCATTTATTGATATTCCGTTCTTGGAAACAATATGACCTAAGATTTTATCTTGTCGTACCATGAACACACACTTCTCTAGGTTCAGACAAACTCGATATTCCCCACACTTGGTGAAGATCTGTCTGAGTTCAGGGATGTGACATCTCCTTTCTTGGGAATGAGCACATAAATCATCCACATATACTTCTAAGCTCTTTCACAAGAACTCCTTGAAGACCTAACACATGAGCCTTTGGAATGTTGCAGGTGCATTGGTGGGCCCAAATGGCATCACACAAAATGCAAAGACTCCCCACTCTGTGGCAAAGGCCGTTTTATGTTGATCTTCTAGGGCAATGGCTACTTGGTTGTAACCTGAAAATCCATCAAGGAAGCTATAAACTTCCTTGCCTGCAACATGCTCCAATAAATGATCAGTGATTGGAAGTGGATAACTATCTCTGATGGTAGCAGCATTAAACTTTTTATGGTTAATACAGTCACACAACTTTCCATTCTTCTTGGGCACCACTACAATGGGCGACACCCATTCAGTATGCTCAATCTCATAGATAAATCCAACTTCAATCAACCTGTCAATTTCTTCTTTGATTTTAGCTGCATAGGTGTCATTATATGTGTAGGTCTTTTGTTTGGTGGGCTTGGCATCAGCGGTCATGGGGATCATATGAGAGCGAATTTTTGTATCTACTCCCTTCAAGTATCTAGTGCCATGCAAACAGGTCCCTATATTCCCTTAATGGTGACTATGATTTTTTTGGTCTTTTCTTTGTTATCATATGCTTCTCCTGTGGTGGCCTCTCTCTTAGGCATTCGTACCAAAATTTTTCGGTCTTCAACTTCATATTTCTTGAAATTTTCTGGTACCTCAAACAATGATTTTTCCTCTTCTTGTTTCATAGCTTCTCTCTTCTTTTTCTTTTGTCCACCTTCACTTCCATCCTTTGAATTTATGGTTTTAATGCTTGTGAGGGGTTCTTCTTCCTTTTGGGTAAATACTCCTATATCTTATAGATAGTGCCTCTCTGAGTCAAAGAAACTATCCATTACAATGGACTCTAGATCATCGTCATTTTCTCCCTTTTCTATGACATCACTAGGGTCACATTCTTCTAGCAAGGGTTGACACATGAACACTGAAATATCATAACCCTCCTCATCACAATGAGGTGTCCATTGTTCTTCATTGACTGCAATATCCATGGTAGCTAAGATTTGTGCCCAGCCACGAGGCTCAAATTCCTCATCTGGAAAGATCATCGGCATATAGGCTGGGTCTCTAATTGGTCTATCTCCTGGGGAAGTTCCTGTTTCTCTAGCCTTTAAACATTTTTCCTCTTCCTTTGCGACCTTGCACATCCACAAATGAGTATATTCATGCATCCAGGATGTATCAAATGAACTTTTAGAATGCACAGAGATTGAATCTTCTTGCTCCTTATGGATAGGATTCCACTATAGGGGTGGTACATCTCTGAAGGTGTAATCCTTCAAATTGACCTTGGTTGTGACCCCTAAGCGTTGCAAGTATAAGGAGTTGGCTCCCCAATCCTGTAAAACTTGCAGTTGTCATAGGAAGGGCCTTCCTAGGATCATTTCATAGGTATTAGTTTTACCAAAGTCACATATAGTGAAGGTGTCGTCAAACTCTAGACCACAAGTGGTTAGAGTTATCCCTTCTAGCAATCCTAGAGGTCTTTCCACGTGGCCATCATCCATCTGAAGCTTCATTCGTGTTGGTCTTAATGTGGGTTTGTCCCATCACTTCCACAAGGATCAAAACAAATATGTAGGAGTTGATCGAAGAACAAAAAACTTGCTATTTTTATTCTTATACCTGTTTAGAGATTTGAACAATTCTCTGAATACAACACCAATTGAATTAATTCCTTTTAGGGAACTCTAATTAACTTAGCAACCTATCAATCATGAGTGATTTCATAAAAAATGATGGACTTCATGCAGAGAAAGGAGTTTAGCAAGTCATAGCTCCATCCCGACGTTCATGGGCTGCAACAGTCATCAGACCAGTGAGCAAAGATATACTAATATCTCACGATTCCGAGAAGCATTAATAATGAAACTTTGTAAGAGTGTAACAGACAGTATGTGGAATCTAACATGCTTTAATTCATGGAAAATGACCGACTACACACTAAGAACAAGCTCTGATAAGATTACTATTCTGATGGAATTATAACAGAGAAGTAGAATGAGAATGTAATGATCATATATGTATTAAAACATGTAAAATACAATTTCATTGGCAATCATACAATGCTCAATGTATGAGAGGTGAAAAAACTATGATGTGAGCTCTTACTTCACAATGATTTTCTTCCAAAATGATCTTTCAAGGTCGAGATACACGTAGGTCTTTTTTATTCTCTTCTTATAGTCATGCTTGGAGCCAAAGTTTGAATTCAAATTCAAACTTCTACCTAAAAGGTGAATCCTAAAGTATATGATATATTGTCTCATTAATAAAAAACCAAGAGATTTGTGATTTTAGAGCTTCCTAACTCCACGTGGGTGTAATCCACCTCTTATAAGGATAAATATGAAGGATTTTTACAAGCGACTAATTATATGAAGTCTTGCATAGGTTATGCCAATAAATCAAGCATAAGTGAATTAACCAAATATGTGGGCTTGGGTTTAATTGCACCAACACTATATAGACTCAGGTTTCTCAAATCATGTAGTAGTGAATGTAGCTCTACTCTCAGAATTGGAGGATCCAAGGAATAGACATGAGTCCAAATAGGAGATGACACAAGACATCCAATTCATAAGATAGTTAATGTGAAGATGTCAGATGGTAATATGAACTTATTGAGCAAGGTAATATATGTGTCAACTATCACCAAGAACTTCATAAGTGTAGGTCAAATTGTTGAGAAGGGATTGCAGGTCAAATTCATAAAGAATGGATCGTTTTTTAAGGATCCACATCAAGGACTTAAGAGGATAGAAAGATGAGAAAAATCAGCTAGATTATTTACATTTGAACTCCAAGAAACTAGAAATATTGCATTGTTCAATTATGGAAGTTAAACTTTATCTGAGTTGGAAATACGGCACAAAAGATTAGCTCACATAGGTGAAAGAGCTCTCAAACAAATCAATAGGAATCAGGGTGTACTTGGTCTACCAAATATATCCAAACAACACATGATCTATAAATGTAGTGCTTGTCAATTTGGTAAGTCACATAGGCAACCATTTACAAAGGAAGGATAGATTCATGGAGATCTATTGGAGTTAGTCCATACAGATGTATGGGGAGCAACCAAGGAGCCTTCATTTTTTGGACCCAAGTATTATGTGCCATTTATTGATGATTGTAGCAGATGGAACATATTGTATTTTATGAAGCATAACAATGAAGTGTTTTCATGTTTCAAGAAATACCTAGCTCTTGTAGAAAATGAAACAAGTAAAACTTTGAAGAGACTAAGGTAAGATGGAGGGGGAGAAGACTTCTCCCATGACTTTGAGTCTGATCTCCAAGAGAGAGGAATTAAAAGAGAGATCACTACCAGGTATACACCCAAGCAAAATGGAGTAGCAAAGAGAAGAAATAGAACAGTAGTGGAGGTTATAAGGTCAATTGTGGGATTTGAACTCATTACCTACTGGCTAGGAGTACGGTGGGCTAACCACTTGCCCCAAAAGCCATGGATGAGGATAATTTCCTAATCCTTCCACTTAGGTTGTGGCTCAACCATCTCCTACCCATCATTTCTTGAGTCTAACACTCTCTTCCCCTTCTATATATCATTGTCCTCAATGATCAATCCTTGATCTCCCCTTGAATTGATGTCCTCACCCTTGCACAGTCTCTTGAACCTTCTTTTTCTCAACCTTGGTCTCTTGAACCCTTGCCCTCAACCTTGGTCTATTGAGCCTTGCCTTTCCGCTTCTTGGTCACTTGCCTATGGACTTGCCTTGTTCATAAACTTGGTATCTTGAGCCCCTTGTTCTCAACCTCAGTATCTTGAACCTCGTTCTCACCCATGCTAGGTATTTAGGATCCTCAATCTACTTGGAATGCTCATTGTGAGAGCTTTCCAATGATATCTTACACGTCTAAATCCAACCTACGGTTTCGGAGATACACTCTAATCTATGTTGGGCTCATGTTTGAAAGCGATGCATGTGCCTTCCGTCCACTTGCCCAAGCCTACTTTCTAGGCTCTAATACCAATTGTGGGATTTGAACTCATGATCTACTTGTTAGGAGTACGATGGGCTAACCACTTGCCCCAAAAGCCATGGTTGAGGATTACTTCCTAATCCTTCCTCTTAGGGTATGGTTCAACCATCTCCTGTCCATCATTTCTTCAGTCTAACATCAATGCTAAATGAGAAAAAAACTACCCAATTACTTGTGGGGAGAGGCTTTTATCTACAACCACATACTTGATCAATAGACTCCCGTCAAAAGCATTGAATGGCATGACACCATATGAAGCATGGAATGGAAGAATACCTAGCCTTGATCATTGCAAAATCTTTGGGTGCATAGCACATGCAAACATAGCTTCACAAATTAGAGGCAAATTGGATCCAAAGGTAGAGAAATGCAACTTCACTTGCTATTACCTTAATCAAAAAGGATATAGGCTATACAATCCAAGCAACAAAGGGTTCATTGTAGTAGATATGTTGTGTTTTGATGAAACCAAATCTTAGTTTGAGGATGATTGGAGGAAAATCAAACTTCCCTATGATCTAGAGGAAGACTTTCTAACAAATCTTGGTTTGAGGATGATTGAAGGAAAATCAAACTTCCCTATTCTCAAAGAAAAATGAACTTACACGTGAAGCATCGAGTGATTCTGGTGATGAACACAAGGCTCCAAGAAGGGAAATCAAGTTTTGGAACTCCAAAGGCAAAGCCAAAGTGCAAGAGTTGAGAGATGTGGAAGAATCATCTCAACGAACTATAAGAAGGTCTACTAGAGAGAAAATGAAGCCACCAAGGTATGGATATGATACTTCTATGGTCACTAAACATTCTATATATATATATAGCACAAAATCAATCTATAAAGAACCTTCTACCTATGAAGAGGCCAAGAAGAAGCCAGAATGGAGAAGTGCCATGCAAGAAGAAATAGAAGCTTTACAAGAGAATGAGACTTGGGATTCGGTACCCAAGACTCCATCTATGAAAGTCATTGGTTCTAGATGGATTTGTAAGGTAAAGAAGAATTCTGATGGTTCAATTAATAGTTTGAAAGCAAGGCTTGTAGCCAAAGGGTTTGCACAAACTCAAGGTACTTATTATGAAGAAACATTTTCACTTGTTGCAAAAATGCCTACTATCAGGGTACTGATGAGTATTGCACCTTCCAAGAATCGAAAGATATATCAAATGGATGTTAAAAATGCTTTCTTAAATGGGTGGATATCAAAGGAGGTATATATGGCTCAAATGGAGAATACAAAGGTTGCAGATACTCCCATGGAGATAAATTTGAAGTTAAGTTGTTATACTTTATGGAATAATGGAATATTATATGGATTTTAATGTCTTGAGGTTTTTAATGTGAGTTTTTTTTACTTAAAAAGTGAACAATCATGAGGGCATAAAGGTGCATGGATTTGATTAGATGTTTTTGACGATAGTGAAAAGATAGTATTTTAGATATTTTTTGTACAAAGAATAGATCGCTTAGAAAGTGACGTTTTTATAAAGGTCCCCCTCTTTCAAGCCTTTATCTTTGATATGTACATCAAAGTATGCCTTTTGCCTTTTCTTTGCAGCAGAGATTCCTGCAGCCGCTCGTAGCCTTGTCTCACCTAAGTGTTCTAGATCAAATATCCTAGACGACAACTCGTGTCCATTCCACTCATGCTCTTGTGCTACTTTTAAAGTTGGGATTAAGAAGTCCAATGGTAGCACAACATTTTATCCGAAGTCCATCTGAAATGGGGTGGCACTGAGTACCATTTTATAGGCAACTCGGTAGGCCCAAACAACATGATGAATTGGTTTGTCCCAATCAGAGCGTTTGTTATTTACTGGTTTTGTCAGTATGTTACATAGGATCTTATTTGTGCTCTCGGCTTGTCCATTAGCTTGTGGATGATAAGGGGCAGACTTCTTATGTATCACCAAGAATTCTTCGAGAATATTTTCAATGACTTCATTCAAGAAGTGTGTGCCTCTATCACTCACTACCTCTATTGGTAGTCCATATCTAGTGAACACGTTCTCAAATAAAAACTTAGCTGTAGTTTGAGCATCCTTCTTTGTTGTCGCTTTGAGTTCTACCCACTTTGTAAGGTAATCTGTGGCTACAATAATGTACTCTGCATGGGAGTTTCTATCTGGGGGGTTAATAGGACCTACAAAGTCTATACCCCACTTTGAGAATGCACGTCCTCCCATCATTGGCCTCAAAGGCATCTCATCTTTTCTAATCGGATATTGTGCACGTTGGCATGTATCACATTTCTTCACATAGGTATGTGCATCCATATGAAGAGTGGGCCACCAAAGTCTGGTTTATTCCAATCAGGAGTGGTCAGTATTGGTGTTGTGCACAAGCGTCTCTTTAGCTCATTGAAGGACTTCTCGCATTTGTTGTTCCACTCAAATTTTGTCAACAAGGCATAAAGAGGCTTAGCTATAATTGCATACATGTGAATAAACCTACGGTAATATCCACAATGGCCCATAAAGGCTTGTACCTCTTTAACATTCCTTGGCCTCGGCAGCTCCGCTATGGCTTTTACTTTGTCCGCATCTGTTGATATTCCGTTCTTGGAAACAATATGACCTAAGATTTTATCTTGTCGTACCATGAACACACACTTCTCTAGGTTCAGACAAACTCGATATTCCCTACACTTGGTGAAGATCTATCTGAGTTCAGGGATGCGACATCTCCTTTCTTGGGAATGAGCACATAAATCATCCACATATACTTCTAAGCTCTTTCACAAGAACTCCTTGAAGACCTGACACATGAGCCTTTGGAATGTTGCAGGTGCATTGGTGGGCCCAAATGGCATCACACGAAATGCAAAGACTCCCCACTCTGTGGCAAGGGCCGTTTTATGTTGATCTTCTAGGGCAATGGCTACTTGGTTGTAACCTAAAAATCCATCAAGGAAGCTATAAACTTCCTTGCCTGCAACACGCTCCAATAAATGATCAGTGATTGGAAGTGGATAACTATCTCTGATCGTAGCAGCATTAAACTTTTTAAGGTTAATACAGTCACACAACTTTCCATTCTTCTTGGGCACCACTACAATGGGTGACACCCATTCAGTATGCTCAATCTCATAGATAAATCCAACTTCAATCAACCTGTCAATTTCTTCTTTGATTTTAGCTGCATAGGTGTCATTATATGTGTAGGTCTTTTGTTTGGTGGGCTTGGCATTAGCGGTCATGATCGTATGAGAGCGAATTTTTGGATCTACTCCCTTCAAGTCTTTATAGTGCCATGCAAACACGTCCCTATATTCCCTTAATGGTGACTATGATTTTTTTGGTCTTTTCTTTGTTATCATATGCTTCTCCTGTGGTGGCCTCTCTCTTAGGCATTCGTACCAAATTTTTTCGGTCTTCAACTTCATATTTCTTGAAATTTTATGGTACCTCAAACAATGATTTTTCCTCTTCTTGTTTCATAGCTTCTCTCTTCTTTTTCTTTTGTCCACCTTCACTTCCATCCTTTGAATTTATGGTTTTAATGCTTGTGAGGGATTCTTCTTCCTTTTGGGTAAATACTCCTATATCTTATAGATAGTGCTTCTCTGAGTCAAAGCAACTATCCATTACAATGGACTCTAGATCATCGTCATTTTCTCCTTTTTCTATGACATCACTAGGGTCGCATTCTTCTAGCAAGGGTTGACACATGAACACTGAAATATCATAACCATCCTCATCACAATGAGGTGTCCATTGTTCTTCATTGACTGCAATGTCGATGGTAGTTAAGATTTGTGCCCAGCCATGATGCTCAAATTCCTCATCTGGAAATATCATCGGCATATAGGCTGGGTCTCTAATTGGTCTATCTCCTGGGGAAGTTCCTTTTTCTCTTGCCTTTAAACATTTTTCCTCTTCCTTTGCAACCTTCCACATCCACAAATGAGTATCTTCATGCATTCAGGATGTATCAAATGAACTTTTAGAATGCACAGAGATTGAATCTTCTTGCTCCTTGTGGATAGGATTCCACTATAGGGGTGGTACATCTCTGAAGGTGTAATCCTTCAAATTGACCTTGGTTGTGACCCCTAAGCATTGCAAGTATAAGGAGTTGGCTCCCCAATCCTGTAAAACTTGCAGTTGTCATAGGAAGGGCCTTCCTAGGATCATTTCATAGGTATTAGTTTTACCAAAGTCACATATAGTGAAGGTGTGGTCAAACTCTAGACCACAAGTGGTTAGAGTTATCCCTTCTAACAATCCTAGAGGTCTTTCCACATGGCCATCAGCCATCTGAAGCTTCATTCAAGGTGGTCTTAATGTGGGTTTGCCCCATCGCTTCCACAAGGAGGTGGTTACAATAGCAACACAAGCACCTGAATCTATGATTGCTTTGGTTGTGTAACCTTGGTAGGTGATTTGAAGATAAGTATTACCTTCTTCACCTTCACTCATGTCCCCTATTTTATCAAGAGGTATCTCTAGAACTTTTTGCTTAGAGCCTGCTTTTGGCATATTGGAATCAAGTTCTGGAACCTCATCCTTCTCATGACTCCATAGCTCAGGTTTTTCTTTGACCAGCTCTTCTACAGTGAGATGACACTAAACCTTAGTGTTCTTCACGATGTTAGTGTTTCTTGGAACCACTGAGTCTTCATTTCTTACCAATATTGTGGGAGCTCTGATCTGGAGAGATTCACATTCCCATGGGCCTGTGAATTGTGGCAACTCATGTAAAGAATTGGATTCAAATCCTGAATTTTTTTCCTCTTGTTGCTCTACTTGGTCTCCATAAATAGATGGAATGTCTTGTGCAAATTGATCATGAAGGTCATCAATCTCAAGAATAGGAGGGGGATTATCCTTCTCCTTGGCCCATTTCCAGAGATGACACTAAACGTTAGTGTTCTTCACGACGTTAGTGTTTCTTGGAACCACTGAGTCTTCATGGCTATATCCTCCATGTTCATATGGTCTAGTTGCTCCTCGTGGTCTAGGACATGGGATATACCTAGGAACTTCTCTGCCTTGTTCTCTAGGAGGGTACCCATATGATCTACATTGGGGTGGTACAAATGGTCGTGGCTATCTATTCATTGGATAGTTTTCGGTGTTGTAGTTGATGTACTTTTGCTCACTGTAAGAGTATATGTTAGGCTCCTGAGTTGGTTGTCTATCATAAGGGTAAGGTTGTGATAACCCTAGTCCTTCTCTGGAGCAGACATGAGATGGATGATCTCCACCACAAAGTGTGCAACTTCCTAACATTGGCACTCTCAAGGGGAAGTTCTAGTAGTTCCTTTGTCCTTGTACTCCTAATTTCTTGGCCATTAACGCTGCCACCCCATCCACATAACTTGAACTAGAACTCTTATTGCTCCTTGTATCCTCTATTTTGGTAGGATCTTGTGTGATTTTGAGATCCTCAGCTAAGTTGTCTTCCAAATCTATGCATTCCTGAAGACACTCACTCAGAGTTTGCAATCGTTTTACGTATACTAAGATTCTCAATGTTCCATTGGTTAGACCTTCTAAAAATAAGGATATCATTTTCTGTTGAGAAGGTCTCTCTATCACAGGGCATCGAGTTACATATTGATTAAATGTTCGTGCTGCATTTTTTACTGTCTCATTAGGAGCTTGTTTGAAACTATGTAGTAAGGATGACGAATTGTGCTTGATCCCTCGCTTAGTGAATTCCCAAATAAATTCTTGGAAGAATTTTTCGATATTACCAAAGGAATTTGGATCCAAGGATTGAAACCAAGCTAAGGCTATTCCCATGCGGGTTAGCCCAAAGATTCATATTGCATGAAAAAGTCATCCACTTGCTCCGCTCGCAATACCTGCTTGAATTCTGCAATGTGGTCATAGGGCTTCCTGTGTCATTGTAACATTTTTGCATGCATTTGGCCAATTGGATTGGTCTCAATCCTCTACCTGGCTCTGGGTATTGAGTTATGATGGGGACACCTTGGGGCGGTTATGTCCTAAAGGTGGGTCTATTCATATTTCCCATGCCCTGGCTAGTGTGGCCGTGGGGGTCAATTCCTGGCATGGTGAATTGCTTCTGTGGTTTGTTCGACATAGTACATTGGCTTGTTTGTCCTGACATCACATTTTTTGTTCTTTGTTGGATCTGGAATGGGTTTTGTGAGGTAGTTTCCTGATCTCGAGGAAGGAATATAGGTGAACCCATGTACTTTAATCTAGACCTGTTCGCTTCATCTACAAGCCAATATCTCCTTTGATTTTGGTCTAGGTATGTAGCTCTAGAAGGATTTTCTAGATCCCTAAACTCGTATATAGTTATTGGGCTGATGCCTTCTCCTTGTGTCAATGAATCAGTTTGTAAGAGTTGGTCTGATCCATGTACTAAGTACACATCCATCAGATAGTCATCTTGGGGTATCTTGTCTGCTTGAAATACTTGAGTCATTACTGACTTTCCCCTAGGGGTAGTCATCGTATCTCCATTGTTGGTTCTCCCAGAAGTTCCTTGTCCCTCTAACTCTCCTCTTTCATTAAGCTGATCAGGGCTTTCGGTTACTACATAGATCTGGCCCATCTTGTCCATGTAAACTCCGCCTTCATACTTGACAGCTGGCCTTGGGACTATTTCTAATTCTGTAGTGTTTATCATTCTTGCAACGGACCTGTGTAGACCATTGAGGTAGATGGGTATTCCTTGCAAGTTAGTGTTGGAGAATATTAATCTCCAAAAGAACAACTTACTCTTGTGATTAGAGCACCTCTATACCAAGAGTAAGTCAAACACTTCACTAATTTAGAGGATCAATTGCTAACTTATCAAAAATTAACAAATCTGTGAATTAGATGATACACAGAAAAGTCTGTTGCATTGTTCATTCACATTGACCTATCAAATCTATAAAGTTTTTTATGAAACTTTGTACGAATCATCTCCTAGAGATTGCGCAACTACTCCAAGTTGAATTACTCCAAAAGATTAAGTATAACTTGAGAAATTGATTTCACAAGTTACCTATGTCAGAAACTGTTATCCAAAACAGTCGACTTTACATCTGTAACTTTTAAGACTTGGTTCTCCTTGAATAGAACCCGTTTTACAAAATGCTTCTAGACATAAGTAGCTTATCTTCCAACTTAAAGATTAAGCCCTCACTCATGCAAAACTTTAAACTGTGCTAGGAGAAATGACCAAAACATTAACTTCGAAATATGCGCCTGTTTTAGGAACCAGTGAATACACTTCACATATGAATGTTCCTACACTCAATTTACTCAGCCTGATTACAATTGGAAGCTGAAACTTTGCACAGAGGTCAAGCAACTCTCAACTTAGACTTGTACAAAAGCATTCCACAATTGATCTACTGTAGAAGGAGAACACACAGAAACATCGGGCGCAAAACTTTTCATTTACTCAGAGAAAATACAACTGAGTGATGAGAGCAAACTCAAAATTCACTTTCCTCTATCTCATGACTTCTATCTCCCTCATTCTTGACTTCTAACTAATGTCACATAAGCTCTCATACATGCCCCGACTTTTCTCAAAGTATTTATAGATAATTTGTACATAATCTTTACTGAACAAAAGATCTAAGTCATCTATGACTATGCTAATGTACATATGTGTACACTTCTCTTGTCCTCTCAATGTAATCTTCTTCCACACTTTAGGAATTAATTCTTCCTTCATCATTTGATCTTCCAAGCCTTCAATTGGTGATTGGTATGCACCAACAGCTCCCCCTCAATCATCAATTGAGGTCTTCTCTGTCTTCTTGATACTTGCCATGTCTTTGAACCTTTGTAACTTAGGTCCATCCAAACTCTTTGTCATCATATCTGCCACCTGTTCTTTTGTTGGAGTGTACATCACTTCAATCTCTTTATCTAGTACCTTTTCCCTCAAGAAATGATACTGTATCTCTATATGCTTAGTCCTGGCATGAAAAACAGGGTTAGCTGCCAAATACAAAGAACTCATATTGTCTCCAAAAATTATTGGAGTACTATGATCAATCTCAAAACTTTTCATCAAGGTCTTCAACCATATGACTTCTTTTGCAGCTTCTACCATTCCCTTATACTCAGCTTCTGTGGATGATAAAGCAACTGTATGTTGCTTCTTTGAACACCAAGACACTAACTTGTCTCCAACATAACATAGATATCCATGGGTAGACCTTCTATCATCTGAGTCACCTGCCCAATCTGCATCACTAAACACTTTGATTCTTGTGTCAGAAGTGAAACCATAATACAAACCTTCACTTAGGGTTCCTTTGATATATCTGAGTACCCTTTGGGCTGCAATCCAATGAGTCTTCTTTGGACAATGCATGAATTGTGACAACACACCTACTGCATATGATAGATCTGGCCTTGTCAAGGTAGCATAGATTAGACTACCTACCAAACTCTGATATTTCTTCATGTCATTGAACTCTTCACCTCCATACCTGCTCAATTTATGATTTACCTCCAATGGTGTAGTTGAGGTCTTGCAATCTTCCATGTTAAACTTGACTAGAAGATTCTTCAAGTATCTCTCTTGTGAAACATATACTCCATGTTGAGTATACACAATCTGCATTCCTAGAAAATAAGATAAGTTTCCCAAGTCACTTATCTTAAACTCCTTCTCTATTTGCTTCTTGAGTTCATTGATTCCTTGAGCATCTGTTCCTGTAACAATAATATCATCAACATAAATGCACATGTAAATGTATCCATTTTCACTTGCCTTCACTAGCAAGCTACTATCTGCCTTTGATGCTTGAAAACCACATTCATTCAAGAACTTGACCAATCTGTAATTCCAAGCTCTTGGGGCTTGCTTCAACCCATATAAAGCTCTCTTGAGCTTACACACATAATCTGATCCAATTGATTCCATGAAGCCTTCTGGTTGCTCCATATATACTTCATCTGCAATGTAACCATTAAGAAATGCATTCTTCACATCCAATTGTGATAATTTCCATCCCTTGCAAGTAGCAATAGCAATCAATGTCCTAATTGTAGACATCTTAGCAACAGGACTAAAGGTTTCATCATAATCTACCCCATAAGTTTGGGCATAACCTTTAACCACAAGTCTAGCCTTATATCTAGACACCTTACCATCTGCAAACCTCTTTGTTTTATATACCCACTTGCATCCAATGACTTTCTGATTCTTTGGTCTTGGTACTAGTTCCCAAGTTTCATTTTCAAGTAGAGCATCATACTCTTCTTGCATTGCCTTCTCCCAATTCTGTTTACCTTTGGCTTCTTCATAAGTGGTTGGATCTTCTTCTGTTTTCACAATGTAGGCATAATCTTTTGTTGTTAGGAAAGATGTATCATAACTATACCTTATAGGTTCTTTCCTTTCCCTTGTAGATCTTCTGATTTCTGCACTTCTTGAAGTTTCAGCCTCATTTGATTCTGGATCAAATCTTGGCCCTTCTTCTACATGATCCTGCACTCTACATCTAGTGTCAACTTCATCAACAATTTCTTCACAAACTTTTACCTTTGCCTTTCCTTTCCTTTGAATTTCTTCAACACCTGTATACTCATTTGGTGATCCTGTATACCACACATTTTGCTCATCAAATGTCACATCTTTAGTAACAAGAAATTGCTTTGTGGATGGACTCCACAACCTATAACCCATCTGTCTATCATCATATCCAATAAACACATACTTCTCTGCCTTTGGTTCTAGCTTATGTCTTAATTGTGAAGGAACATAAGCATATGCAATACATCCAAATACTTTACAATGATCAAGACTAGGCTTCTTACCCCACCATGCTTCATAAGGGGTTCCTCCATCCAAAGCTTTGCAAGGCAACCTATTCACAAGATATGTTGCAGTGTTAATGGCCTCTGCCCATAAGTAATTTGGACAATTCTTTTCCTTCATCATGGCTCTTGCAAACTCTACAAGAGTCCTATTCCTCCTTTCTGCTACTCCATTTTGTTGAGGGGAGTACCTGCAAGTCACTTCTCTTTTGATACCTGCATTCCACAAATAATCATCAAACTCTTTTGAGAAATACTCTCCCCCTCCATCTGATCTTAACCTCTTTAGCTTTTGTCCTGTGATCCTTTCTGCATAAGCATGGAAATGTTTGAATGTCTTGAAGACTTCTGATTTATCCTTGATTACATACAAAGTAATCCACCTGGTTGCATCATCAACAAACAACACATAATATCTGGATCCATTTATGCTATAGTCCCTTGAGGGACCCCATACATCTGTATGAACCAATTCAAGCATATTTGAATACTTGTACCCTTACTTGTTATAAGAACTCTTATGTGCTTTACCTAATTGACAAGCTTCACACTTGTACACCATATGTTGCCCTTCAATGTTTGGCAATCCAAGCACCACCTGATTCTTTGACATCTCCTTTATAGCTCTCTCATTGAAATTTCCTAGCCTCTTATGCCATAGGTCTAATTCAGACACCTTTTGACCTCCATAAGTAAACAATGCATGTCCCACATTACCTTGGACTTTGAGAGTAAACAATCTTCCTTCCTTTTTACCTGCAATTATGTTTCTATATCCCTGATTTGGATCTTGTACATAAACACCATCATTTGTGAATCTTACCTCATATCCTTTCTCCACAATTTGCCCTACACTTATCAAATTTTTAGGAATAGTAGGAACATAAAGTACCTTACTCAGAAGTGTACTTCCACTCTTTGTCTTCACTGATCCAATGCTCTCCACTTTATGTTTGGTATTGTCACCTGTTTGGACTGTATGTCCATTCACCCTTGCTTCCATATCAGTCATCAAGGATAGATTCCCACTCAGATGGTTGCTGCACCCTGAGTCAATATAAAACACTCTTTGATCTTCTCCCATTGATTCATGAGTTGCATTCAAGATAAGAGTCATGTCATCCTTCTGATCTGATGCATAATTGTAATAATTATTGTTGTAGGACTGAGATTGGAAGTTTCTTCCACCTCCTCTACCATATGATGTCCTACCACCTCTTCCTCTGAAATTACCTCTTTGGTTTCTGCCTCCTCTACCTCTTTGACTATAATTCTGATTGTTGTATCCTCCACTTTGATTGTTATACCAACAATCATTTGCCAAATGATTTGTTCTGCCACAAATCCAACAAGCTTTAGCATTATCTTTGTTCTTACCTCCTCTTCCTTTACCTCTGAAATTTGTCTTCCCTTTTGTGAAGTTGGCTTGATTTGAATTCCCTTCATCATCATTTGATTGCTTTCCTTTGCCATTCTTTTTCTTGTCTTTGGAGTACATAGCTTGACTTGTACTTCTATCATTGTCTCCTTTAAGATCCTGCTCAAAGGTTAGCATGTGTCCTAGCAATTGATTAAGGTCAGGAGTAAAGTGATCAAGTGACAACTCTATGGATAATATAAAAGGCTTCCACTTCTCATCACCTCTTAGACCTGTAAGTATTTGTCTTACCAACTTTTCTTCTTCAATATCTTCATCCACTGCTCCCAAGCTATCTGCAATATCTTTCATCTTTGCCACATAATCTGAAATTGATTGTGAGCTCTTCTTCTTGAAGGTTGTGAACTCAGCCCATAGTGAGGACTTCCTTGACTTAGTTGTATTTTGGAAATGCTCTTCCAAGGCATTCCAAACATCTGTAGCACTTTCCAAACCTCTGATGTGAGGTAAAAGATAATCATTTACAGACATGTAGATGATACTCCTTGCTTGAGCATCCTTTCTCATCCAAGTCTTCAACATTGCAAGTTCTTCCCTAGTAGGAATACTTGGATCTGCAAACTCTGGTTTTTCTTCATCTCCTGTAATAAATGATATAAGATCTTTGCTCATGAGGTGTGCTTCCATCCTCATGGACCATGCTGGATAGTTCTCCCTATCTAGCTTATCAATCTGCAAGCTTTCTCCCATCTTGTGTCCACCTATGTATTGAAATCTTCAAGCTTTACAAACAATGTATGTACCTTTACTTCGAATTGAACTCCTTTTGCCTTTCTTGATGTCAATTAGTCTTCTCCCCAAGCTTTGACTCCAAGCTTTCACTTCTTGATCCTTCAAATGTTGAATCTCTTGAATCTGCAGCAGTCGGGATCCTCCTTTTCTTGAAATTGATGTCTCCTGCTCTGATACCACTGTTGGAGAATATTAATCTCCAAAAGAACAACTTACTCTTGTGATTAGAGCACCTCTATACCAAGAGTAAGTCAAACACTTCACTAATTTAGAGGATCAATTGCTAACTTATCAAAAATTAACAAATCTGTGAATTAGATGATACACAGAAAAGTCTGCTGCATTGTTCATTCACATTGACCTATCAAATCTGTAAAGTTTTTTATGAAACTTTGTACGAATCATCTCCTAGAGATTGCGCAACTACTCCAAGTTGAATTACTCCAAAAGATTAAGTATAACTTGAGAAATTGATTTCACAAGTTACCTATGTCAGAAACTGTTATCCAAAACAGTCGACTTTACATCTGTAACTTTTAAGACTTGGTTCTCCTTGAATAGAACCCGTTTTACAAAATGCTTCTAGACATAAGTAGCTTATCTTCCAACTTAAAGATTAAGCCCTCACTCATGCAAAACTTTAAACTGTGCTAGGAGAAATGACCAAAACATTAACTTCAAAATATGCGCCTGTTTTAGGAACCAGTGAATACACTTCACATATGAATGTTCCTACACTCAATTTACTCAGCCTGATTACAATTGGAAGCTGAAACTTTGCACAGAGGTCAAGCAACTCTCAACTTAGACTTGTACAAAAGCATTCCACAATTGATCTACTGTAGAAGGAGAACACACAGAAACATCGGGCGCAAAACTTTTCATTTACTCAGAGAAAATACAACTGAGTGATGAGAGCAAACTCAAAATTCACTTTCCTCTATCTCATGACTTCTATCTCCCTCATTCTTGACTTCTAACTAATGTCACATAAGCTCTCATACATGCCCCGACTTTTCTCAAAGTATTTATAGATAATTTGTACATAATCTTTACTGAACAAAAGATCTAAGTCATCTATGACTATGCTAATGTACATATGTGTACACTTCTCTTGTCCTCTGAATGTAATCTTCTTCCACACTTTAGGAATTAATTCTTCCTTCATCATTTGATCTTCCAAGCCTTCAATTGGTGATTGGTATGCACCAACAGTTAGTGGATACATATTGAAGAGACATCCGATATTCCCCTTCCACTCTAGACATAAAGCCTTCCCTAGGTACTGAACTATGCATGTCTTCAACAGCCAAGAGTCTCTCCTAGTTAAATGACATTTCTGACATGTCTCACTGGTTAGTGCTATGTGTTGAGTTGTGAGTCCCCGCTTGGTTGTGTGGTTGACACTAGCCTTGGATGGTTTGGTACTTTATCTATCTCCTCCCAAGTGTCTACTTGATCTTAGGTTCATAAGCCTTGTCCACAAGTCCAAAATTGTCCTTTGTATTGCTCCAAATCTTGTGGAACCCCTTGCTTCCTAGACCAACCTGAGGGTCAACTTCAAAATACTCCTCACGAGCTTTCCAACAAACCCAAAATCACTCCGAATGGATTTCGTATGAGAAAGTTATGCTAGTTCAGGGTTCTGGGGGTTAAAACAGGGAAACAAGATCTCTTTGGGAGTGCCTCAGGACAGGCGATATGATACCAGATTTTCTACAATATGCGATACCACTATGCAGGATACCACTTTAAACGATACCATACCACCAAGGCGATACCAACTTGCATGATACGATACTTGCTATCCAGACGATATGATATTGGAAGTGGTCACAATACGATACCAAGTCATCTCACAATACGATACCAAAATTTATACGATACGATACCAACCTGGCACACGATACGATACTGCTCGATCGATGATACGATACTATAAATCACACGATACGATACCATGTGGACAATACGATACCACTGAACCGACATGATACGATACCAAAATAGGAGGCGATACAATACTGAGTTAGTGATACGATACCTCTCGATCGACGATACAATACCATGATCAACATGATATGATACCAACCTGGCACATGATATGATACTGCTCGATCGACAATATGATATGATACCATCGGGGTGACCGCGATCGCGACACCAACACTTGATGATACGATACCAGAATGGTATCACGATCCCTCAAGTGGGCATGCACGATACAATACCTCGACAAGTATCGCGATACACGGGAATTCTGGCATCGCAATACCAAAACTCAACCGAACATGATACTTGGAGATTTTGAAGCCCAAATTCAAAATTTTTTGCAAATATGTGTACCTTAGGTTCTCCTTGTCACTCCTATGTGCCTGTTCTTGCAAAATCTCCATTCAAAGTCACAATACGACACTCAGGATACCAAACATAGGTCTTGTCACTCTGCGATACTACCACTCAGATTTTTGATGTTTTAAGTGGATTTCAAGGTGATTTCTCCAGCATTTCAGCTCTGAACACCCTCTGTGATTGTTCCTCACAGTCGCAAGTGAAAAACGAGATGAATGTACACTCAAAAATGAGAAAAACTCAGAGAAGATGAAAGTGCGAGAAGATGGTGACGATAATGAAGATGAAGAAGAAGAAAAACTCAAAAATTGAACTGAGAATGGGATTTTTTTACCTTCCAACATTGCTACTCTACGTCTTACTATCACACGCTCGTCCTCCAAGCTCTCTCCCGGACAACGACACCAAATTTGATGTCACTCTAGCACAATGGCAAGTACCAACGTGAGGAGCTTCACCTCATAAATGTCAATCCGTGGAGAGGTGAGGACTAGTATGAAGACCAAGAGCAAGTGTGGTGCACCAGTGCATGAGTGAAAGCATACAAGCATGCACACACATACACACACACATGCACCAGGTAAGAGCAAAGAGTGGAACACTGGAAGGACTTCGATTACAAAAGAACTCTCTTACAAAACTGAAATCTAAAACAAGCTAACCCCAAAAATGAGCTCTCCAGCCCTTTTTATAGTTTTTTGAGTAGTTTTGTCCCTGTCCAGACCTAGTGTCCGACCTAGTTAAAAATTAGGTTCCAAGGCTTATTTGGGGGCTCAAACGGAGTCTAAAAATTATGAAAATTGGTAGGATGATAGTTCTTATACTCCTCAAGCTCAAGGACTCCTTTGCTTGAACAAAATGGAGGTGTAAAAATAGAAAATGGTATTTACACTGGTTTTTAATGATAAAAATCACTATTTTTATAGGGATTTCTTCTGAAAATTTGACATGTGCTTCTTGGAGCTCTCTACATGATCCTTCTTCTTGTGTGTCCACTTCATTGATGCACTTCCATGCTTGTGCATGACCTTGACTATCAACACATACATTCATAATATTGCACATTTGATTCAGATTATGCAAGTTATCTCATGCCTACTATTGTCTGCAGCTAAGCTCTCATTTTGGTAAATTTGTTTTGAGGCGTTCTCTACGTATACTTATCCAATCAATGTGATTCAACTTGGTATATGTAGCATAGACCTTCTACTTCTAGGTTATCAAGTTCCATTTCATTTGGGTAAGTATTTTGGGAGATAAGATCTCTACAAGCTACTTATGTCTACTCACCATCACTCTCCGAAAAAGTTGGGATTACACCCCTAACTTCCTAATGTGATTTCTCAGCATACACTCATCCTAAATTAGTGAAACAACTTCCTATAGTAAGCTTAGGACTTCAATTAGATATTTCTAAAAGATCTTGGGTCAATTGTAATCAATGAGAGAGCACTCAGTGGAATACTAAGCAGGTGCAAGTCCTAAAATATCAAGTTTTTGCAACTCTTCAATCTTGGAAGTAGTTTGTTTTGACATAACTATTTGAAGGTGATGCTCCAAAGTAAATTATGGTTCCAAATTCATATTTTGGAAGCTAAAGGTGTCTACTAAGGTACTCTGAAGCTACATTTACAGGTGTAGAGCAGGATTTATGCAGGACCACCTCATTTCTAGAGTGTATCAAACCATCTCCTCATAGTGGTATCAGAGCTACCATCAACTCAACATGGGAGATGTATTCCCATCATCAATTGACAAATTGGATAGAGGTAATTACTATGCTTGGTCTATTACAATGGAAGCATATCTACAAGGTAGAAATCTATATGGTTACATATCTGGAGATGAGTCAATGCCAATACTCAGAAGCAAAGGGCAACCCACTCAAGAAGAATAGGAAAGGTTATCAACATGGTGCTCAAAGGATGCCTTGGCTAGGTCATATCTTCTCAACTCAGTTTCTAATTTTTTGCTTCCACACATTAGGAACTGTAAGACATCACAAGAAACCTGGAATGCACTTGAAGCATTCTTCTCTTCAAGTACTAGACCAAGAAAGAATCAATTGTGGATGGAATTCACAGCACTCAAAAAGATGCCCAAATATAATGTGATTGATTATGTCACTAAAATGAGGGACTTAGGTGATCAATTTGGAAGCATTGGAGAAGTCATTGATGAGGAGCAAATTGTGAGACAAGTGATCAATGGAATCGAGATAGATGACAAATGGGATGTTGGAAACCTTTTAATCTCCAAAGGCGTGATCTATACTAATTTAAGAGCACCTCTCTATCAGTTATAGACCATACTTTACACAAATGTTACCTTGATTTACCAAATCATTCACTATCACTTCTCTGAGTGAAAACTTTTCTTCTTCAAGAAGTCTGCTTCAGAATTTAACTTCATTACCTGCACATTACTTCAAATTTCTTTAATCTAATGATGCACATATCTCCATGTTACCTTTGTGCAATCATATCAACCATTAGACCTTCAAAAGAGTTATTAAAACTCTGATTTGATCATTAAGATCAAAGGTATGTTAGAAAATGTCTTCCTAAACCAATGACTTCCATATAGTCAACTTCTAAGGTTGATTTCTCACAGCACAAGTCCCGTTTTACTAAATGCTTTTAGCCATAGCTTCCTTACCTTTCAAATTAGATTTTGAATGCTCATTCATCAAAAACTTTACATTGTGCACTGAGATCCAAGCAAAACAGTGACACGGAAAAATGTGTGACTCTGAGAGGTCTACTTGCAAACTTTACATATACATGTTCCTATTGATCATACACACAACCTTAAAAGAATTAGACCATGAAACTTTGAACATATCTTGATTAGCTTCTAGATTAGATGTGTACAAAAGATTTCCTGATCCACATGATCAGGCTAAGAGAAATAAGAGAAAGACTCGATGCTAACTCCGAATGATAACTCTCTACACATCTATCTCATAGACACTTGGCTTCGAATGACTCTCTCTCCTATTTCTTTATGCTTCTAGACTCATCCCGCATCTATTACATTACTCCTTATCATTCTAATGATCATCTATACTCATGGTACAAGAATTTTCATCTATAATGTACATATGTATACAAGCTACATTTTTGAGATCTCTTCACTTTCTCAAATGACCTCTTTGGCTTCATTTCGATTCTTGAATTGCTTCAAGTTCTTCATAATCATCAATTTGGGATTGCTTTGTTCCAACATGGGAAGCATTCACCACTACAATGGATCTATACATGGACATGTAGGTACCTGACTTGAATACTCTAATGGGACAACTATTCACTCATGAAGCCAAACTTGTGAAGAACAATGACAACTCAAAAGGTAATCCTCTGCTTTATATACTAATAAGAACAAGAGTAAGGATAGTAAAGGTAAAGGCAAGAAATCTGATGATGAAGCTAGTACCTCCCAAGCTAACTTTGCAGGAAGAGATAGAGGTACAAGAGGAAGAGGCAGAGTTCGTAGACAAGATAGGGGGAGATTCCAAAGCACCTCTCCATGTGCCATATGTGGATTGACTAACCACACAATTGAGAATTGTTTCAAGAACCCTAGAAATCAGAGAGGAAGAGGCTTAAATAGAGGAAACTATGGAAGAGGAAGATCAAACAATTTCAACAACTACAACAACAACTACAATAACCAAGGAGGCTATAGAGGAAGAAGAGACTATAACAATTACACTAAAGAGCATGCACAAGAAGACTCACTTTTGTTGATGAACATGACCATGAGGCAAGGTAAAGTAGATGAGCATGTGTTCTATATAGATTCTGGTTGTTCAAATCATGTAGCAGGAAATGTGGCATTGCTATCTGACTTGGAGGATCCAAGGAACAAGCATGAGGTACAAATAGGAGATGACACAAGGCACTCAGTTTAAAATATTGGGAATGTGAAGACCTCATATTGGGAATGTGTACCTACCATAACTAAGAGTTCGATAAGTTTTGGACAAATTGTAGAAAAAGGTTTGCATGTAAGGTTTACAAGAAATGGAGCATTTGTTGAAGATCCTCAACAAGGGTTCAAGAGGATAGCCAAAGGAGAAAAGATAGGTAGACTCTTTACATTTGAGCTACAAGATACTAGAAATATAGCACTTTTCAATTATGGAGGAAAAACCCTATCAGAATTAGAAATGTGGCACAAAAGATTAGCTCACATAGGAGAAAGAAGTTTAAAGCAAATATGTAAGGATAAGAGTGTGCTTGGGTTGCCAACATATCCAAGCAACATATGATATATAAATGTAGTGCATGTCAATTTGGGAAGTCTCATAGACAACCATTTATGAAGAAAGGTTACATTCATGGTGATCTATTGGAGCTAGTCCACACAGATGTTTGGGGACCTAGCAAAGACCCTCCAATTTTAGGATCCAGGTACTATGTATCATTCATTGATGATTGTGGCAGATGGACTATACTTTATTTAATAAAGCACAAGGATGAAGTGTTCAATTGTTTCAAAAAATATATTGCTCTTATTGAAAATCAAACAAGGAAAACATTGAAAAGGCTAAGGTCAGATGGAGGGGGAGAATACTTCTCCCATGAGTTTGATGTATATCTCCAAGATAGAGGTATCAAAAGAGAAATTACTAATAGATATACTCCAAAACAAAATGGAGTAGTAGAAAGGAGGAATAGGACCATTGTGGAGGCAGTAAGGTCCATGATTAATGAGAAAAAATTGCCCAACTACCTATGGGTAGAGGCTGTGTCTACAGGCACCTATCTCATCAACAGACTCCCATCTAAAGCACTGGATGGGATGACACCATATGAAGCTTGGAATGGAAGAAGGCCTAGCCTAGATCATTATAGAATCTTTGGGTGCATAGCTTATGCACATGTTCCACCACAAATCAAAGGTAAAATGGATCCTAAGGCAGAGAAATGTGTGTTCATAGGATATGAGCTTAATAAAAAAGGGTATAGGTTGTAGAATCCAAGTACTAAAGGCTTTATTGTTAGAAGAGATGTTGTCTTTGATGAAAACAACTCATGGTTTGAAGATGATTGCAGAAAAGTCAAGCCACCTTATGACCTAGAGGAAGACTTTTCTACAATTCAAAAGGCAAATGATCAACAACATGAAGATTCAAGTGACTCTGATGATGATCAAAAGACACCAAGAAGGAACTTCAAGGTATGGAGCAACAAAGGTAAAGAGAAGATGCAAGACTTGAGGGATTTTGCAGAATCCTCTCAACAAACAATAACGAGATCAGCTAGGGAAAAGAAGAAGCCAAAAAGGTATGGATATGACACCTCTCTAGTCATTAAACACTCAATCTATATTTCTCAAGATATCAACTCAGAGAAGCCATCAACCTTTGAGGAAGCAAATAAGAAATCAGAATGGAAGGAAGCAATGGAGGAAGAGATACAAGCACTTCAAGAGAATCAGACTTGGGACCTAGTTCCAAAAAACCAATCCATGAAAATCATTGGATCTAGATCGATTTATAAGGTAAAAAAGAATTCTGATGGTAGGTACAAAGAAAGACTTGTGGCTAAAGGGTTTGCTCAGACCCAAGGGATTGATTATGAGGAGACATTCTCTCCTTTGGCAAAGATGCCAACAATCAGAGTTCTCATAAGTATAGCTGCTTCAAGGAATTAGAACATTTATCAGTTGGATCCAAAAAAATGCATTCTTAAATGGTTGAATTTCAAAGGAGGTGTACATGGCACAACCTCTTGGATTTGTTGATAGTTTACATCCTGAGCATGTGTGAAAATTGATGAAAGCTCTCTATGGTCTCAAGAAAGCTCCTAGAGCTTGGAACCATAGATTGGTTACATTCTTGCAAGACAAAGGATTCAAGATGAGCAAGGTTGATTCTTCACTCTTCATTAAGAGGAATAACTCTAAAGTTATATATCTATGTGTGTATGTAGATGATATTATTCTTACAGGTAATGATGCAGATGGAATCAAGAAGATCAAAGCCCAAATGAAGGAAGGATTCAAGATAAGTGACCTTGGATTGCTCACTTATTTTCTTGGATTAGAAGTTGTCTATACAGATAAAGGGATCTTCCTTAAATGAGTATGTTAAAGATATGATTGCAAAGTTCAAGATGCAGGATGCTAAGGTTGCAGGTACTCCTATGGAGGTCAATCACAAGTTAAGTGCTCATTAAGGAGAACCTATTGAAGACATTACAAGTTATCAAAGTCTAGTTGGAAGCTTGAATTATGCAACCCTAACTAGGGTTGATATCTGCTATGGAGTAAGTGTGCTTAGCCAATTTATGCACACTCCTAGGAAACCTCACATGGATGCAGCC
Source organism: Ceratopteris richardii (assembly GCA_020310875.1). Lineage (NCBI taxonomy): Eukaryota > Viridiplantae > Streptophyta > Polypodiopsida > Polypodiales > Pteridaceae > Ceratopteris > Ceratopteris richardii. The sequence continues at coordinate 55,189,481 of CM035429.1, forward strand.
AAAAGGATCTTGAAGTACCTAAAGGGAACAATTAAGGAAGGCCTATATTATCCTTACACATCTGATTTAAGTGTAAAGCTATTCACTGATGCAGATTGGGCAGGATCAAAAGATGATAGAAGGAGTACATCTGGATATCTATCTTTTGTAGGTACAAAGCTCATTTCTTGGTCTTCCAAGAAACAACCTACAATAGCACTCTCTTCAATTGAAGCTAAATACAGAGGATTAGCAAATGCAACTCAGGAAGCAATGTGGATCAAGACCCTATATATAGATTTAGGGTTAGACTTTGGCACTCCATATATATTTGGAGACAACATGAGTTCTTTGCATTTAGCTGCTAACCCTATCTTTCATGCCAAGACTAAGCATATAGAATTCCATTATCACTTTGTTAGAGAAAATATTGCAAGCAAAGAGATACAATTGTCTTTTGTATCTACACATATGCAATGTGCAAACATGATGACCAAAGCACTTGATGGAAGCAAACACAAAAGGTTCAAATCAATGCTTGGAATACAGGAGATACCTATGGAATGAAGACTCAAGCATCTTAGGCTTGAGGAGGAGCTGTTGGTACATTTGGCAAGCCTTGATGCTTGACCAAATATCAAAGGCTTACTCCACATCTTGAGTATGACTATTCATAAGTCACACATGAACACCTCTTGTAAAATCTCTTGAGTTTAACTCAAGATAAATGTAAAAGGAAAAGCTTGAGATAATATCGTAGCATTAAAATTTGTAATTCACAACAACTAAGTGGTTGGAATCAAATCAATTAGAATCCTAAACGATCACTTTTAGGTGGCAAATTCAAAATCCAAATTAAGAATACATCTATAAAAGACTCTGATTTTTAGTCGTGGGTAGTAGAGCAGAAGAAGGACACATTGAGATTCAAGCTTGTGGGTACACTAAGCCCATACATGTATGTGTAAGCCAACATCATCTCCTTTGTATCATACATTCATAATATTACACATTTGATTCAGATTATGCAAGTTATCTCATGCCTACTATTGTCCACCGCTAAGCTCTCATTTCAATAAATGTGTTTTGAGGACTTCTTTGCGCATACTTATCCAATAAATGTGATTCAAGTTGTTATATGTAGCTTAGACCTTCTAGTTCTAGGCTATCAAGTTTCATTTCATTTGGTCAAGTACTTTGTGAGATAGGTTCTCTACAATCTACCTATGTTTGCTCACTGTCATTCTCCTAAAAAGTCAGGATTACACCCCTAACTTCTTAATGTGATTTTTCAGCATACACTCATCCTAAATTAGTGAAATAACTTCCTATAGTAAGCTTAGGACTTCAACTAGATATGTCTAAAAGCTCTCGGGTCAATTGTAATTAGTGAGTGAGCACTAAGTGGAACACTGAGCGGGTGCAAGTCCTAAAGTAGCAAGTTTTTGCAACTCTTCAATCTTGGAAGTAGACTGTTTTGACATAACTATTTGAAGGTGATGTTCCAAAGTACATTATGGTTCCAAATGCATATTCGGGAAGCTAAAGGTTTGTATTAAGGTACTCTGAATCTACATTGGCAGGTGTAGAGCAAGATTTGTGCAACACTACCTCATTTTTGGAGTGTATCCAACCATCTCCTCACAAACGCACGTGGATTTATTCATATATTTTTGAAGATAGCTAAAAGATAGTGTTTTAGATATTTTTTGTAAAGATAATAGATAGCTTAAAAAGCGACATCTTTGTAAAAATAGTAGATCTCTTAGAAGGAAATGATTTTTAAATAAAGCAAGATTTTGTAAATGCACGCTTTTCAAAGTGCCACTCTCATGTATCTTCTATTTAGGATGTAATGAAAAATACCTATAAATACACATACTTTGATAGACGCATCCATCAAAGTATGTGAGGGGAGATTGTACCCAATCTTGTGTTGAGTCTCTTGTCTCTATCTATTCTATGTGTACTTTTGTGAGATTTCATTACTCTACTATCTTTATGTATGTGCATTTGCAAGATCCGGTCAACATAAGTGCTCATGAAGGTGAGCTAATTGAAGATGTAAGTAACTATCAATGTCTAGTTGGAAGCTTAAATTATGCTACATTAACTAGAGTAGATATTTGCTATGGAGTAAGTGTGTTGAGTTAGTTCATGCATACTCCAAAGAAGCCTCACATGGAAGCAGGCAAGAGAATACTAAAGTACTTGAAGGGCACAATCAATGAAGGACTATACTATCCATATACATATGATCTATATGTTAAACTCTTGTTTGATGCACATTGGGCAGGCTCTAAAGATGATAGGAGAAGCACCTCTGGATACCTTATTTTTGCAGGTGTAAAATTGATCTCATGGTCTTCCAAGAAACAATCCATAGTTGATCTATCATCAACAGAAGCTAACTATAGAGGACTTGCAAATGCTATAGAAGAAGCTATGTGGATTAGACCCTATATTTTGATTTAGGATTGAACACCTCAACTCTAAATATATTTGGAGATAATATTAGCTCATTACATCTTGCTGCTAACCCAATCTATCATGCCATGACTAAACATATAGAAGCTCATTATCATCATGTCAGGGAGAAGATTATGAGCAAAGAGATTCAACTCTCATATGTATCAACCCATCAACAATGGGCAGATATGATGATAAAGGCTTTGGATGGAAGAAAACTAAATAGATTCGAATCAATGATTGGATTGCAAGAAATCTTAAACAATTGAAGACTCAACCATCTTAGGCTTGAGGGGGAGCTTTTGGTGCAATTAACATGGTTACGGGGCAATGAGAGGCCTTTGATATTACCAAATTTCACATGTTGTTCCACCAGCCAAGTAAGCCCTTCTGTGGCGATGGAAAAAAGAAGGGGAGCCAATGAGCACCCTTGTCTAATCAATCGTTTTAATTTGGTCGCCTTTGAAAGTTGGCCATTGACATTAATTTGAGTCGATGCATTTCCCAAAAGGGTCGAGATCATCTTGGTGAACTTTTGGCTGCAACCGATAATAGTCCAAGCTATCATAAGTTTTGTCAAAGCTGATCTTGAGGAAAAACACATCTTGTCTTGACTCATCCGCAAAGTCCAGACCTTCCCAAATATCAATAATGGCTTCCAAAATTGACCTACCTTTGACGAACCCCTTTTGATCCTTTCTTAACAAGCTCTCAGGTGGCCGGATATTCTGTTGGCAATGACTTTAGCAATGATCTTGTATCCCATTTGAAGCATCGGACGCCAGCTCTCAATTATGTTCTTTCCCCCTTTTTGTGGATTAATTTGATGATGCCATTGTTGAGACAAGTTGGAAGCGCACCGAACTTGAGCTCCTCTTTCTAGACCAAGCAAAGAGGGGTGGAAAAAACCTTTGAAGGACTTAAAGAACTCATTGGTGAGCCGTCTCGCCTCGAGCTTTTCCCACGGGGGAGGGCATCAATGACTTCAATGATTTTTTCTTTCGAGATAGGAAGCAAGGATCGAAGGTTGTGTGGGATCCTATGAGAGGATACCCTAGAGATGGTTGCCATGCAGTATCGTCTATGAGGGGAGAGGGGAGTTGAGATCCCAAGAGTCTCATAAAATGCTCTTCAATGATTTTGATATTTTCTTCTTTCGTATTGCATACATCGCCATTTGAGTCTAGTAATAGGGGGATCGATTCCCTGTTTTGTTTCCTTTTAAGAATGTTGAGCATCTCTTTGGTGGGCTTGTCGGCTTTGCCAAGCCACCACTCCTTAAAGAATATTTGCAAATTTTTCCTTTGAGTTTCTTCCTTGCATCTCAGCAGCGCTCTGATTCTTCGAAGACCCTTCTAGGATTGAGCTTTTCCTTTGTTCACTTCCTCCTCGAGTCTCCAGAGTCTATGATATAGAGCTTCTCTATGTCCACGATGCACAGTTTGAAGCATCTTCTTGGTAATAATCATGATATGTCGAGAGTTATCGATCGCGCATCTCCAGCTCTTGGTTGGGGATGAACAGGTGGCGAATGCCTCCTTCCACACATCAACAATTTCTTGATGGACGAAGGGGAGAGAGAAAGAAGTTGAGGAGGCATGAAACCAAGGAGGCTTACACATTTTGGTGAGAGGTTGGAATGAGATAATTATTGGGTAGTGATCAGAGATGGCAAGGTTAGTGTGTTGTGAGAGGGAAGGATGGCCCCAATGATGAATAATGCTCTGAACAATATAGCTTCTATCCAATATGGCTTTCCTCAGATCCTTTCCTGCCTAGAGATTTGACCACGAAAAACCGTTCGAATCTTTGAATTCGACCAAATCCAAGTGCAGTTTGGTTTTGTCCCAAGTTTCTTTCTCTCGATTGTCGATGACCCGACCCTTGCCATTCCATCTGTGAGCAAGGTCCTCCACCATATTGAAGTCATCACAAATAAGCACACTGTGGGGGAGCGAGTCCAAGGAGGCCTAGGTGTCCAGTCTGGCCAACTCCCCGTTGCGGGCATACAGACACTAACGTAAATCGAAAGGGGGCACTAAAGGAAACAACAATCCATCAATGGCTGTGATCTTCAATGGAGTTCTCTAGCGTTTCAAACTAGAATTGATTTATACCAATTACTGTCCCATCGGACCCCCGAGGTGCGATGTAGAAATCTAGACATGTGTCAGGGAGACATGTCTAAGATGTTTCTGGAGGTCTGCTCCATCAATTTTAGTCTCTTGAATACATATAAACTTAGCGTTTAGGCAAATGTCATGAAGCCATTGACCAATGATGGTCGCTCTTGAGGGGCGGTCAGCCCCTAGCATTTAACGAGATGATGATCATTGTCGTAGGTTACCCTCTTGGCGAGAAGGGGCCTTATCCTTTTTCTTCTTGGATTCATCTTTCTTTTTTGTTGGGAGGGGGTCCCGACTTAGAAGTTTGTTCTTGTAGGGGCTTTTCCAGGGTAACTCAATAGGCTATTTTCCCTTACGGGAGGCCTCCTGTTGGAATGAACTAGGAACCATTTCTAGAATAGTCAATCCAATGATGGAACTTTCACTATCCATGTTGTCTTCATTATTAGTGGTAAAGTCGTCTTCTTTGTCTGTGGTGTAGCCCTCCTGATTGGTTTCTTTGTTATCCGAGATCTCTAGGGCTTTGTCACTGGTGTCCACCTCAAACTGGTTCTTACCTAGGAAATCAATCTCATTAATCTCCTTTTCGAGATTGCAATACGAGTTGTTTGGGGGGGTCTATTGCATACGGTTTCTCTGAGAAGTCACTGTAGGGCTTCTTTTCCTTCTTCTTCTGACTTCTGTGAACCCGTCTGAGTCGGTTTCTGGATTTTTCGAGCCCTTAGCTTCCTCTTCATTCACTGGGCAATTCAGTGTCCCATTGTTGTCTTGAGCTTTTCTGGATGCTTCTTGTTTTTGTTTGCTTTTATGTCTTAGTGGGCAATCTTGAATCTTGTTGCCTTGTTGGGTGCAATGAAAGCACGCATTAGGAAGGTTTTTATAATTAATGTGTTGTTCCCAGACTCATGCACAGAACACGATGAAAATTAGTTTACGGTGACAAACAGGATGCAAGAAAATGGTCGCAATGGTAACTTCAACCCGTCCATTGTAGCTGCTCCCATTCAAGAATGTCTTCATTGACGACTTCAACTCCAACAAGCTCGGGTACACGACGAACTTGTTGATTTGTTCCTAGACAACGTCTTTATGTGATTTGCCTCTAATTTAAAAGGCCATTAGCACTTAATGGGTATACACATTGAAATATAAGCCTGATGGAAAAGTTGATAGGTATAAGGCTAGGATCCAATTTTTTCATACAAACCAAGATAATAAGACCCAACCAAGGTATACACATAAGGGAACAATCAATCTGTCAAAATCAACAAAGATTTTCACATCTATGTAACCCAAAATTTTACTAAAGTCAAAATATAGTTCAGAGGAAAGTGATACATGGGAGTGGTTTAGAACCTTTCAAAACAATTTTATATGTTGGTTTTGCCTTCCCAAGGTTCTTCTTAAGGGGAAGGATATGGGAAAACACTATCGAGAGATCACCATGTATAAATACTACATTGGGTTAACTGGGAGTTATCACTAGATTCTTTGTCTTTTTCACTTATGCCTTCCTATAAAATTTTTGACGAAAAAAATGAACTTAAGGGGAAGGAAACGTTATATGAGGTTTAAGAGGTATGAACCTCCCCTTATTATGGAACACATGAATGCCAAGTGACATTCATGTGGGAAAGTACTATGCATGTGAAATGATGCAATGGTGATGCACCATTGCATCATTCCACAGGATGATACCCTTGCAGTAGAAATGGTAGAATCTCCTTCTTGAGAGCTCCAGGATGATACCCTTGCAGTAGAAATTTGAGTTCTAGATGCCACACATAGTACTTCATGTAGTGCCTGCAGAATATTGAGAAAACACATAGTACACAGAGAGCACAAACACAAATTTCTTGGGTGTTACAAATGCATTCAAAATTACAATATGTGACTGATCAGGCCACTATATGTTTTATTAAAGAACATATAAAAAAGTGTTGGGCAGCCATCTGGCCTTTCACATGGACACTAACAGTAACAATCTCCCACTAAAGGCCAATATGGCCAAAGTGACTATGGGAGAAAAATAAAGAATTATAAATAATATCGTAAGTATAAAAACTATACCTTTTGATGGGCAAGTTACACAATGTACAAGTAACTATGTAAGATCATAAATCAAGTAACCCCCATCAACTGACAATAGTGTCGAAAGCTATCATGTGGTAGAGTTTTAGTCAAAGCATTTACAACATTATCTCGAGTATGAACCTTCTCAAGAATAATGTGCTTATTGGCTAAGCAATCTCTAACAAAGTGATACCTCACCTCAATGTGCTTGGTCTTAGCATGACATACCGAATTCTTGGCCAAAGCAATGGCACTGTGACTATCATTGAGCAAAAAAGATATAGGATGAGGTAGAACCATATCACAAGCAAGATGAGAAAGCCACTATGCTTCCTTATATGCCTCAATTGCTGCAACATACTCTGCTTCTATAGAGGAAACAATTGTACATTCTTGAAGATGAGATCTCAAAGAGATAGCAGCTTTAGAAAAAATGTACCTTGATGTAGGCTTCTGATTGTCTATACAACCAACATGATCAAAATATGTGTAAACAATAATGGATGCCTTCCCCCTACCCATGCATAGACACTTGTCCTTGGTGCCATTTAGATATCTCAAAATCATGTTGACTGCTTCCTAGTGCTTCTTGCCAAGATTAGACATATATCTGCTCACAACTCCCACTACAAATGCAGTGTCCAGTCTCGTAGCTTCCACAGCATACATGAGGCTACTAATAGAAGATTGATAAGGAATTTTGTTCATGAATTCCTTTTCTTTGTTTGATTCGGGGCAATCATCCTTGCTCAATTTCACATATGTGGGTAAAGGTGTACTCATTGCCTTTCCACCATGAATTACTTTGGATATGTACTCCCTTTGAGACAAGTATATGCATCTTTTACTCCTATCACGAGTAATGTGCATGCCAAGAATATGTTTGACATCCCCCAAATCCTTCATATCAAATGTCTCACTCAATATGACAAGTCATAAGAGGAATTCTCAACAAGAAAAATATCATTGATATAAAGTATCAAACATATCAAGCTACCATTTGAGCATCTCTTTGTATAGAGACAGTGATCCTCATCACTTTGAGAATAGCCTTGAGACTTCATAAAAGCATCAAAATTTTGGTACCATTTTCTAGGAGACTATTTAAGTTCATATAGGCTCTTCTTCAGCTTACAAACTACTTTTTCTTTGTTAAGAACTACATGACCCTTTGTTTGTTCCATATAGATCTCATCTATAAGACCTCCATGCAAGAAAGCAATTTTCACATCCATTTGGAATAGCTCTAAGTCCTACATTGCAATGAATCCAAGAAACATGTGTAGTCTAGTCGTCTTGACTACTAGAGAGAAGACTTCCTTGAAATCAACACCTTGTTGTTGCTTAAACCCTTTGCAAAAATTAATGCTTTATACCTTTGAGAAGCACTAATTGATGTGAATTTTAGCTTATATACCCATTTACATGGTAAAGCTTTCCTACCCTTTGACAAAGGTACTAAACCCCAAGTACCATTCTTGTGAATGGAATCCAATTCACTCCTCATGGCAGCTTGGAAGAAGAATTTCCAAGCCTCACCAAGGAGGATCCAAGCACAATTGAAGACATCAAATCAGATGATGAGGACATCATCAAATTGGAAGAATTTAAAGCATGGAAATCAAAAGGCAAGGTCAAGATGAAGAGATGGGAGGACATACCAGAGTCATCCAACCAAGCCTTAAGAAGATCACAAAGAGAGACTAAGAAGCCAATCAGATATGGATATGATACTTCATTAGTCAGTAAGCATTCTATTTATCTTGCTAAGGATTCATCTCTTGAAGAACCTTCTCCATGTGAAGAAGTAGGTACCAAATCAGAATGAAAGGAGGCTATGGATGAAGAAATAGAAGCACTCCAAGAGAATGACACTTGGGAGCTACTACCCAAGGAAGCATCAATGAAGGTAACTGGTTCTAGATGGATTTACAAAATCAAAAGGAACTCAGATGGATCCATAAACAGATACAAAGCTAGGCTTGTGGCTAAGGGTTTTTGCACAAACCCAAGGAGTAGATTATGAAGAAACTTTTTCATGTGTGGCTAAGATGCCAACCAACAGAGTATTGGTAAGTGTAGCTGCATCTAGAAATTGGAATATGTATCAACTAGATGTGAAAAATGCTTTACTCAATGGGTGGATTTCAGAGGAGGTTTACATGGCTCAACGTCTTGGCTATGAAAATCAAAGCAAGGTAAATCATGTGTGAAAATTGAAGAAAGCTCTTTATGGTTTGAAGCAGGCACCTAGGGCATGGAACCATAGGTTAACAACCTATCTTCAAGACCAAGAATTCATGATGAACAAGGCAGATTCTTCTCTATTTGTCAAGAACATTAATTCATAATGATATATTTATGTGTATATGTGGATGACATCATTCTTACAAGTAATGATGCCAATGGCATCAAACAAATCAAAAATCAAATGATGTAGGAGTTTAAGATCAGTGACCTAGGGTTTTTGAGATATTTTCTTGGAATTGATTTGGTATACATTAACTCTGGAATCTACATAGCTCAAAGGAAATATGTGCAGGACATGTTGAAGAAGTTCCACTTGGAGAATGCGAAAGTAGCTAGCACCCCTATGGAGGTAAATCATAAATTAAGTGCTCATGAAGGTGATTTGCTTGAAGACATTGCAGGTTATCAAAGCATAGTTGGAAGTCTAAAGTATGCAACATTAACAAGGATTGACATATGCTATGAAGTAAATGTTCTAAGCCAATTCATGCATAAACCTAGAGCACCTCACTTGGAAGCTGCTAAAAGAATTTTGAAGTATCTCAAAGGTACTCAAAATCAAGGTCTTTACTTCCAATACACATCATATTTGGACATAAAATTGTACTCAGATGCACATTGGGCAGGATGTAAGGATGATAGAAGAAGTACTTCTAGATATTTATCTTTTACAGGTGATAAGCCCATCTCATGGTCTTCTAAGAAGCAACCAACTGTTTCTCTATCTTCAACAGAGACTGAATACAAGGGATTAGCAAATGCTACACAAGAAGCTATTTGGATTAGATTGCTCTACTTAGATTTGGGACTTCACACTCATTCACCTATGATCTTTGGAGATAATACTAGTTCTTTGCATCTTGCAAACAATCCCATTTATCATGCAAGAACCAAGCATATAGAAGTGCACTATCACTATGTTAGAGAGAAACTCTTGAGCAAAGAAATTAAATTAGCATATGTATCTACAAATATGCAATGTGCTTATTTGTTAACCAAAACACTTGATGGTACTAAGCTTTACAGGTTTAAAACCATGATTGGATTATAGGACATTCAAGAAGAATGATGAAGCAATGGAAGCCAAGATGTTTGGCTTGAGGGGGAGCTGTTGGTGCAAATGTACAAACCTTCACATTTGGCTTAGCATGGAAAACATTATGTGGAAGCACTCGATGGATCATGTGAACCTTAGCTTGTAACACTTGATCATTTACCATTTATAAAAGATTAAATCATTGAGAGAATATTGTAAAAGCCAATAACTTGTGTAGTTAGAAAGAATATTAGTTACAACTTTAGATTGAGAGAATAACTCCTACATTAGAGGATTCACTTTTAGTTGGAGCCAAGTTTGAATTCAAATTCAAACTTAGATGAAAAACTCTTATAAAAAGTCTTTAAAAAACTTGCGGCCAGTGTGTGCCTATTTCTGAGCTTATTTCTTGATCATTTGTAGAAGTTGAGTGGCCTACACCATAGCTCACTCAGACTATCATCATTGAGCATCATTACTATGCCAATGATCTTGTACAATCATGTTTTATAAAACATATAGCTCATTGATCATCTCTGTCTACTTCTCTGCTATGACTACTCAGAATAGTAAACTTTCTCTGGTCATATCTCAATTCTCAACCTGTTTTCATAATCTATAGCTTGTTGGGACCAGCTTGAAGTCTATTTTATTCTATCAAGATCTCAAGGCATTTGGTTCAGCCATCTAAGAGAAATCATCGTCGAAGTGCTTATTGGTCATCTACTGGTTAGTCCCTAAAAAGTTGGGGGTAAGCTTTGGATTGCTAAACTTATTTCTCAGAGCATATTTTATCATTTTAGATGATTCCACTTGTAATCATTAGCTATCTAACCTAATTGAATTCCCTCAAAAGTAATTTCATCAATTGTTACTGTACTATGAGCACTGAGCAAAAGAACCAGCAGGTGTATGGACTAAAATAACAAGTTTTTGTGAGACTAGCTATTCATGAAGTAGTCTTTTTTTATTCAATTGTTTCAAGCATGAACTCCAAAGTACATAGGTACTTTCTTGGTGTCATTTCCAAGATAAAAGGGCCTACTATATAACTCTGAAGTGTATTAGGGCAAGTACAAAGCAGGTTTTAGCAGTACCACCTCACTTCCTTGAGGTATCCATCCATCTCCTCCAACAATGGTTTAGGATTACTTCTAATCATCCCTTTTAGGGCATGTTTTAACCATATTTTCCTATCACTTTATGAAATTCTCACCCCCATGGTTGATCGTTGCCCTCAATGATCAGCCTTGAACTCCCTAGGGCCCTAGAATTGATGTACTCACCCTTGCACAATCTCTTGAACCTCTTATTCACAACCTTGGTGTCTTGAACCTCTTATTCTCAATTTTAGTATCTTGAACCTTGTTCTCACCCATGCTCATTATCTTGAACCCTCAATCAAGTGCTAGCCAAAGAAATCTCATGTTGAGAGCTTTCCAATAATGCTTTAAACGTCTCAATTTGACATATGGATTGGAAGATACACCCCCATCTTTATTGGATAGTTTTTGCAAAGTGCTACATACATTTTTTGTACCCATTCACATAAAAATTGCCCAAATGCATTTTCTAGAGGTCATTAAGTGCCCACAGCTTTTGTGGAACCCATCAAAATTTCCCAAGCCTACTTCCTAGGATCTGATACCAATGTTGTATCCCTATGATATTTGAACTCATGACATGCCACCTAAGAGTTCCATGGGCTAACCACTTGCCCCAAAAAGCCATGATTGAGGATTAATGCTTAATCCTCCCTCTTAGGGTGTAATACTTATTCTTCTTGTTCTTGAGGTGCCCTAACCCATATTTTACCCAAGGAGGGTGTCTTAGAACACTTTTGGGTGCATGTTCCTCTTCTTTAATGCTTGTTTATAGCGGTGATTTTTCTCCATAACTTCATTTTGGACTCATGATTCACGTGAAGGCATGTCTTTGTGCACTTGATCAGATCAATACTCGGTTTGACAATTTGATAAATCGATCCAACCACATGATGACATTGAAACCTTCATTGGAATTTTGTACATGGGTCTATCACAACATATATGCATACGTATATAAATAAATGAAAATATATATATATATATATATATATATATATATATATATATATATATATATATATATATATATATATATATATATATATATATGTGTGTGTGTGTGGGTGTGTATGTATGTCATTTATACATACCATATATGGGCTTAGAGAGCTATTAGTCCCATAAAATGTAACACATGAAAATTACAAACTGGTATCACCAAAGGTCAATACTTAGGTGTAGGGGGATGCCGGAAGAGCCTATGGACATCTAAATAGGCTTCAAATGTAATCATAGTTGGACATCCATGTTTTAGTATGCATGGTTTATCTTTTTTCCTGTTTATCTTCCTTACTACGTGTGAATAGAAGAGAGAATCGATAGCACATAGTAATCCTCTTTCTTCACGTGAATCAAAAATACCAATGATGTTTTTTTTTATTTCTTCTTCTTCTTCTAGTACAAACCTAACTAAATTGCTCAATTACATTGCATACGCTCACTTATACACTCTAGTAGGAGCATCACATAGACCAAATTTTCAAGAGAAGGGAGAACACTTTCAAATGTTTTAAAAGTGTATTATATGCACATGATAATCCAATGGTATATATTTGTTGATATATTTCAGCAGCAATGTGTGTGAACACACTTAGGACCAGTAGGGGCACTTTTTTCCCTCTTTACAAATCTTTTATCCCCCTACTTGTATAGATGCCTATAACCTTAATGGATCATTTATCTTTTCTTCATTCACTTGCTAATATGTTATGTGTTGTGTTGCTCTCCAAGCTTTTTCTTTTTCCTTGTGTTGTTCATGTGTTTCCACATACCTTGATCTCCAACAATTGATTTCAGAGCAGGTCATCACTTCATCTAGCCTGTCACCTACACCCTTATGGTCACAATCTCATAATTGTAGGGAAATTGGTGAGCATAGTCGAAGCCATTAGAAATTCAAAATCCCTTCACTTTGTGGCATTAACATTTTGATTTGAGCTGTTTTGGCCTCCAAATGCACTACTATACAAGCAATTTCATCCTTTGTGCCAAACAAATATACATGCTAGTTTTGGTTTGCTAATACAAGCCCTCAAAGTCTATTATATGTATAGCAGAGATCAAACAAGGTATTTATGTTCAACTTTTTGAGATGCAATCAAATTTCTACATTATTGTATTTAGTCACTAGCCATGGCTAAAAGCAATGATGTATAATGTATGTTGGATGTTGCGGATAAGTTGCATGGTACTAATTACCCATTATGGGCATATATGATGTGTCATGTATTGATAGCAAAAGCATTGTGTAATATTGTGCAAGGTGTTGAAAAACCTCCTAATACAGCTACAAATAGAGTGATTGGAGATGAAGCAGATGGTGTTAAAGATGATCATCTTCAATTTCCCGTTCATGTTATAGTGCATTTTGTACTACATAACAACTTTGTTAGGATGAGAGAGATGCACATACACATGCATTGATAGATTTTTCTATCAAATGTGCCATTATTCCTCACATTTGCTCTTGTAAAATAGAAAAATATGCTTAGGATACGCTTATCAAATCATACTAGGCAAGAAATGAGGCTCATGATGCTTACCTTCAAAAATAGTTGGAGAGTGAGCATATGAATAAAGGAGATTCAATGAATAGTTTTTTGACAAAGATCAAACATTTGAAGGAGTAATTGATTTCTATTGATGAACTTTTGCTAGATAGTTCATTTGTGCGAATTATTCTTAATGGTCTTCCATATTCATATCAGATTTTTGTTTCTATTCTTTGGTTGATGATGAAAGGCAATCCAAATGTGATACCATTTGAGGAGCTAGTCTTTGTTTTGTTGCAAGAAGATCAATCGAGGCAGAACATATCAATTTTTGTGTGTTGGAGATCAAGCTTTCTTAGCTAGTCAAAAGGGCAAAGGTAAATGGAGTTCATCTACTAGTAAGCAGATTTATCAAAGAAGGAAGACAAAGATGATGAGAAGATAGAAAAGTAGAAAAACTTCTGCAAGTACTGTAAGGAAAATGATCTTGTCATAAAGGGTTATCCTAAATTGGCTGCAAAGAAGGCAAAAGAGACTAGATTGGTTGCTGCATGGGCCAATACACCTACAACAGAGTCTGTTAATCTTATTTACAATAAATAATGGAAATTTACTATTGTTTGCAGCTATGATCCATCTTCTCATGAGGAACATATACTCACATGTTTGATGCTTTGATAGTAGTGCAACCAAAAACATTACCTTGTACTATAGTTTTCTTCACTTCATTTGACCATACCTATAGGGAATACTGTCACATGTGCTAAGAACTCCTATTAACCTCTAATGGGAGTTGGAAAGAGTATTTTGACTATTGGTGATGGTAGTTATTTCACATTGTTGGATGCCTTATATGTGCCATAGATTAAAAAAAACAATTATCCATTTGAGTACTAGCCAAGTTTGTCTTGATTGTTAAATTTATGGATGAACATTGTACTATTAATGATCTCTTGAATGGTGATGTTATTATCCTTTCTAATGTTTACTATTGTTTGCAGCTATGATCCATCTTCTCATGAGAAACATATATCTAAAGTAGACTAAGATGTTTGGTACTTTAATAGCAGTGCAACCAAAAACATTACCTTGTACTCTAGTTTTCTTCACTTCGCTTGACCATACTCTTTCCATTCTTGCACAAAGCACATTGAGGTGCATTATCATTATCGCAAGGAGAGATTCTTTGTTGGGGAGATAAGTTTGGCTTATGTGCACACACATGATAATGTTGCATATCTTTTAACAAAGGCTTTGCCTAGGGAGAAGTTTGAAGCTTTTCACAAAGCTTTGGGCTTACTTGCACATAGCTCAACACTTCCTTATACATGAGTGCCAACTACTTGTTCACTGCATCACTGTGAGGGGGGATTTGTTGATATATTTTAGCAATGATGTGCATGAATACACTTAGGACTACTAGGAAAATTCTTTCCCTCTTTAGGAAGTTTTTTCCCTCGACTTGTATATATGCCTAAAACCCTAATGGATCACTTATCTTTGTACATTCACTTAATAATACATTTTCTATCGTATTTTTCTCCAAACTTCTTCTTCTTCCTTGTGCTATTTCACATGCTTTCACAGACCTCGATCTTCAACAAAAAAATATATATAATAAATAAAAATAAAATATAAAAGTGAAAAAAAATTATGCATACAAAAAATAAAAAATATTAAAAATAAATATGTATGTTTTTTAATAGCATAATAGGAATTATTAATAAAATTACCAAGTAAACAATAAATAAAAAGGCAAAAATTTAAAGTCTTGAAAAAAATTTAAGTAAATATAATTATAATAATTAATAGAATAAAAGTATAAATAAAAAAATTTATATAAATAAAGAAAAATCAAATAAAATATAAAAGAAAAAAAAATAAATAAATAAATATATATATATATATATATATATATATAGAGAGAGAGAGAGAGAGAGAGATACTTGAATATCAAATGAATAAGTATCAAAAAACGAAAAAAAAAAATTTCTAATGACAAAATAAAATACAAATAATATTGTAAATTGAACAAACATTTTAAAACATATGAATACATTATAATATAATATAAATATAAAAAGTAATTTAAATAAACTATAAATCGAACGTATTTGTATTAGCAACATAACAACACACACACATATATATATATATATATATATATATATATATATATATATATATATATATATATATATATATATATATATATATATACATATATATATATATATATATATATATATATATATATATATATATATATATATATATAAAGAACATAAAATATAAGAGCGAAAATAAATAAATAATACATCAAATGTACTTTATGTGAAAGATAAAATATAAATAAACAAATAAAAACATAAATAAAAGAAATATAAAATTTAAAAAATAAAAAATTGAAATAAATACTCTCACTCTCTAATATAAATTGGAAATAAAAACATAGCCGGAGTTCGGATGACGGAAGAAGCTGGAGCCTTCTGTTAACATGCACCAGTCCGACTCCGGTGACATCAGAAATGCGACCATTTTCACCGCCGCACTTGCGATGAAAAAAGATATCCCATGTGCTTCTTACCTGCTTTCTGCTTTCCGGCATGCTTTCTGCTTTCTGGCATCGGGGTCCGGAGAGCTGCACCGGCTTCGGAAGTTCGGATACTATGCTCATTTCATTCATCTGTGCAGTTGTTCTTTCAAAAAGTTATTAAAAAAAAAATCTCACGTGATTCTTACCTGCGTAGGACCCTCACTGCCACCACGGAGATCTCCATATTTCTGCTAGTACAGAAATCTGAAACAGGCAAGGCAATTTCACTCTCGAGCCTAGGCTTGTGGGCAGTCAGCAAAGCTTCCAGCATGGTTTCGCTTCCCAGTACTGTGTACAATCATCTCTCCCATGGTCACATGAGCGCGGACAGGCGCCCTTATTCACTGCAACGTTTCGCTAGCTTTCCCACATTCATCCATGAAGCAAGGATAGTGGCTTCCTCCTGGAGACGGTGCATTGGCGGTCCACAACAACGCCTTGATGTCCATGTTTGCAGCTCTTTCCCTCCAGGGATTGGCGAGGACATCATCTGTACTGCAGCTGCATTAGGTGGTGCCTATGCATGGATACGTATTTTCGACATTCTGGGGAAGAACGGCGTACTTGAACAGGTTCATTTTTCGTATTTCTGCACAAGTTAGTGTTCTTCTTTAAATGTGCGCACGAATCAGGTCGTCAATGTCTACTATGCTATGGATTACAATGTGGACTTTCGGAAGCGAAATTTCGAGAATTGTTAGATGAAGAGTGCGATGACAATCAGTGCTTTCTCCGAAGAAAATCACATAACCTTAATTGAAGGAAGATGAGCATGGAGGAACTTTCATACAGTTTTTGGATCCCTACTCTGACAATTTACTTTACAGTACATTTGTATCATTTTGTTTTATGTCGTATTGACTTTGTATGGTCATTTATACAGTACACACAAGAGAGAGAGAGAGAGAGAGAGAGAGAGAGAGAGAGAGACTTAACACCTCTCGACTGTGATGAGGGCACTCTGGTTTCGTATCAATTCTATGCATGATACACCTAGTGGTTCTAGAGTCTTGATATTGTCTATCACGAGGCTTGTGTCTATGACCACCTTCGTTTTGGGTGGATTTGGGGTCTTATCCAGATTCATCTAAGTATACATAAGTGAATGCTTACAATTTTGTTATTGTTTGTTCATTTTGAACCAGAGCAGAATCTGAGCCGCAAACTGATCCATGTCTCAACGGGTCTTCTGTATGTGTTGATATGGCCATTCTTCAGGTTCATCTTTCTTCTAACAAATTTGGCTTCCATTATCATTACACATGTTCACTGCCTTTATCCCACTCCTTTTGGTAATCATGGCTATGTTCACCTATGTTTTTGCATACAACGGAGTATTATTCATAATGAGTATTATAATTAATATATGCTAATAATTGAAGTGTTAGCTTAATCGTTGCGATGGTGCATTGTAAGAAGAATAGCAAAGTTAAGAGTGAGAGGACAATATAAGGAATCAAGCAATTAGGAACTTGCAGGAGGCCGTTGAGATGCGGGAGACCAGATTGTTCCTTCTAGATTTTCAGTTCGCTTTTGGTATTTTTAAGCAGGGTAACTATGTACTCACATGCTGAAGACCTGTGCACAACCCTTAAATTACCTAAAGGAACAAGCTTTTGTTTGATATATTCTTACCTGAATTTTATGGATTCAGATGAAATTGAACATTTTTTATTTTACTTGATTCTTTTGGTACATGCCCAAAATATAGATATCTCGTTGTATCAGCCAGCTTTATGCATCTACTTTCTTATTTGAGTGAATGAGGTTACGTTTGTTCAAATGCTTTCAGCCCAGCACCTTGGTCTCGGTATTTGGCTCTTTCACTTCCAGTGGCAAATGCTATCAGGCTTGCTGTCAATGCGCTTGGCTTTTTTGAAGACGAGGGTTTTGTGAAGTCTATCAGCAGGGGTGGCACATCTGGGTTTGTTTATCTTTAGAGAAACTCAATTATTTGTTTTTTGGTTAAATGACCCCATATCAGACTTTTCTAGATGCTAAAACTAAGGCTTATTCTTAACAGGGAGCTTTTGAGAGGGCCTTTCTATTATGCATTGGCTCTCACATGTTGCACTGTATGCTTTTGGAGGGATTCTCCTGTGGGTATGACGGCAATAGCTATAATGTGTGCAGGTGATGGTAAGAACCCATAATGTTATTGTGAATTGATTGATGATCTGCTGAATTTGTCCATGCGTTTATGTGTTTCATTTACCTGTTTATGCGTTTATGTGTTTATGCATTTATGTGTATGGGGATTAGGTATGGCTGATATAGTTGGCAGGCATGTTGGGAGTGCCAAGCTTCCATATAATGCTTGCAAAAGCTGGGCAGGAAGTACGTCTATGTTCGTGTCCGGGTGTGTCCTGTCATTAAGGTAGACTTTATGCCAGCTGATTGTTCTGCATTTTCTGCTTCTCTAAATGGTAATCTGTAAAAGTGAATGTTGGTTTTGCAGCTTCCTCAAGTATTTCTCAGCATTAGGTTTTTATGATGTCGATTGGGCACATGCAGCCTGGAGTATATTATATATATCGCTTCTGGCCACAATCGTGGAGTCTCTCCCTGTAAACAGTTTTCTTGACGACAATATATCGGTCCCTCTTGTGTCAGTTGTAACAGGGATATTGTTGTTTTCAAATCCCCTTTAATCCCAAAGAGGCAGTCCATCTGTTTACTATCACAATTGTCGACTTCTTTGGAATGTGCTCACTAAAAATGTGAATGGAAGAGTAGCTTTGGATATGTTTATTGTATTTTCTCTATATTTGACCAAAAATGGGACCCTCTTAGGGTGATAATTTCAATGCTTGTACTGCCATAGTGCCACCTCCATTCACCAAGAAACTGAGCCTGTAACCTTTCCAATCAGAGTTACATATGGAATTTAAAATCATAACTCTCTCTCTCTCTCTCTCTCTCTCTCTCTCTCTCTCTCTCTCTCTCTCTCTCTCTCTCTCTCTCTCTCTCTCTCTCTCTCTCTCTCTCTCTCTCTCTCTCTCTCTCACACACACACACACACACAATTGCACGCATGCTCAAATTCCTCTTCCTTTTTCCCCACTTCCGCTCTGGCAGTATATGATGATTTTGATGTAGGAAAAATGAATAAAATTATCGTTTTCAAAGTCAACGTACCTGTGGTATGGGCACATATACACAACCTCTACATATTATATATGCACCTTTTATAGATACATCATTCATACATGCGTGTACTTGTGTATATATGTGTGTTGTGTTTGCATATGTCCCATATCGAATCATGTTTCAAAGTCAATGTACCTGTGGTATGGGCACATACACAGCCTCTACATATTATATATGCATCTTTTATAGATGCATCATTCATGCATGCATGTACTTGTGTATATATGTATGTTGTGTTTGTATATGTCCCATATCGAATCATGTTTCAAACTTCATGGATTGGGAAGTATGGAATGATTATAGACATAATTCCCTTATTATTAAAAAAATAAAAATAAAAAAAGAGACGTTAAACTTACAAATTTATTCTTGACATAAAACATGTAAGCGAGAAACAATACTTCGATAAGCAATGGATAAGAACTTAATTTTCAATTACCATGGATAACAATTTCACATGAAAAAGAATTAACCTGTTCTATCTATTTTCATATATAACACAAAAAACGATGAAGTATGAAGAAAGTTCTACATGTGAAACATGGATCAAGTGTAGAAGTATAACTAGATGATTGGGCATGTTGAGCATCAGCCATTTATGTATGTCGTGTGTTATGAATGCATGCAATTTGATATGAATTGGATGCCAAACTTACATTCCAATTGCCATTGAAATTAAAAACATCAATGTCTTTTTCATCTATTCAGAGATTTAACAAAATAAAGCAGACATAGTTGGAAATAATTCCATTCATGTGAAAGTATGAATCAAGTATAGAACAAGTTTGAATTCACATCATGCACGTATGTTTTCGTGTGCTATGTATGTATGGATGTACACACATACATGTTCTTATGCATGTATGTATGTATTCGTATAAATGTATGTACATGTATGTGCATATACCCATGTACATATGCTTGCACGTATGTTTTCGTGTGCTATGTATGTATGGATGTACACACATACATGTTCTTATGCATGTATGTATGTATTCGTATAAATGTATGTACATGTATGTGCATATACCCATGTACATATGCTTGTATGCATGCATGCATGTGTATATGTATGTATGTATGTATGTATGTATGTATGTATGTATGCATGCATGCATGCATGTATGTATGTATATATGTATGTATGTATGTATGTATGTATGTATGTATGTATGTATGTATCTAAGTTGTATGTATGTATCCATGCATGTGTGTGTATATGTGTGTATGCATGCATGCATGTATGCTTCTGTGTGTGTATGTATGTATCTATGTATGCATGTATATATGTGTGCATGTATGCATGTATGTATGTATGTATGTTATTCAATCCCTAAGGTCATTATAAAAATCAAACAAAACCAGAGGTCCATTGTTTACAAAACATAATACAGTAGCATGAAGTCTGTCTATATCTGCTTTACAAAACAGGATCATGATCAAAGACCATGACACGGTTATTCCGTTAGCAAGCCCATATGGTTCTCATTCATGACAGAGAATCATCTTGTAGGTTAATAAGAAAAAACCTTTCTTTTTCCATGCAGCCCGTCTAATCATAGTGTTCTCAAATCATTCGAAATCATCAAAATGATCCAGTCAGGGAGGTTCTGGTAAAACAAAAAAATGCATCCGGCAAAACTTACAAGAAAAAAATCTGAGTCACTTGGTTAATGCTGGTTATCAAACTGAATAATTTTGCCAGGATTATCATAAGTACCAAATGCAAACCTGCCAAAAGGCTATCAAATCTCAAAAAAATTAGAGGCTCCCGAAGAAATAGATGATAGAGTTCTGTGTATAACCTGAAGAGTCATATATAAATTTTAGGAGATTCACTTTTGTACAGCCAAATATTTTCGTCATCTTCTGCAGAAGTAATGAGGATACACGAAAAATGCTGCAGGAAGAAATTAGAAATGCAGATTAAAACCTGGAATGAAAGATCTAAGTAGCGTGCACTAATTTCATGTCGGTCAGAAATATACGTTTTCAGAATATGCATCAGATTCGAAGTTTTATGGGTGCTAAATGCCCTATTATCGATTACTATTTGCTGCAAAGCTTATGCACAAAAGTTTAGAGTCCGGTGCAACATTTAGTGAACAACATGCGACATTATTAAGGAGAGAAATACATGCTGGATAATTCTGCACTACATATGTAAATAGAGATCTTGCGTAGACTTTAAAAAAAATGACTCAGGAACTTTGAACAAAGAGTAGAAACGGATGGTCGGCATGGCCATCACGGTGCAATCTCGCGTTCCATTATGCTATATTTACTATTCCCATCTATAGATTGACAATTCTCCTTTACATTTAACAATGATCTGGAGATTGTTGGTTCTGTGAGCTCGTTAACGAGAAAAGAACTTTGGGCATCAAAGAATGCTAACAGGTGATTTTGGCCGCGAGTACTTTACAAAAGAATGCCATAAGGCTTAGCATGATAGGAAACACTATTCTCTGCAGGCTACTTGATAGTAAAAATTTAAACATATCACAGGTGAATAGTGTTTTACCTGGACGATGTCGACAGATTATTGCAGGATAAGCTTCGTCTGAGCAGTAAGAGTGTGGTATTTGATGCTTTCAATGGCTGCTCTACTCTTCAACGGGTAATATGCCCTCATCCAGCATTCCGCAGGTGGATGAGTATGCGTAGCTAGAATTAGTTAGCATGTGGTTATCCTTGGGAGTCGAAGCCATGAGGAAGGAATTGGGATTATCTGGGAAGTAGAAAAACAGGAAATGGTGATTGACGAGTAATCAAATGATTCAAATAGACTCGAAAGCTAGTCCCAGGCCGCTATCCTGGTGGTTGGGCCTCTTGCCTCTTGAGGCGGGGCGAGGGTTCAACCCCTAGCAGCAACATGTAAGGGACATGTGTAATTTGGAAAGATGTTGAATGTGGCTATTGGGCCACCGTTTGTCCAGCCTTGTAGTAGTTGTGACCGCCGTTTAACCTAGCCTTGTAAACCCCTGTTCTTGTGGGATAAGGAGGGTCCCATGGGTACTATGCCCTTCCTTGTACAGTTGCAATTTCAAAGTTACTGAATTCAAGATGCAATGCACATTTCAATGTGCATTTCAATAGCCGCTTCATTGTATGAAAGGCACCTATCCTATTCCTACAAAATATGGCTGTGGTACTAATAGCAATAATATAAGGTTGGGTACACACAAAGCCAGTGGAACAAACACTCAAAAGTGTACTATTTCACATGGAACAATGAGAAAATAATTAGTTCCTCTGTTCATGTGTTCACTAAGAAGGCGGAATTGTGCAAAAGCTATTTTTGTATCGTTGCCTTATGTGAACACAAGGGATGGTGGAACAAATATATTTTTTTCACATAAATCCTTACAAATGTATAAAAAAGAATAAAACAAATATGTACATTAAAGCAAATACCCCTAACAAGTACATGAACAAACATATCATATCACCATACATTGCATTAAAATGAAAGATAATGTAATGTCTATAATAAATTATGAAGATGATGATGATGATGATGATGATGATGATGATGAGGATGAGGATGAGGATGATGAGGATGAGGATGAGGATGAGGATGATGAGAATGATGATGATGATGATGATGATGATGATGTATCCATCTCTACCAAAGCTTCATTTCCAAGATGTTTTTGCACATTTATTCTTGCTTGCTCTTTGTACATTATGTTTGCAATCATGTATCGCTGCTCTGAGTTGCTCCTAAGATCACTTGCTTCTTCATTAGTGCATTGACCATGATCCATTGCTTCTTCTGATCCCATTTCATGTGCTGCTTGTAGCTCTGCCAAGGACATGGATACTGGTCTCTCATTCTCTTCTAATTACCCATTGTGCCTTGCCAATGCTGCTTTTGCGTCTTGAACCCAATCCATATAAAAAGAATCTCCATGATGAATACAGATGTTATGGAGAACAAGACATGCAACAACAAGATCTGGCACATAACGTAGATCCATATCACCTCTTTTCAATAAGATTCTTGCTTTCAACATTCCAAAAGCTCTTTCAATTGATAAGTACCTTGTACTTGATTGGATGAAGTTTCAATGATACTTAAGTATGGTAACCCTTCTTTTTAAACTTTGAATAGGATTGACATGTATGGTCGAGAAGGATATGCATGATCACCAATCAAACAATACTTAGCTAGTTTACCTCTTGCACATCTCTGTCCTAATTTACTTCTCGTGAAATTAAGAGAAGCATGCATTGATCTTGCCCATCCTACATCATAATTCCAAATAGAGAAATTGGTTGTTACTCTTATTTGCAACAAGATAGAGTGAAAACCTTTGTAACTGAAGTAATCAACATGCTTTTCATGCGGTGCAATTATACGTACATAGTATCCATCCATTGCACCCACAACATAAGGTATTCCCTTGATTGGCTCAAATTTTTTTGCTAGCATTGCATAGCGGGATGTTGAAGGCCATCTAATGTAAATGTCTTTAAGACCAGATGCTGCAATAGATTTAATAAAATCATGCACAATACCATAACATTTGTTCTTTGGGCGTCCAAAAGGATCCCCTATTCCTCGAGTCCCATCTTTTGTTACTAGCCTTGTCAATGCAATAGCCATTCAATCTTGTATAGATATAGTGTCATGATAATTTGTGGTTTTCTTTTGCATAAAGGGTCCAACCTTGCCACACAAGTAATGGAGGGTTTCCCTGTTAATCCTCAAGCAATTTTTGAACATATTGTCACTATTAGAACTCAAAAAGTAGCTTTTAACAAAGCCATGAGGTTCTAGGTATGCCCATGCTTGCCTATGTTCACGATCCCTTCCTAGATTAATGACTTTATTCATCATTGTTGATCGTGATGCACATTCATTTAAGTGCAACCGAGCATGTAGCATGGCATGATGAAGATTGATGCTTAACAATTGAAGTAACTCTATCATAGCTAAAGCACATATCAATGCACAAATTAATGAAACTTTCTTTGGCATGTCCGTTAGATCCTACAAAACAAAAAGATATATTTAAAATATAGAATACATACATAATGCAAACACAATGCATCACACAATGAAAACACAATGCAAAAAATAATGCATCCATGTATGCAAACATACATGCAAACATCATGGACTCATACATGCAAAAACTATGCATCCATATATCCATTCATACATGCCAACAAAATGCAAACATATGCAATTGCATACATGGAAACATATTATTGGGTACATGCAACATATGAAAATGCAAAAATGCATACATAATGCATCAATTCATAATGCAACATATGCAATCGCATACATGCAAATATGTGAAAATGCATATATGCATACATAATGCATCAATTCATAATGCAACATATGCAATTGCATACATGAAAACATATGCAAACACATACAAATAATGCATACATGGATACATAATGCATTAATTTATAATGCAACATATGCAAATGCAAACATGCATACATAATGCTTCATATGAAAGTGCATACATGAAACATATGCAATTGTATACATGGAAACATATGCAAATGCATATATGCATACATAATGCATTAATGCATGATGTAACATATGCAAATGCATACAACATTCATTAATGCATACATGCAACATATAAAAATGTGTATATGCATGCATGTAACATATGCAAATGCATACATGTAACATATGCAAATGCATACATGTAACATATGAAAATGCATACATGAATACATAATTCATTAATGTATACATGAATACATAATTCATTAATGCATACATGCAACATATAGAAAATGCATATATGCATACAAAACGCATTAATGCATGCATGCAACATATGAAAATGCATACATGTAACCTATGCAACTGCATACATTCATACATAATCATTTACGTCGTAGTTCAACATATGAAAATGAATATATGCATACATAATGCATTAATACATAATGCAAGATATGCAAATGCATGAATGCATACATAATGCATTAATACATACATGCAACATATGCAAATGCAAACGTACATAATGCATCAATGCATAATGTAACATATGCAATTGCACACATGCAAACATGGTTCAAATGCAAACATAATGTGAAGAATCTACAATAAAAATAACTTCAATTGTCATGAATAGGCCATAAAAAATGGTTCAAAAGAAATCCAATTACAAGCCAAGTTTTAAACTATGGTTCAAGATAGTAACCATAAAGGATGAAGGTAAGGGTTCTAGTTCACTATCATGAAGTTCCCCTCCACTTTCACCATTGTCATTTGAAAGGTTTCCACTTGAAGATGTCTGATTAAATGGAGTCGCAATTGGACAAATATGCTAGTAATCATCTACCACATCAAATCACTTGCAATTATTTTCCTATCGCCCCAAAATAGAGTTATGTGCCTTAACTTGATGGTATTGCCCCAAAACCTTTGCACAATTTTTTTGACATGCTTCACTACCTTTATCAAAGTTGTGAGAGATAGAAGCCAATTTCGTTGAAAAGTTTTCCCATAAGTTGACTCCTTGCATTGATGGATTGTTGAAATCTTCACTCATTGAGGAGTGTCATTCATGGGTGGGGGAAGACCCGATACACCATGAGGTTCCATCACCCTCTCTAAATGAGGGCACACAAATGGATATTTGTGATTGGATTAGAGAGGCAGTGCAACTCTGCCACCATGTGAGAACTAGAAGACTAAAGACTTGTGAATGGTGTGTGTGCCACTCTCCTCCCATCCATTATATCCCCTTGTATTCAAAATAGAAATGATCTAGAATGTTCTAGTGCCACCATGTGGCCATCATGCAACACTCATCCCCATTACCATTGAATACCTTACGATATCCCTCGAGCTTGGGACCTTGGCTATGGTTGGCCCTTGTCCCACACACACATGGAGTGGTCTTTGTAGACCAATGTCTGACACTCTCTCCCCCTTCTAAAAACCATTGTCCTCAATGATCAATGAGGGAAAGTACTTGTGAACTAGAGCTTCTGATTCCCAAGTAGAGTCCATAAGCAGTAATCCTCTCCAAGCTATTAAATACTCCTAGATGACATGATTTCTCAAATGCTTTTGTCTCTGATCTAGTATCTTATCTGGAGAATGATATGTGCTATCACTTTCCTACAAAGAAACAATACCCTCTATTAGATTCCCTGGAAATATACTTTCTAAGTTTACTGACATGAAACACTAGATGGACTCTGCAATCTAGAGGAAGATCTAATCAGTATGCAACATCACTAAGCTTCTTTACTATCTTCCAAGGTTCACAAAACCTTGGTAAAAGATTAGCACACTTCCCTATGGATAGTGAAGTAGATATAGCTGGCACTTGAAGAAAAACTCTACCTCCTTCCTCAAAGACTCTAGGATATCTCTTCTCGTCAACATAATCTTTTGCCCTGTCAGCTCCTTGTTGCATCTTGGCTTTAGGTATTTCTAAATTTTCTTGGAGGTTTGCTAAGAACTTCAAAGCACTAGGACATTTCTTTGGCATTCCTATGGTACTAGGAGTAGTGGGATTCATGCCATAGTTCATCTCAAAGGGATACATTCTTGTCACTTTATGAGGTCTATTGTTATAAGAAAACTCTAATAATGGCAAGTAATTATCCCAATCCATCTGCCTCTCAAATACATATGCCCTCAAAATTTCTTCTAGAATCCGGTTGACCCTCTTAGTCTGACCATCTATCTTTGGATGATCACCACTACTCATTTTCAATGACACCTTTAGTTTGTCAAATACAAAATTCCAAAATGTCTTGTGCATCTGAAATCCCTATATAAAACTATGGATATCAGTAACCCATGCAATCTGAAGACATTCTGGATAAACAACTCTGCTACCTATGGAGCTTCTATCGTCTCTTGCATGGGTATGAAATGAGCCATCTTTCTCAATCTATCTACCGCAACTAGGATAGTATCCTGCTTCCTTTGGGTCCATAGTAACCCCACTATGAATTCCATGGATACACTATCCTAGTTATGATCGGGAATCTGTAAAGGATGTAAAAGACCTGGTGTCTTTACCCTTTCTACCTTGTTGACTTGACACATAATGCATTTTGAACATAAGTGTGGACATCTCTGTCTAATCCAGGCCACCAAAATGTTCTTCTAACAAGTTGAATTGTCTTGTCAACACCAGGATGCCTTGCACAAGGAACATCATGGTTATCATGCATGAATTTTCTTCTCAAATCTTAGGAATTTGGTTCACAAACCTTTCCTTTCTGTTTGACTATTCCATTCTCCTTTGAGAAATTGGAATATGGATTGGACTTGTTTGCTCTGCTAGGGGAAGAAGTAACTAGAACCGCCTTGTCTCCTATGATAAAATCATCACTGATGGCTCTAATAATCTGTAACAAATGTGGATCTTCCACCTTCCTTTATTTCTTGAAGCAATGAGCTTTCTAGAACTGTAAAGATCATTTGATACACTATCCATGATAATGCATCACTTACTACATTCTCTTTGCCTTGTCTATACAGAAGTTCCATGTGAAACTCCTACATGAGTTGAGCCCAACGAGCGTGTTTTCCTTGAAGATCTCGCTGACACTTGAGTGTATAGTGATCTCTGTATCCCTTAAAGTTTGCACCATAAAGATAGTGTCTCTAGACTTTAAGTGCATGCATCATTGCATACAACTCCTGTTCGTGCACTTGCCGATTGTGTTGTGCACTACTCAACTTTTTCTTTCAAAAGCTATTGGCCTACCATCTTGGCCCAAGACTACCCCTATGGCTATTCCATAAGCATCTATCTTCAACTCAAATGGTTTTTGCGGATCTACCACTTTGAGTATAGGAGCCTATGAAACAGCTTGTTTCAGAGCATCAAACTTTCTTGTTGCTCTTGCTTCCATCCAAATGGAACTTTGCCTTGATGCAAGTTCATCATAGGCACTACTATCAACGAATAAGAAGAGATGAATTTCTGATAGAAATTGGAAAGTCCTAAACCAGACTGCAATTGCCCCTCATCCTGATGAGTAGGCCAAGCTAGAAAGACTGAGATCTTCTTGGGATCCATCTGCATCCCATCGATTGATACCACATGCCCTAAATACTCTATCTATGGAAGAAACAATTGGGTCTTTTATGGATTTACATACAACTGATTTTCTTTCAACTTATTTAATACTTGTTGGAAGAGATGGATGGATACCTCAAGAAAGTGAGGTGGTACTGCTAAAAGCTGCTTTGTACCTTCCCTAAATCACTTTAGAGTTTCATATTAGGCCCTTTTAGCTTGCAAATGACACCAAGAAGATACCTATGTACTTTGGAGTAGATGCTTGAAACAATTAAATCAAACAGACTCCTTGACAAATAGCTAGTGCCATAAAACTTGCTATTTTAGTCCACACACCTGCTGGTTCTTTTGCTCAGTGCTCACAGTACAGTAACAATTGACTAAATTCCTTTTGAGATAATTTAACTACCTTAGATAGCTAATGATTACAAGTGAAATCATCTAAAATGATGAACCATACTTTGAGAAATGAATTTAGCAATCCAAGACTTACCCCTGACTTTTTAGGGACTGAATAGTAGATGACCAATGAGTAGTTCGATGGTGATTTCTCCAAAATGGATGAACCAAATACTTTGAAACTTTTGCAGCATTAATTAGACTCGCTGGTTCCAACAAGCTATAGATAATGCAAAATGGTTGAGAACCCACTGAGATATGATCAGACAAAGTTCAATGTTTTGAGTATTCATAGCAGGGAAGTAGACAGAGATTATCAATGAAGTAAATGTATGATAACACATGATTATACAAGATCATTGGCACTATAATCATGCTCAATGATGGAGGAATGAGTAAGCTACTCAAGTCCTACAAATGATCAATGGAAGAGCTCTGAATGAGGCCACACAAGCCGTGAGTTTTTCAAGGTCATTTATATAAGAAGCTTTTCTAGATTTTGAATTTGAAATTCAAACTTAGCTCCAACTAAAAGTGATTCCCTTGATATAGGAGATATTATCTCATTGAAACTCGTATCTATTTTCCTTCCTAACTCCACTAGATTTTGACTTTACAAGATTCTCTCAAGGCAGAACCCTTTTACAATGATAAATGATCAAACAATTACAAGCTATGATAAATGAGTATGAAGTTCCAAATATGATTAGAGCAATCTAATCCAAATAGCTTCTTGTATGGCATTTGCTAATCCCTTGTATTTAGCCTCTGTTGAAGATAGAGCAACACTTGATTGTTTCTTAAAGGACCATGAAATGGGCTTATCACCTGCGAAAGATAGATATCCAGAAGTACTTCTTATGTCATCCTTACAACTTGCCCAATCTGCATCTGAGTATAGCTTAATGTCCAAGTCTGATGTGCATGGGAAGTAAAGACCTTGATTTTGAGTACCTTTGAGATACTTCAAAATTCTTTTAGCAACTTCCAAGTGAGGTGCTCTAGGTTTATGCATGAATTGACTCAGAGCACTTACTCCATAACATATGTCAATCCTTGTTAATGTAGCATAGTTTAGACTCCCAACTATGCTTTGATAACCTATAATATCTTCAAGCAAATCACCTTCATGAGCACTCAATTTATGATTTACCTCCATAGGGGTGCTAGCTACTTTTGCATTCTCCTGGTGGAACTTCTTCAACATGTCCTACACACATTTCCTTTGATTAATGTAGATTCTAGAGTTAGTCTATACTAACTCAAGTCCAAGCAAATATTTCAAAAACCCAAGTTCACTCATCTTAAACTCCTGCAACATCTGTTGTTTGATTTGTTTGATACTATTGGCATCACTACCTACAAGAATGATGTCATCCACATATACACATAAATATATCATTTTTGCATTGCTCCTTTTGACAAATAGAGAAGAATCTGCCATGCTCATCATGAACCCTTGGTCTTGAAGATATGTTGTTAAACTATGATTCCATGCCCTAGGTGCCTGCTTCAAACCATAAAGAGATTTGTTCAATTCGCATACATGATTTACCTTGTTTGGATATTCATAACGAGGAGGTTGAGCCACGTAAGCCTCCTCTGAAATCCAACCATTGAGAAAAGCATTTTTCACATCCAATTGATACATGTTCCAATTTCTAGATGCAACTACACTTACCAATACCCTGATGGTTGGCATCCTAGCCACAGGTGAAAAAGTTTCGTCATAATATATTCCTTGAGTTTGTGCAAAACCCTTAGCGACAAGTCTAGCTTTATACTTGTTTATGGATCCATCTGAGTTTCTTTTGATTTTGTAAATACATCTAGAACCAATTACCTTCATTGATGCTTTCTTGGGTACTAGCTCCCAAGTGTCATTTTCTTGGAGTGCTTCTATTTCTTCATCCATAGCCTCCTTCCATTCTGATTTGGTACTTGCTTCTTCATATGAAGAAGGTTCTTCAAGTGATGAACCCTTAGCAAGATAAATGGAATGCTTAGTAACTAATGAAGTATCATACCCATCTTTGATTGGCTTCTTACTCTCTCTTTGTGACCTCCTTAAAACTTGGTTGGATGATTCAGGTATGTCATCTAGCCTCTTCATCTTGGCCTTTCCTTTTTATTTCCATGCTTTGAACTCTTCCAAGTTGATGGTGTCCTCGTCATCTAATTTGATGTCTTCAATTGTGCTTGGCTCCTCCTTGGTGAGGCTAGGAAATTCTTCTTCCAAGTCATATGGAAATTTGACCTTCCTGCATTCATTTTCAAACCAAGAATCATTCTTATCAAACACAACATCTCTACTGACGATAAATCCTTTGTTGGATGGATTATAAAACTTGTATCCTTTCTGATTTAAATCATACCCTATGAAGATGCATAACTGCCTTAGGGTCTAACTTACCTCTGATTTGAGATGGAACACGCACATAAGCAACACAACCAAATATTCTGCAATGTTCAAGTGATGGTCTCCTACCATGCAATGCCTCATAGGGGGTCATCCCATCAAGGGATTTAGAAGGTAATCTTTTAATAAGGTAAGTGGCAGTAGAAACACTTTCTACCCACAAATAATTAGGTAACCTTTTTTCATTTAGCATTGATCTAGCTATTTCCACAATCAATCTATTCCTCTTCTCTACTACTCCATTTTGCTCAGGAGTATATCTAGTAGTGATTTCCATTTTGATACCTCTGTCTTGCAAAAATGCATCAAACTCATTGGAGAAGTACTCAGCTCCTCCATCTGACCTTATCCTCTTTAGACTTTTTCCTGTTTGATTTTCCACAAGTGCAAAATACTTCTTGAAGCAACTGAACACTTCATCCTTATGTTTCATGAAATACAAGATAGTCCACCTACTAAAATCATCAATAAATGACACATAGTACCTTGAGCCTGAAATTGAAGGGTCCTTGCTTGGTCCCCACACATCTGTGTGGACAAGTTCCAAATAATCCTCATGCATATAGCCTTTCCTTGTAAAGGGCAACCTGTGTGATTTACCAAATTGACATGCACCACATTTATAGATCATATGTTGCTTGGATACATTAGGTATCCCAAGTACACATTGATCTCTACATATTTGCTTCTAGGTTCTCTCACCAATGTGCCCTAATCTTTTGTGCCATATCTCTAACTCAAACAAAGTTTGACCCTTATAATTATAAAGTGCAATGTTTCTAGTGTCCTCAAGCTCAAATGTAAATAATCTACGTGTTTTTCTCTCCCTTGGCTATTCTTTTGAATCCATGTTGGGGTCCTCCACAAAAACTCCATATTTATTGAACCTAACCTGCAAACCCTTTTCCACTATCTGTCCAACACTCATCAAATTCTTTGTGATAGTAGGTACATAAAGAACTCTGCTCAAAAGATTTCTATTCCCATCAGAAGTTTTGACATTTCCTACCTTGACAACTAAATGTTTGGTATCATCACCTGTCTGCACTTGGTGCTTTCCATTGGGCTCTTCAAGATAAAAAGGAGAGCTACATTGCCTGCTACATGGTTTGAACAACGTGAGTCAATATAGAAGAGGTGTTCATCATTCATACCTTGTTTTGAAGTCATGTTCATAATGAGAAGAGAATCCTCTTGATCCTCTGTATAGTTGTTGAAGTCTTTTCTTGATTTGTATCCTACTTGATAATTGGTGTTGTAATTGTTGTTGTAGCCATGGTTGTATCCTTGATTATGGTTGAGTCTTCCTCTTGATTGTGAGTAGCCACCTCTTTGAAATCCTCTTCCTCTCTGGTTCTTGAAGTTCCTATAGCACTCATCTGTTGTGTGATTAGGAAGACCACATATATTGCATGGGGAAGAGTTGAAAGGTCTCCCCCTACCTTGCTTACCTCCTCTGCCCATTCCTCTTGAATTCCTACCTCTCCCTGCATAGTTAGCTTGAGAAGTAGTACCTTCATCTTCAACTTTCTTGCTCTTTCCTTTATCCTTATACTTTTCTTTATCTGTATAGAGGGCAGAAGAATTGTTACCTCTTGATGGTTCTCAATTTTTGTTGAGCTTTGCTTCATGGGTAAAGAGTTGTCCCATGAGTGTGGTAAGATTAGGGATTTGCATATCCATGTAAAGGTCCATAGCAGTTGTGAAAGCTTCCCACTTATCATCTGCCTTGATGTCATTGATTATTTGTCTCCCTATTTATTCTTCTTCAATCTCCTCTCCTATACTTTCCAATTGGTCAGCCAGATCTTTTACCTTGGTCACATACTCTGAAATATTTTGCTTAGGTTGCTTCCTTTGAGTAGTAAACTCAATCCACAATTAATTTTTTCTACCTCTTGTGTTGGAAGAAAAGTATGAAGAAAATGTATCCCAAGTCTCTTAAGAAGTTCTGCAATTCCTAATGTGAGGAAGAAGGAATCCAGAAATAGAGTTAAGTAGATATGACCTAGCTAAAGTATCTTTGGCACACCATCGATTGAGTCTTTCTAGCTCCTCTCTTGTAGGTTGACCTTTGCTTCTGAATATGGGCATCTCCTCATCTCTTGATATGTATCCATAAAGACTCCTTCCTTGTAGATAGGTCTTCATACTCAAGGAGCATGCTGGATAATTATTCCTATCCAATTTGTCAATGAAAGAAGGGAAACCATCTCCCATTTTACCTCAACTTGCTCTGATACCACTTTTGGAAGAGATGGATGGATACCTCAAGAAAGTGAGGTGGTACTGCTAAAACCTGCTTTTTACCTATCATAAATCACTTCAGAGTTTGATAGTAGGCCCTTTTATCTTGCAAATGACACCAAGAAGGTACATATGTACTTTGGAGTAGATGTTTGAAACAATTGAATCAAAATAGACCACTTCACAAATAGCTAGTGTCACAAAACTTGTTATTTTAGTCCACACATCTACTTGTTCTTTTGCTCAATGCTCACAGTACAGTAACAATTGAGCAAATTCCTTTTGAGGAAATTTAATTAGCTTAGATAGCTAATTATTACAAGTAGAATAATCTAAAATGATGAACTATACTCTGAGAAATGAATTTAGCAATCCAAGACTTACCCCCGACTTTTTAGGGATTGAATAGTAGATGACTAGTGAGTAGTTCGATGGTGATTTCTTCAAAATGGTTGAACCAAATACTTTGAAACTTTGACAGCATAAAATAGAGTTCAATCTGGTTCCAACAAGCTATAGAACATGCAAAATGGTTGAGAATGCAGTGAGATATGATCAGACAAAGTTCACTATTTTGAGTAGTCATAGCAGGGAAGTTGATAGAGATGATCAATGAAGTATATGTATTATAACACATGATTATACAAGATCATTGGCACTATAATCATGCTAAATGATGGAGGAATGATTAATCTATGGTGTAAGCTACTCAAGTCCTATAAATGATCAGTGGAAGAGCTTAAATGAGACCACAGAAGCCGCAAGTTTTTCAAGGTCATTTATATAAGAAGTTTTTCTAAAGTTTGAATTTGAAATTCAAACTTGGCTCCAACTAAAAGTGATTCCCTTGATCTAGGAGATATTCTCTCATTGAAACTCGTATCTATTTTCCTTCCTAACTCCACGAGATTTTGGCTTTACAAGATTCTCTCAAGGTAGAACCCTTTTACAATGGTAAATGATCAAATAATTACAAGCTATGGTTCATATGAATTATCATGTGTTTCCACATATTGCTTTCCAAGCTAAGCCAAATGTGAAGGCTTGTATACTTGCACCAACAATACTAACCTCAAATCACTTTTATGCTCATGAATAGACTTACTATAGACTAGCAAATCATCAAAACAAAATCCACCACACACTTTCCAATGAATGATCGTAGAATATCATTCATTAACATCATGAAAGTAGTAAATGCATTAGTCAAACCAAATGGCATAACTTCATAATGCCCAAAACAGGTCCTGAAAGTTATTTTATATACATCATGATCTTTTACCCTAAGCTGATGGTAGCCATTCTTTAAATCTATTTTCTATATACAATGGCTCCACCTAAAGCACCTAAAAGATCATCTATCTTGGGCATGGGATATATGTGCCTGATGGTAATCGGATTGAGTGCTTGATAGTTGACGCACATCCTATAAGTTCCATCTTTCTTCTTCTTGAGAAGAACTGGTGTTGTAAAGGGCAAATAGCTAGGTCTGATTAGCCCTTTCTATAGGTACTCATCCAGGACCTTGCGGAATTCATTCTCCTCTTGCAAACTCATTCAAAATGGTGGTCAAGCAGTTGGACTCGCTCCTGGTACCAATTCAATTCTATGCTCAATGTTCCTACAAGGAGGTAAACCTGAAGGTAATTCTTTCAAGAATAACTCCTAGAATTGTGTTCTTACTTTTCTTTGAAAGTGCTTGAGCATTCCAATTGGAGTTTCCATGACTCCATGAATCCATCATAATACATGAAGAATACACAAAATAAAGAAAATAAATATAATTATAATCAATCTTGAACAACTTGCTAGCGGTTACCGATTGTGTCTCTTGGAGATCAGGCTCTCCACGTATTAGTAGCCACCTCCCCTCATGCTCAAACTGATACACATGTGAAGCAAAGTTGATGATTGGTCATTTCCTAGCATGCCACTTCTTACTTAGGACTACATCGAAACATGCCAGTCTAGCTATCTCAAAATCTAGTATGTCCTCATAGGACTAGATCTAAATGGGCAAACCAACTACTCCTTAGTCCCAAGTCTTAGTTCCCTTCCGTCTGCTAACTCTACTATGTAGGCATAGTTTGACTGCACAATCTCTAAGTGTAGCCCCTGACTACTTGAGAACTAATCAAATTATGTGTCGACCTAGTGTCAAAGAGTACCTTGGCAGGTTGTCCTATCATGACTCCCCTCATAACAATGAGCTTGATGTCTGGGAACTTGTATCCTTTCTATGCCACTAGCAAAAGCACAACATTTTGCATAGTAGGAACCTTCTTTATGACCGTATTGGCCACTATGGGAGATGATATCTAGGATGGGGAATCTCCAAAGTCCTCATCTCCATCACTCCCTACCTGAGTGGGATTCATAACTACGGTGGCTGCTATTTTCTTTTTCTTAGGACAATCCTTGAAAAGGTGCTGCCCTAGACACCCATAGCATAACCCCTCTTTCATTGCCTTCTCTTTATGTTGAGGGGTGAGAATAGACTTATTATGTGCCCTCTCAACCAGAGCAGACACTTTCCTTTTTCCCTCTCGAGACTATCTTGATCATATGCACTTGGTTAGCTCCTCTAGAAGGCTATGAATTGATCGAGCCAGGAGTAGATGTGAGGAAGGATCGGTTTATCTTAGTCCATGAGGACCTCTGACCTTGGGAGCCGATGCTCCTCTCGCCATCCTCATAGACTAAAGCCATCTCCATGGCATGTGCCAAGAAGTGACATCTCTCCTTCCTCACTAAAGGTCTAATAGTTTCTCTAAGTCCCAAGACGAACTTGTGGACTTGTAGAAACTCTAGGATAGTATAAAGTACTTCCTCTCTATACTCATCGGAGTACTCCTGAATGGTTTGGTTCTTCTGGCTAATGAAGAACCAAGTGTCTAGCGCTCTAGACCTCTTGTTAGGTCCTACGAAGTTATTGTAGAACAAGAATTTAAATTGTTCCCAAGTCATGGGCTCTTTCTTGCATTGTTCTATCTTAGGCCACCACGTATGGGTGATGTTCATGAGGTTATAAGTTGCCTATTGAACTTTATGCCTATCATCCACGATAGGATATAAATAGAAGCACTGCTCCCACTTGCTCAGCCAGTGCTCAACAACATCAACAGTCCTAGCACTAGTTGAGCCGTGATATCTAGGCGACTTAAGGTCCTTAAGCTGCCATCAGGCCTCTCTGACTAGTATGCTATCTCTAGGGACTTTTGGAGCTTGATGTCTGCGTGGAGCATCTAGCTCCATCCCTGTCAACTCAATCTCAAGTGTCAATTCCTCTTTCTCGGAGCCACGCACGAGTTCCAAGATGTCGTGAAGTGCGCTCTCTAAATGTGATATCATAGAACTCATGATCTCTATGAGATCTAAAGTGCGCTCACCCATGAGTGTATCAGTGCTAATTGGTGAAGAGGGTCTTGGTTCCATGCTAGGATAAGGTGTAGGCCTCTTTTTGTGGTTTTATGATTTTTATGTTTTTTTAAGTTTTTACGCTCTATGTACACCTAAGATATCCAAGTGGTAACAGAAATAGACAAATCACAAGCCTTTGCATAAAAAAATAGTAGAAAAGAAACTTTCAATATGCTTTATCTACTTTTTATGCATGTGCATGCTAAATCTTAAAAATTTCGACAACATATCAGCATAAAAATGAAAATAAAAAAAATGAAACTAAGTGAACTACACACACTTCTCTAGACAAACGGTGCCATCAGGCACAACATATACAAAGATACCAAAAGGTCACTACACACCTTTGCAATAATCTTTATGTTTGTGCCACAATGTAACAATAAGAACATTGCAAGTTCTTATGTTTTCCTTGTTGTACCTCCAAAACCAAGTGCTTCTTGTACCTGCAACACTACTTTCATGCAAAGTGTAGAGTTGAACAAGCTTCTTACTAATTGTATATCATGTATGTCATGTAAAATGCTTGTCCTATGTGCACCATGATGCATGAAGAGAGCAAGAATGCATCAAAATTGACTAGAAGACTTATTTTAAGGTCCCAAAACTTGATGTGCAGGTGGATGCATGTGCTGGAGATGATCCACACACACTCTTCTTGCTTCTCTAAGAGTCTCTCGATGATAATTGTGTCAAAAAAGTGCTAGAACGAGGGTCCTTGATGTCAATCAGCCAAGTTTGAAGCTCTATACAAGTTTGAAAGTGGATCCAAAAGGTAGCTTCCAACATTCAATGGAAAGGGCTCTCAATGAGGAATTCAAAACAAGAAAAATCACTCAATTTGGAGTTGAAATGACCAAGATATGCCAAATGCATGAAGGTGGGTAAGCTAAGCATGGTCTTGTAGAGGAGCTTTGAGCTATGGTTTATGAGAGAAAGAAAATCGAATTTGCCTTCCTCTATGTTCTTCTTCAACCACGAGCACACGCATAGTAGGGCTATAAATCTCGTATGTGAACCAAAAATGGAGGAAATTGGTTATAAAAAGGACTTTATACTCAATCTTCCTCCATTCAAGAGAGGGAAGGAGGTAGTGGAAGAGAAGCGGCTCATACTGAGCACTCTCGCAGATGCCATCCATCTATCTTCTCTTGAATTGCATGCTTCCATCACCTTTGAGGTGGTGGGCACTATTTGCTACTGTTCGTGATGTCCTCTGTGTCACAAGGAAGGAGATAAGGAAAAGAGCTCACACACACACACACTCTCACTCTCAAGGAGAAGCACACACACAGATTGAGGCAAGGAAGAATTATCTTCTTCTTCTTAAAGGAATGTACAAGAATGACCTAAAAACAAGAATACAACCAGTGCAATATATAAAGATCAGTACATAAGAAAAAACCTAATGTCCGCGAATGAGTGAGCTGGCAAGGAACAAATGTGCCATCACTCTTGGTAGATAAATCTAATAAAGCTCAATGAAGTATCCCTGACATATACCAGCATGACCACTATACATGTCAGAGAAACAAAAAACTGGTACGTGTCATCCTGGATCATCACATGTTGAGCTTGATATCTCAACACTCCCCCTCAAGCTCAACACCATATCCTGTAATCCAAGCATCTCCCAAAACTTCTTCAACTTCTCAGCTCCAAGTGCTTTGGTGAAAATATCAGCAACCTGCTCATCCGTTCTCACATAAACAAGATCAATATCACGTGATAATACCTTCTCTCTGATGAAGTTATAATGTACCTCAATATGCTTTGTTCTAGCTTGGAAAACAAGGTTCCGTGCTAACTGTATGCTGCTAAGATTACCACAGTAGATAGTGATAGGCTTTTTCACTTCCACACCTAAATCTGCAAGTAATATCTCCAGCCATGATGCCTCACATGCTGCCATTACAGCACCTCTATACTCAGCCTTTGTACTCGACAAAGCAACAGTGGGTTGCTTCTTGCTGCTCCATGTAACAGCTGCACTCCCAAGTGAGAATAGAAAACCACTAGTAGATCTTCTATCTGGAATGCTACCAGCCCAATCTGCATCAGTGTATCCATAAACCTGCAAATCTACACCAGCCTCATAAAACAATGCATAATCCAAAGTAGCACGCATATAACGTAGAGTGTGCTTTAGAGCATCCAAATGTGGCTTCCTTGGAACCTGCATAAACTGACTTCCAAGTCCAACAGTATAACTTAGATCAAGTCTTGTAATTGTGAGATATATAAGACTTCCCACAATTTTCCTGTACATAGTAGCATTTTCCAATGCTTCACCTGATGTAGTATCCAACTTCAAATTCTGATCTAATGGCATAGAAATTGGCTTACAATCAGCCATACCATACTTTTGCAGCATATTCAAGGCATATTGCCTTTGTGACATCCATATACGTGTTTCTGTATGTATACATTTTCTTTTTCTTACATGGTATCAGAGCATAGGAAGGTATAGAAGATTGCAGAGATCGTGGAGGCCAAGGAATCAACTCTAGCATTTGTGGAAGGGATGCTTCAACAATCAAGCTTGTGAGAGGTAAATGCTTCAACTCCAAAGGTTGTGATAGATAAAGTCTTCAAAACTGGAGTTCTTGGGAGGAAAAGGCTTCAACCCTATAGCTTGTGGGAGGCAAGGCTTCAACACTAGAGTTGTCAAGAGCTAAAGGCTTCAAAGCTAAAGGCTTCAAAGGTAAAGTTCTTGGGAGGCAAAGGCTTCAAGGCTTCAAGTTCATGGGACACAAAGGCTTCAACACTACGGAGGTGTTAGCATCTATGAGTGGAAGTGGAAGTGGAGTTGGTGCAATGGATTTGGAAATGCAAACACTATGGGTTCATCCACCAACCTTTGGTGAAGGCAAGTTAGATGGTACGAATTATTTTCTTTGGAAGTTCAAGATTACAATTATCCTTGATTCTTATGATCTTTTGGAGATGGTGATGGGAAGTGAGCAAGAGCCACAACCTACCTTTGACCCATTGGATCCGAGTATGGTGATCTTCGCAGATGCAAAGCTTCTACAAGCTTGGAAGATAAGGAATGCAAATGCACTATATTATATAGCTAATAATTGTATGGAATCTATTCTACCTCTTATTCAACATACATCCAAGGCAAGTGAGGCATGGAGTATATTGAGGAGTCACTTTGAGGTAAGAAACGAAACATGCATTCAACATTTAGAAAGCCAATTGGAAGTAGAGAAGTTTGCAGAAGGAGAGAAGGTTAAGGCATCCACTACTCAGATCAAGAAGCCATGTGATGGAAAGGCTTTTGAAGGGATAGAGAAGACTAACAAGGGACTAGCTCAAAGGCATCTCCAAAGCTCTCCACCAAAGTATGATGGAAGGGTAACTACTCTCAACACTCAGGTGATAGTGTGGAGGTATGTGCATCATTAGATTGAAGAAGTCTGAAGCTATGTGCAGGTAATGAAGTTAAATTCTGAAGCAGACTTCTTGAAGAAGAAGAAACTTCACACAGAGAAGTGTTTGTGAATGATTTTGTAAATCATGGTAACATTTGTGTAAATTTTGGTCTATGATTGATATAGAAGTGTTCTTAAATTCCTATAGGTCAAGCATTTGGAGATTAAGAGGTCTCCAGCAATGTCAAGGAGGTACATGCTTTCATGGGGCATTGTGGCTACTATTCGGGGCTGAAAGTTTCATTGTAATCTATCCCATAGCTTTGGGAGAAGCCTTTTGCCACCAACATTGCTTTGTACCTAGCAATGGAACCATCTGAATTTCTTTTAATTTTGTAAACCCATTTATTACCTAACAGCTTCATGCCTTCTTGAGTTGGTACCAAGCTCCAAGTATGGTTCTCATCAACTGCCTTGAGCTCTTCCTTCATTGCCTCTTGCCATTCCTTGTAATCCTTAACTTCTTCATAACTAGTTGGCTCTTTGTCCTTGATTACCTAAGTCATGTATGCATGATGCTTTGCAATGAAATTATCATATTTTAACCTTTGAAGTAGATATCTTAATCTTGAGGACCTTCTTTCACTTCCTTTAGGTGTGCTTGCCATCTTTTTTCTTTGTTTTGCAACTCCTATGGTTTGAATTTCTTCTATCTCTTCATCTTCCAACATGCTCTCGCCCACATAGCTTCCTTCTTCAATTTCAATCTTCTCTTTGCCTTTGAATTTGCTTTCTTCATAGCTGCTCTCTCTTTCCCTAAGCCTTCCACTCGATGGTGAGGGTGTCCTCATGTTGTATGAGTTGCTTGGACCACTTAAATCCATATTTTCTTGAACTCTATCATCATTCTTCTTATCTATCTCACATATTTCTTCAACCTGCAATGGACTCGTGCATGCATAACAAGGCTTCAAATTATCAAAGAAACCACGTTCAGCTCCTTGGTGATGGGACTATAGCATTTATACCCTTTTTGCTCCATAGAATATCCCAAAAAGATACACCTTTTAGATTTGGTATCTAACTTTGACCTCAACTCTTGAGGTACATCTACATAACATATACAACAAAAAATTCTAAGATGTAAAATGCAAGGTTATCTTCCACTCCATGCTTCCTCAAGGGTTAAATGATGTATACCTGATGTAGGACATCTATTCATGATGTATGTGGTTGTATATGTAATGTGGCATATTCATTTCGTTGAGCATACACCTTGCTACATCTGCTATGTGTCTCTTCTTTCTCTCTGCTACCCCATTTTGTTGAGGGGTATACCTGCATGTAAATTGTCTTTTGATGCCATTGACGTGCAAAAATTAGAAAATTCATGGGGTAATTACTACCACCCTCCATCAAATCTCAAAGTTTTGATAAACTTGTGGGACTCCTTCTCCACCTATGCCTTGAATTTCTTGAAGTAGTGGAACACATCTAATTTGTTCTTAATGCAATAGAACCATACTTTCCTTGAAAATTCATCAATGAAGGTTACAAAATACCTATTTCTTTCAAGGGATGCTTCTCTTATTGCACCCCAAACATCTGTGTGAATGAGGTCTAAAACATTTGCACTCACATAGGTACTCTTCTTGAAGGGCAACCTTGATTGTTTTCTCCGTTGGCAAGCTACACAAATTTCATGCATTATTTTTATTTGTAAAATTTGGCAAGCCTCTTACCAAGCTCCTCCTTTTCATGTCCTTGAGTTTTTGTAGGTTGATGTGACCTATTCATTTATGCCATAGGTCCAAGTCTCCTATCCTCTTGTCTCCATATGTGACATACATTAAATGGTGTGGTTGATTTATGTCCATTGTGAACATTCTTCCTTGCTTTTTTCCTTTTTCTATGAGCTTGAAACCTGCCCTTGGATCCTCAACAAAACATCCTATTTCATTGAGCCTAATTTGATAGCCTTTTTCTACTATTTGTCTATGAAAATCAAGTTTTTGGTACTAGTGGGGACATGTAATACCTCTGATAAGCACTTTGCCCTTTGATTTCCTTCCAAACTCATATCTCCCACATGTTGAATGGTATGCTCTAAGTTTTCACCTGTTTCCACAAGTCCTTGATGCTTTGGGACCTGCAAATTACTAAAAAGATCCTTTTGACATGACATATGATTGCTGCATCCACTATCTACATGCCACACATCTTCACTAGCTTGAATTGTATCTTCACCATATCTCATGGCAAGTAAATAATCATTGCCTTGGCTAGATGATGTGCTTGCATAGTTATTTTTCCCTCTTTAATTGTTGTTATTGCTTTGATTCCCTGGTCTTTGAGCTCTATGATAAGATTCATTTGCAAAATGACATGGCTTATCACATGCAAAGCATCCATTTGAAGTGGGT
Source organism: Ceratopteris richardii (assembly GCA_020310875.1). Taxonomy (NCBI): domain Eukaryota; kingdom Viridiplantae; phylum Streptophyta; class Polypodiopsida; order Polypodiales; family Pteridaceae; genus Ceratopteris; species Ceratopteris richardii. The sequence goes on from CM035429.1 coordinate 55,232,093, forward strand.
TTCTCTCTTCCACCAATTCTTCCACCTCTCCCTCTATTTGTTGCTCTTCCACCTCTTTGACATGCATTTTTTGTTGTCCTTGACCTCTTTGGTTGCTTTGATATCTTCCTCTTCCTCTTGTAGCACGTTGGTTGTGTCTTCCTCTTCATCTACCTATGTACAACAATTTGCCTTGGCTATCCTTGGCATTATGACCACCAAGGTTCATCTCCTCTATCACCATGAGAGTGATTAGTTGACCAAATTAGGAAGAGAGTCCCTTACATACATTGAAGTTGTGAAGGCCCTCCATTTTTCATCATCCCTAAGTCCATTTAGGGTGTGGGCTACAAGTTCATCATCATCTAGGGCATAATCGATCGACCCTTGTGCATCTACAAGCTCTTTAACCTTTAATATGCAATCATTAGCACCTTGAGAGGGGCTTTCCTAAGATTATTTAACTCATTCTTGATCTGAATTTTTCTAGCTTTTGTGGAGGTTGAGTACAATCTCTCCAAACACTCCCACACCTTCTTTGACGTATCTAAATCTTGAATATGTCCTATCATGGAGTTGCTAATATGCTGAGATAAAATGAAAATGACTCTTTTGTCCCTCTCATAGCACTCTTACTGCTCTTCTCTAGTCATTGTTTGGATTTAACTCATCTATATAGGGTTTTTGTTCTCCACCACTCACAAGTCCCCACAAACTTTTCCCCATCAAAAAAATCTTTATTCTAGATCGCCATGGTTGGTAGTTTCCCTTCTTGAGCTTCTCAATCTGAGCATTGAGATCAACCATGTTTCCTTCTAGCTCTTTTGAACCTTCCCCTTGATGAAATGAAGTTGAAAAAGATGGCTTTTACCTCAAAAAATAGAGGTACTCCTCTTGATGAAGTTTTGTCTTTCATTCGATGACTTGTTTGTTTCACCTTGTTGTTGCCATGCTTGTTCTTTGCTTCTTTTCTTCAAAATTTGATGAGGTCTCTACTTCACTTTAGCAACTCCTTCTTCTCTCTTTGATACTCAACTTATAGCTCTGATACCACTATTGGAGGATAAACACTCCTATGTGCACAATGAAAGCAAATGAACCCTCCTAGGATCTTGATTTTTTTCAGACATAGGCTCTGTGTTTTCTGAGTCTCTCTAAGTACATGCAAATAATGGAAATGAAACTTTGCATGTTTAAACTAGACTTAAAGAGCTTTCAAATTAGAGTAAAATCACTCCATTTAAATACTAGATGATGCCTCAATCAAATGCACCAAAATAGATAACTTGATTTCTTCGCAGAGTATTAGCTAACTACATAGACATTGTTCTAGACATTTCTCTGCACTTGTGTAGGCACTAATCCCAAGAATTACAGCACTCAAAGTAAAGTTTATATTCTTTCCAACAAGACAAAAATAATTGCAAATGGACTAAGGATAAAGGAGAAAAAACAATTACAAGATTAGGGGGTCTACGATGATCATATAGAGAGAGATTATGTAAATGTGAAATTTCTGCAAAATATGCAGAGAACAGCTATTATAGGATATGCTTGAACAAGAGGGTAGCTTGGCCACATATTTCCATGACTCTAAGACATAATACAACTTATTAGAGGCTTTAAAGGTCACATACCAACCTCTTTAGCCAATCAAAAGCATATACATGTCAAAAGGTGCGGTCCAATCACATCAAGGGTTGACATAAATCTTCTCTAATCAAATTCTTTCCATTATAGACATGATTTGATACCTCCAACTCGTGAAAATCATCCTCCTTTGACGGTGGATGATGTGGAAGGTTCAATTTGAGGCATGTTCTCACACTCTTGAGCTTGGAATACAAAACTTTCAACATGTATCATATCGCGACCCAGCCAATAGGTTCTTTCATTAATCCCACTATTAGACACCCCGCTTCCACTACATCAGTGATAGGTCATATAGATTTCTGATCAACTTTTCTCGGTCTTCCTATCACTCAACCTTCTTCAATGGTAGTTAGCAGAGGAAGTTTTGAAGATGACTATGAGCCTCAACTTGTTCCTAGATGTAGAGTCACCGAAGAAGGACAAGAGACATTCAAAGCCCCGCACCCTCCATGACTTAAGCAAGTAGAGGATATCATACAAAAGTTATAGAAGTCCATGAAAGTTATAGAAGAAATGGTGTTGCAATCAACCTACTTCTAGAATTTGGCACATCGGCGGCTGATTGCTGCCTTAGAACTCCAGTATTGGCCGTATTTTGTGATTTTGGCCAATTATAATGCAAAAATTCAACAAGTTAAGGGGAAAACCCCCACTTTTTCTACACAATTCCATCCTAAGGACTTACCATCGGCAGCATGGAAAGGCACTATTTTTCAGCCACCCCGTGGAAAACTCTCTTAAAAACTTTCCCTGAAATGTTGCACAGATGGAACAATGCACCTCTACATCTTCTATTCAATCCATGTTACGAACTAGTCCCAAGGTGCAGATCGTGGAAATCCTTTGCCATCAAGTTACATAATAACGCACAGTGCAAGGAGTGGATCAATTATTCATACATTGCACCACCACAGGGGCCACCTTCCATATCTTATATGATGGTAATTATATGTCACTAGATCCCTCGGTTAAAGCCTAGGCCAGATGTCGTAGCGCAGATGATGTTGAAAATTCTCGACATGATGCAAATCGTTTTCAAAACCTTTTGCAATACACAAACCCCACATGTCACCCTCCTTGGCTTTACAAATGGTAACTATGATCTCATGTATGACATGAGCATGACCCCCCGCACTTGGGTGAATTACACTTGGGATGCTCGCATCAGATACCTCCCAGCTTGTTATAAGAAAACTTTCGAAGACATGTTTACTACAGGTTTTTGGGAGTATCACTATGAAGTATTCACTCCTAAACCAACACACCTGCTTCAATTATTTGCATGTGAGCAGGCAATGTATTCTAAATGTTACATGACTCCACACCCAAATATTCCCGGTGCCATCAATTGGGATGCATTGCAGTTCGAACTTGCCAAAGGATTACGAGTACGGGAACATGAACTAGCAACAGATATCTTCCAATATTACATTGACCATCCTCTAGAGCGAAGGTATGTCATGGATGATGGACACTAGAGAGGGGGGAGTGTTAGTCAACAAAGACAAAGATCAATTAGATAAGGGCAAAGAGGGTAGAAATCAAGATGAAGCAGACAAGGAAAGGAATGACAATCCGACAATGAGACCAAAGCGTTTTCCTCAATAATTGAAACAAACCACCAAAATAGTGATTTTCATCACTCCACTGCCTCGTAAATCCGTTTTTGATAAACCTAACTCCATTTTGTTCATGTTGAGGTTGGGGAGTACTAGAAGAAGCCGCATACCATTTTTTAGGATCCGTTTGAGTCCTCAAATAAGCCTAGGAACCTAATTTTTAACTAGGTCAAACACTAGGTCCGGATAGGGCCAAAGCTAGTGAAAAACTATAAAAAGAGAAAGAGATCTCATTTTTGAGGTTGGCTTTGTAGAGATTGAAGCTTTTGTAATAGATTTCTTTTGCAATTGAAAGCATTCCATTGTTCCACTCTTTGTTCTTGTCTCGTGTGCATGTGTGTGTATGTGTGTCACTCTAACACAATGATGAGTCCCAACATGAGGAGATACACCTCATAATTGTCAATCCGTGGGGACATGAGGGTGCTATGATGACCATGAGCAAGTGTAGTGCACAAGTGAGTGAGTGCAAAGCACATAAGCATGTACACACATACACACATGCACACGCAAGGCAAGAACAAAGAGTGGAACAATGGAATGCTTTCAATTGCAAAAGAAATCTATTACAAAAGCTTCAATCTCTACCAATCCAACCTCAAAAATGAGCTCTCTAGCTCTTTTTATAGTTTTTCACTAGCTTTGGCCCTGTCGAGACCTAGTGTTTGGCCTAGTTAAAAAATTAGGTTCCATGGCTTATTTGAGGACTCAAACGGATTCTAAAAATTATGAAAATTTGTATGCAGCTACTTGTAGTACTCCCCAAGCTCAAGGACTCCTAGTCTTGAAAAAGATGGAGTTAAATTTATCAGAAACGAATTTACAAGGTACTGGAGTGATGAAAATCATTACTTGGTGGTTTGTTTCAATTAACGAGGAAAACATTTGGCCTCATCACCAGATTTTCATTCCTTTCCTTGTCTGCTTCATCTTGATTGCTACCCTCTTTGCCCTTATCTAATTGATCTTTTCCCTTATCTAATTGATTGCCACCCTCTTTGCCCTTATCTAATTGATCTTTGTCTTTGTTGACTAACAGTCACCTCATGAATAAACAATTCTGGTCAATCACAAAACCATTAGCACCAAACAAAATACTTGAGCATAAAAGAGGATTACCACATTTCACTAAAAATGATGAGGAAGCACTTGGAATGGTACTCACCTCTCTTGATGATAATCATGTACATTTCTTGGATGTTTGCACTACTACAAATCAAGCATGGATTACTCTAGAGAAAGAATTTGGGGCTATTTCTAGAAACTCTAAAATAGCACTTAAAATGCAACTTTACTCTGTTACCATGTCTCAAGGAGAAGATATACCTACTTTTGTAAACAAGTTAAAGATTATTCATACCCAATCAACTTATGCACAATGCCACATTGAAAATGAAGACCAAGTAGTAGTCCTACTCAAAGTTGTACATGATGATAAATTTGGATAAATTGTAACTATTCTAAAAGAAAAGAACCCTATCCCTAGACTAGAGGATGTCATTCATTCTCTACAACAACATGAAAATAAGTTTAAAACATATGATGAATTCACAACAAAAGCTTTGATTGTAAGAGCTACAAAATGCATCCATTGTAACCGTAGAAAATATCTATCAAAGGATTGTTTTCAAGTCAACCCTTGCAAAATATGTGGTAAAGCAAATAATGCTACAAAGCATTCTTGACTATGCAACAAAAACAACAATGGCAAAAACAACAAAGGATTTTTCAAAAGGCCTAGCAACATCAATGTAGAAAAGGAGACGAATGAACAAGAAGAAGTTCAAGTTAATGTCACCTATGAAGACGTGTTGTAAAACATACCCTTTGTAGCATCCTCATTTATATAGGGAAGGATCTATACTACCCATGAGTTTGCTAAAGGAAGGATATAAACATTGTACCACCTTCTTTGTACATGGAAAGGAAACATATTTTTGTACCACCCTAGCTTAGTTGTTAGGAAATTATAATCCCTAAAGATCTATGTACAATCAAGCTCAAGGGGGGGACTTTTGGATATGAGCTTGTAAGATTGATCACATGTGAATCTCCTCTAACAATGAGATAATCTTATCTTAATTTAAGATTAATCTAAACCTTCTTGGAATAAGTCCAAAACTTGAAAGATAGTTATCTTTATGTCTTCGCTAAGGCGATACTTATCTTTATGGTTTCATGTAATATTTTGTATTTTTCTAACCCTTTTAGTTAGAGTCGAAATATTCTTCTTAATGTGTGTAGCATACTTTTAACACATAATTAGCTTAGGTCACGATGGTGCATTTGTGGATGAAAAAGAAATAAATGGTGACTTTTGCATGTGCATGCAAACACCCAACACCCATGTCCATCCCATTTGATTTACTCATTCCCTCACCCAAATACCATGCTCTAGGTAGGCACTATGTGCATCCTCATCTCAAAATGCAAACACAATGTTTGAACTAGAAATTTCTTGCTTCCATGTATACAAATATATAAAAGTCTAGGTGAACCCAATATAATCCACATCTAAAATACGAACTGAGGCAATCCCTAAGCCTCATCAATAGATTCTAATGTGTTATACAAGATAAAATATAAATACACACTTCCATTCCACATTTGTAAGTGCTAAAATGCCAGATGGTTGTCAATGACACCCCAAACTCCCTCACCAAGACGATCAAAACTTAATAGTTGAACATTATTTTGCAATTTGCAAAAGTCAAATAAACTCTAATTCTACTAAACTCTCATTAGAAAACTTTCAAGATGAGCTTTTCAATGAAGTTAAAAATTCAAAAATCAGACACCCTAATGAAGAGCAACACACATCTAAAGTTGGTTGGCTACTAAGGAGTTACCTGTAAACTATGTTTCTGGAAGCTACTTTGGAAGATTTCCAAAGGACTTTAGGATATAGTTTCTTCAAACTTGAGTTATATACCTTCTCCTAAAAGTCCAATAACACATTTAAGTCATAAAAAATAAGTTTGGATAACATGTGATATGCTAAAATGGCAAGAAATAATAGCATTTAGCATGTTTCCAACTTTTATCCACTATGATCTCTAGGATCCCGTTTCATATATGCTTTCACTCCATGCATCTAAGCATATGTGCTTATGCACACACACACACTTCAAATGCATCATTCCTAGTGGATTTTGATACAATCTTTTCCTCATGTATGCACATCCTATAGAACCATGAAAAGGAACAAAGTGTCCATTTAAGAGCAAAAAGTTAACACTTCCCTTTAGTTTAATGGAGACAAATTGTTTGATTGAATCCTCTCTTGGTCTTCTGTCCCTCCATAATAGGGAAGTGATTCTCCTCCTCCGAATGATTCATCCTTTGTATCCTCATATTCATACACTTTTCATCCATGTATAGGTCAAGTTAAGTCCTTCCTCTCATTGCTATTTGTGCATATTCCCAATGAAATGCTCACAAAGCATCCTAAAGATGGATATAGAACTCTTCAAGTTTGCATTATTATGAAGAGGATGGATGCATACTAGGAATTGAGAAGAGGGTAGACATTTCTCTCTCACTTGCTACTTCTCAGAGGATCCTTGATGATAAGGATCCAAGCTTCATCTCCATGGATCCTTGTCTGTATACAAAGAGAGAAATTTTCTTTTCTTTCACCCACCTCCTCCTCCTCTCACGAGTAAACTTTGCCCTTAACATGTAGCTACAAAATAGATATGCGTCTCTAAAATCCATTCTCCACCTTGATGTGCAAACAAATGATCTCACTTCAGATTTTGCAATTAGAATAGCTACAAAATGGATGTGAGAAAGCATGTAGTGAATCTGCCTCTTATAATAGAGCAATTCAAACTATATAAAGGTGCAAAGAAAGAGATCTACAAGTGCACGCAAGTTCCACCTAAGAAACAAGGTATGTGAAAAATGGCTTCGGCCAGCCCTGCACCCTCCCATATGGTCTGCAGATTTTGTGTGTTTTGGAGAGTCTCAAACTCCTTGGAAAAGAACTGGAATCTGACCCATTGCTTATCATGCTCAGACTTGGACTCCCAGATATACTTGGCCTCTCCTAAGGATCCTGGCATGCCACTGAACCAATGAGAATTGGCATGGACCCTCTCTGTTATTCCTGTGGGAGGATCAGGTATCGGTATTTCTTGGAGGTGTTGCAACTCTACGGGTCGTTCAGTTGGAGGCACATCAATAGGTAGATTATCCACATCAATCCCTGCAGTACTTATGCCTGCCTGTGAGCTCGGACCTGCTGCTGCTTCCATGGGACTGCTTGTATCTGTTGATGCTTATCTGTTGGAAGAAGAGAGGCACATTAGCATTGCATAGGAAACAGGATGTTATGGTGTTCCCTTCACAATACTAACATGACGTTTCAAGTCGTTAGGGGTTAGTGGGTGGAGTGTTTGGTGATGTGTGAGAATGTTGATTAGTGGGTTAGTGTTCATCCTAGATGCATACTTTGGATGTGCAATGTACTCGGAGTGCACCTACATCAGAGGGGAATGATTTACAAAATTGGGTCAGGCGGTTTGGTACGAGGTTTAAGTCTCCAAATTTTGATTGTGAAATTGTAGCTTTTAGTGGTGATGACATGTGAAGGTTTGTGGACAGGATTGTGTTGGATTTGGGACCTTTTGGGTACCCATTTCCTGACATTCTTAGGTGTGACCGAAGAGTTAGAGGTGTGGAGTGTAGATGTTTGCACTGGGATATGTGACAGGGGTGCTTGTGAGTATTGATTCAGTCTTGTGAATGGAGGTGATGCTATTTGAGCTCAAAAGCAGGTCTTGGGCACCCACATCTGTCTAGCATTTGGGACAGCCGTCATTGACCGCTTTGGGACCCAAATATAAATGGTAGGTCTAGAGTGTTGCCTAATGTACTCCTCCGTTGTAAGTATGGACGGTGTAGCTCGTTTGGTGCATTTCTGTGAACCTATTTCCGGCATCGAGGGTTGTTCACCCTTGCGTACCCAAATCTGCTTCATGCCATGAGGTACTTTATATTGTACTGTTTGTTGCTTATGCTTCTTGATCATTGTTCTCCTTTGTGTCATGTGTTGCTTGGATTGCTTTCCTTGGATCCTCTTTGGAAAAGAAGGAACTCCTTGTCGACTTCTGCACCTTTGTCAAGAGTGACAATCTTCTGCACCATAGAACTTTGGACAAGAATAGCATCGTTATCTTCATGTGGGTTCCTGGAGGGACCAGGATTTGGTGCCTTTTCTAGTGGCCTGAGTGCTTGATTTTGTAGTTCAATCATGATGCGGTTCTGGCCTACCCAAGCCTGAAGAAGTCCACTTCTTAGGTTGAGGTTGACTGCATGATCATAGATCCAGTCTTGGCGCAAGAGGCTCGGTAAGATCCTCGTCTTCACACACTAGCACTTTGACTGCCATTAGAACCTCTTGAATGTAGAGGGGAAGTTCCACCTCACCCATGCAAGGGGTTTCCACACCTCCCAATCCTACGAGATATGCCTCTATAGGATTGACCTTCAATTGCAATTCTTGGCAGTAAGAAAGTCGAACTGCACTAGTTGCTGCTCCAGAGTCAATTAAGGCTCTCACGGTCCATGCGCTCCCTCCTTGTCCTACTTCTAGGGTCACAAAAGGTCGCCGATCGACTATCCTATGGGAACATTCAACTGAAGCCTCACACATGGCCATGTGATAACCTAGAGCTTCTTGAGTGTCAGGCATAGGCTGATCTCTACCATGTCTTTTCAATTTCATTCATCAGATGCTTTCTAAAGCTTTTGCTTGGGCTTCTTCTCGAATTCGCTTTTCTTCTTCTTTACATTTCTTTGCAGTACTGAGTCAATTTAGCATCTCCTCCGTCAGGGGTTCCTGATATAACTTGAGTCTGCATCCACTTATGTAACTTGGTAGAATATTGCCTTCTAGAGTGGCTAGTTGAACTGCTCCACTTGTGGAGATCCTATTGATAATCATTGGTCCATAGCCTCTCTTCTTTAATTTCCTTGCATGTTGCTTCAAGGTGTAGACTATGACTAGGTCTCCTGCTTTCAAGCCATTATCCTTCACATGTGCATCAAAATATGCTTTTTGTCTCTTCTTGGCTGCATAAATTCCTACTGCAGCTCTCAATCATGTTTCACATAACCGTTCAAGATCGAAGATTCTAGAGGAGAGCTCATGGCGTGTCCAGTCATGCTCTTGTGCTATTTTCAATGTAGGTATCAAAAAGTCCAATGGTAGCACTGCATTTTGGTCGAATACCATCTGAAAGGGTGTGGCTTGGAGTACCGTTTTATAGGCAACTCTGTATGCCCAAACAGCATGGTGTAGCTATTTGTCCCAATCAGAGCGTTTATTATTAACCAATTTTGTCAATACATTGCAAAGAATCTTATTTGTGCTCTCAGCATGTCCATTAGCTTGTGGATGATAGGGGGCAGACTTCTTATGTATCACCAAGAATTCTTGGAGAAGGTTTTCTATGACTTCATTCAAGAAGTGTGTGCCTCTATCACTCACTAATTCTATTGGTAACCCGTATCTAGTGAACACATTCTCAAATAAGAACTTTGCTATCGTTTGAGCATCGTTCTTTGTTGTGGCTTTCACTTCTACCCACTTGGTTAGATAATCTGTGGCCACAATGATGTATTCAGTATGTGAACCCTTGGCTAGGGGGTTAATCGGACCAACAAAGTCTATTCCCCATTTAGAGAATGCACGTCCACCCATCATAGGTTTCAATGGCATCTCATCTTTGCATATAGGATATTGAGTTCGTTGACAAACATCACACCTCTTCATGTAGGTATGTGCATCCATGTGAAGGGTGGGCCACCAAAGACCTGCAAATAGTATGGCTTTGATCACCCTACCTTGGTGAGCAGTTTCCAAGATCTTCAGATATTCGCTCTCGTGGACACACAATCTAGGATACCCATCTTTTCCTCGTCTATATAGATTATCTCCAATGAGAGTATAATCTAAAGCTTCTTGTTCTAAGCTCCTTTGTCTGGCCACTGACATGTCTTGTGGGAATGTTTTCGTCCTCAGGAAGGCTACTAGTGGTTTACTCCAATCTAGCACTATGGACACTTGATAAAGAGTGGCATGTTCCACGGGTGGTTAGTGCAGCAGATCGTGCATTCCTTGCACAACTTATGGACATCAGCCTCCATAGTCGGCCAATGCACTCCGAGTCTCCTTAGTGTCTGTAGGGTCCGTTGCCTTGAGTAGTGTTTCTCTAGTGCACCTACATGTGCTAATTGCAACCATTTAGTGTACTCATCCTCTTCCACACAATAGGCTAATATCCCTTGATCAGTATGCTTGTACATACTCCCTACCATGATATGGTACTTTTGGGCTTTTACTACCTCCCTATCTCGAGTGTTTATTACTGGGTGGTTAGGCCCGTATGTCAAGACTAGCACTAACGTTTTGGCCCATTGCGGCACGACTTCCAAATTAAACAAGTAAGCATCAAGAAGGTCATCTGATACTCCTTGTGGGGCCTCTCCGGAAGTGAGCCTTGAGAGATGATCTACTCTCAAGTGAGTCTTGCCCTTCCTCACCACTACCTCAAAATCATATTCCATTAGTAAGAGGAACCATCTTACTAATCTACCTGTATTGCATGGCTTGTTTACCAAGTAAAGTAGAGTTTGATGATCAGTAAAAAATTTAAACTTATTTGCAAGCAAATAGTGTCTAAATTTTTTAACCACATATACCATGCCTAATCCTTCTCTCTCAGTAGTGGTATAATTTTGTTCAGCTGCATTTAATTGTCGACCAGCATACTAGGCAATTGGAAGATCCATATTACCTTCACTCGTAGGTTGTGCAAGTACACACCCAATAGCATAATTTGATGCATCCACATGGACATGGAATGGCTTGTTCCAATCTGGTGTAGTCAAGATTGGTGCTGAACATAATCACTCCTTAAGCTGATTGAAGGATTTCTCACACTCATCAATCCACTCGAAATTGGTCAAAAGCCCATACAGAGGCTTTGCAATGATGACATACATGTGTATGAAACATCGATAGTAGCCACAATGCCCCATAAAGGCTTGCACTTCCTTGACATTCTTTGGCCTAGGTAGTTCTGCGATAGCTCTCACTTTCTCTTCGTCAATGGATATGCCATTCTTTGATACTATGTGTCCTGGGATCTTGCCTTGCCTGACCATGAAAACACACTTTTCTAGGTTCAAGCAGACTTGATATTCTCTACATTTGTCAAAGATTTTCCTGAGTTCCAGTATATGGGTCTGTCTAATGTTGGAATGAGCACAAAGATCATCCACATAGACTTCCAAGTTCTTCCTCAAGAACTCTTTAAATACATGGCACATCAGTCTCTGGAAGGTTGCAGGCGCATTGGTTAGACCAAATGGCATTACTCGAAAAGCAAATATGCCCCACTCTGTGGCAAAAGCCGTCTTATGCTGATCTTCTGGTGCAGTGGCTACTTGATTGTAACCAAAGAACCCATCTAAGAAGCTGTACACTTCCTTGCCTGCCACCCTTTCTAATAGATGCTCAGTGATAGGAAGCGGATAACTATCTCTGATGGTGGCTGCATTAACCTTCTTCAAGTTAATGAATACATGTAATTTGCCATTCTTTTTGGGCACCACTACAATGGGGGATACCCATTAAGTGTGCTCAATGTCATAGATAAATCCAGCTTCAACCAAGCGGTCTATCTCTTCTTTGATCTTGACAGCATAGTTGTCATTGTATGTGTATGGCTTTTGTTTAGAGGGTCTGGCCTCTGAGGGCATGGGGATCGTATGTGAGCATATGTCCGGGTCTACACCTTTCAGGTCCTTGTAGCTCCATGCAAACACATCTCTATATTCCCTCAGCAAGGCTATCAACTCCTGCTCCTCTTCTTCAGTAAGGTCATGTCCAATGTATGTGCATCTCTTCTCTCCTTCTTCTATGGGTACCACTATTTTCTTGGTGGTTTCTTTGTTATCATAGGCCTCTCCTGCTTGTGCATCACGTTTTGGCATTCTTATCATGACTCTCCTGTCTTCTATTTCATACTTCTTAAAGTTGTCTGGGACCTCAAACAAGGATTCTTCCTCCTCTGGTGAGACTTCTCTCTTCTTCCTCTTCTTTCCTTCACTCTTGGTGGTCACTTGTGTGGTTAATCTCACCTCATTTGTAATTGCTTCATATCTCTGAGGGTGAGCTTCTACTTCGTAGAAATATTCCTCATCTGATGCAAAAGGAGGGTCCATTATAATTGACTCTAGATCAGAATCACTTGCATCCTCGAATGCATCAGTGTTAAAAAGTGTTAAATGCTTAAAACACTGAGACTACCAACGAATCGTGGGTTCTTGGGAGTGGTAGGGGTCTGTTAGACAGAGGCCCTGTACTTAGTTTCCAAAAGTACTGTTCACACCTAGCACTGTACTAATGCTGAGAGCTCTATCGGGTTGCCGTACTTAGAATTTACTATCACAGTCTTAGTTCAACCAAACGTACCAAATGCATTAAGGTGCCATATTGCATCTACACATTAACTTACTGAAAAAAACAAGAGTATTCGATCAACTTCACAGAATAGATCTCAACGATCAAATAACACCGTAACACAGAGAACTTGAGAGTTCAATACACAATGCTGGAGGCTCAGTATTCAACTTAGCAGATCCTTACTGTACTTAACTTTACTGCAGGCAGACAAATCCCAACACTACAACAACACAGTACAGATCTGAATATCAGAACGCTAACACAGTTGCTCGGAATTCACCAATTCTTGACAAAAACACTTCCAAGAAGTCATCATACATAGTGTGAGAGCACAATCCAACAGAGAGGTATGAATGAATTACTCAGACAATAGTAATGGAACTCGTAATCTCAACGGGTCACTAGGTAACAAACACAGATACACACAGTACCGTCAATCTACGCAGAAGATCGCCAGATACTTGGGTTACTCCAATCGTTGCACAGTAACATTCAGACTGATAGTATAGTTATCTCTCGAACGTTATAAAATTCATCACAGAAACGAGGTCGTCGGCAGACAACAAGAACGATAGACGAAGCCAGATACGAGCAAGAACTTAGAACACAGAGATTATGTAAAAACAAACACTACATCAACACTCAGACATTCACCCAGACGAACAGTCTGGTGATACCCAGAATTGGCCTGACAACCGCGCTCTCGCGCATTCCTTTTCATTGCTTTATATAGAAAGTACAAATATGTGCGTAACCACCTTTCGTGCGTGTTCTGCCAAGATTTCCGTTACATCTATCCCAATCTGACGGCCGACTAACAATGGCACGCACAGTGGACTCGAACCCGCAGGTTGTACAAAATTATTGTTCGTCTATTATTCCTTCTAAATACATATTCCTAGCTAATCGGAAAGTACGGGCTATTTTTTCTTTAGAGTTTCTAACAACTGTTTTAGAGTTTTCGGCTCTACTAACTGTGCATCTATTCTAACAGTGCTTAGTGCTATTGCTTCTGTGAGCAGATTCTCTGCCTGTGTTTGCAAAAATGCTTCCTGTAGGTAGAATTCATTAGATAGAGCTTCATCTCTTGAAACTTTTGCTTCTGCAACCTGCTTCTGCATATCGATTACTCGTTCTTTCTGATTGCTCAGTTGATTTTCTCGCTTTTCAATTTCTTGGTTTTGATACTGTATTGTTGTTGAGTAGGCATCTCTTTCTCTTCGGAGCTGCGTGATTTCTTTCTGTGCTTGAGCTTCTTTTGCCAGGTAATGTTTCAGCATCCTGTTGACATCCGTTAGAGCCTCACTTTTTCTATGGAGTTCCTCTTCTGTCAATTTGGCTTCCCTCTACTGTTCTTGGCTTTGCTTTACTTCCTCGGCTAGACGCGTTCTGGTTTCTTCTAGTAAATTGCCTAGCGCCATCGTTGCATCTTCTTTTTCTTTGAGTAGTTTATTCAGTGTGTTTATCTCTGCATCTGCAACAAGCAGTAATTCTTCTTTTTCTTTTGCTGCTGTCAGGGCTTCATCTCGCTGAACTGTAATTCGTTCCTGTTCTTGGATTCTGGCCTGTAGCTACTGTACTTGTTCATGAAGTGCATGATTTTCTGTCTTCACGGCCTGTAGTTCCTCTTGGAGGGGCGTGATATCTGCCCTCCATGACTTCCAAATTATGCTAGAAATCTTCGCGAACACTTTCTGTAATCTGCTTCAGTTGTTGCGGTAGTTGTCTTGATAACTCTATTAGCATCTGACCCATCGATTCCAACTGAGAAAATACTAGGGTGGCGGTTGGTGGAAGAGGGGGACGAGGTTGGGAAGACAATGCCGTAAGTAGTTGTTGTGAGGTCGGAGGGGAGTAGTTTGGGGATGAGGCGGAAGAAGCTGCAGGTTCGAGTGGTGGATTGGATGGGATAGGAAGGATGGGGTTAAGTGGATGTTCCAATGGTGGGGTGGGAATGGCAGAGTTAGCTTGTGTTACCTCCTTTGTGGTTTGTAGTTCAGCATCTGCGGCTGTAGACTCAACTGCCCTCAGCAGCTCTTCGAATACGTGTTGTGCCGTTTGTTGTTCTTCTTCTTGTTGTTCCTGCTCAGTTTGCTGCTGTGATGCTTCTTCGGTAGAATTTGTTTTTGTTTCAATTCTTGTTGCTTAGATGGTGATGATTGCGTTGAGGAATCATGCTGCATCGAAGTGGTGGTGTCGTGAAAGGTGTCTTCCTCTTGTTTTTCTTCTTCTTTATCATTTTCGGCTGAATTCTGTGCTTCACTCTCGGATGAGCTGATTCTGACTCTTTTCCGGCGAAAGAGTTGGTTGAGTTCTTCTTCATCTTCTTCCTCATCATCTTCTAGCAGCTGTACCGGTTCCTCATGTCTCAGAATGGGCCCCCGGGGTGGTGGTTGGGCTGCAAGGATTGCCGGAAAGAGAAATGACAAAATATGGGGCAATCTAGATCTAGGCGTACTACCCTTGTTTACTTGTTTGATTATTGCTACGCACTCCTGATGGATTCGGTGGAAGAAATAAGATGCGAAGTTTATTGGCTCACGGGAAGCTAAATCTATGGCAGAGTAAAATGGCCGGGATATGCCGTAAGTGCGCTTCTATAGATTTAGGATTGCTACCAAGAATTGGAGTGCGGTTCTTTCGTGTTCTGGTCGACATAAGATGGCATATTCATTGGATGAATATCGAGGAAATAATTCTATCATGCGGGCAACTGGTATACTTGGGCCATTTTCGGGACCTTGCGGTATGAGTCGGAATGACTCAGTGAAGGTTTGGAATGTGATTACTGTTCGAGAAGGTAACGATGGGAAAGCCCATCTACGCTCGTTGGCTGGTGATTGAGCGATGGCAGATATGATCTGTGCAAAGAAGGGGTGGGCTTCCACTGAATGCCAAGGCAATTCAGCGAAATTTGCAAGCCCACGGTTGCGCAAGAACTCTCCTACGTCCGCAGGGAGTCCATCACGGAAAGCGGCATAATTAGCCAAAGTTTCCATGGCGCAACACACATAAGAGGCTCAAAACGCAGGCACACAAGGATTTCACAAACATACAAGCACACAAACACAATAGCGATTTTCGGTGAAACAGAAAAGTTTAAATAGATGCGTCGCGGTGGAGGGTAATGAGGGATGATTAATCATCGTGCGGTATTGAAATGATAATTCTTTAACTTTGGTGTGCATGCGTGAGTAGCTGGCAAGAGCAGGGCGGCTTATGACATAATTATTAATCAAGACGCAGATATTTATAGACTTAAATTATTAAGCATGCAAAAAATAAAATAAAAGAAAGGAAAAGAAAAGGAGAGGAAAGCGAGCGCCAAACGACGTGGTTCACCGAAAAACGTTTCAGTGCGGGTTAGAGGCGTGTTGGTATGGCCGCAGCTTCGAATCGTTGATTACTTTCGGAAGAGGGTTTCCGGTCAACGTAGTCAACCGAAAAGTTGCTGGGCCCACTTGTTCTGAAATCCGGTAAGGGCCATACCATCGTAATTTGAATTTACCAGCAGACCGATTCGACTTTGCATTATAAAAAAGGACAAGTTGTCCCACCGTAAAAACTGGAGTTTTCAAGTGTCGATCATGCATCCGAGCCTGTCTTAGTTGTACTTTCTGCATAGTTAAAAAACTGTGCCATCGATGCTCGTCTAACTCTCTGAGTGTATCCAACCGAAATGACAGTGAGTCTTCCGGTAGCAGTTTTTGAGTGATTGCTACTCGTAAACTTGGTATAACTATCTCCATTGGTGCTATTGCTTCTAATCCATAGGCTAGTTTGAAAGGTGTTAATCCTGTTGTTACCTTGTATGTAGTCCGGTATGCCCATAATACTGCAGGTAGCAGTTGATCCCATCTTTTCGGTGCTTCCATAATCAATTTCCAAAGCATATTCAGCAAAGATTTGTTTGTACTTTCGGTCAAACCATTAGCACGAGGATAATAAGGAGAACTAAACTTATGCGTGACTTGGAATGACTGTGTAAGTGGCTTCATTAAATTATTTACAAAATGAGTTCCTTAATCTGAAACAAGTTCCAGTGGTAAACCAAAACGTGGAAAGACATCGGTTAGCAGACACTTTGCTACCGCAACAGCTGTAGCAGATCGTAGAGCCCAGGCTTCTGCCCATCTGGTTGCATAGTCTGTACAGGTCAGTATATAACGATTGTTACTGAGGACTGTAGGAGGTGTAATCGGATGGATAAAATCTAGACCCCACTTCTAGAAAGGTTCCAGTGGTAAGATGGGTTGCAGAGGGAAAAGATGACGTTGCAGGGGCTGTCCAGATCTCTGACAGTTATCACATTGTTTGACAAACTGTGACACATCTCTGTACATAGTAGGCCACAAGAGACCACTCTGCAGAATTTTCCGGTGTGTTAAGTCTGCAGCAAAATGGCCACCGGAAGGAATTGAGTGAGCCAAAGTAATAACTGAGTTAACTTCATGTGGTGGAATACAACGAAGTAAAATTCCGGTATAATCCACATAGTATAATTCCCCAGCAATCAACCGAAATCGGCGGCTAAACACTGCAATTTTCCTGCGTATTGCCATAGACGTCTGACATGGAAGGCATCCATCAGTGAGAAAAGTCAATACCTGATCATAGTATGTAGATGGCAAAGGCGGGTCTATAACTTCATCATGGGTTGGTTCAGAAACATAAATTGCTGGTGTCGAGTCATCTATACCGACCGGAGCTTCACTGGAATCTAAGTGTGAGAGAAAATTTGCTAAGGCATGTGAACTGCCTGGCCAATGAAGGACTTCGTAGTCAAATTCTTGTAAAAGGAGAACCCATCGTGCTAATCGACCACCTAGATGCTGTTGCCGAACTAGATAGACAAGTGCAGCATGATCTATATGAAAAGTAAATTTACAACCCAGCAAGTAATGCCTGAATTTCTTGACAGAATATACTAGCCCTAGACATTCTGTTTCTGTTACATAGTAATTCTTTTCAGCAGGGGCTAATCTACGATTTGCATAGTACACTGGTCTAAACCACTTATCAATTTGTTGCATCAAAACGCTTCCTATTGCTATATCTGAAGCATCAACAAATACATGAAATGGGCGATCCCAGTGCGGAGGGTGTAAGATGGGAACTTGTGTTAATAAACTCTTTAAACGATCAAATGCTATCTGACATTCCTGAGTCCACTCAAACTGTCGAGGAGTCTTGGTGATTAATCTGTTCAGAGGTATTGCCAAGTGAGCAAGCCATCGTAGGTGTCGTCCATGCCATCTTACTTGGCCCATGAAGCGCATAACTTCCTTCGGTGTAGTGGGCACCGGAGCTTCTAACACAGCTGAAATTTTATCTGGATCCACCTGTATGCCTTGTGCAGATACAATGTGACCAAGTAGCTTGCCACATGAAACCGCAAACATAGATTTGTTTGGGTTCAAACAGAATCTGTATTCTTTGCATTTCTGAAAGCAGCACCGTAAATGGAACAAGTGTGCTATTATCTTACCGAAAATTGAAAAATCATCAAGATATACTTGCATAAAAGAGGTAAGGTAAGGAGAAAATATTTCCTGCATACACCTTTGGAATGTACTTGGGGCATTCCTTAATCCAAATCACATAACAATACAAGCAAATACACCCCAGTTGGTAATGAAGGCAGTCTTTGGTATATCCTGTTCAGCCATTCTAACTTTGATTATATCCACTGTACCCATCTAAAAATGAATACATTTCATGTCCTGCTACTCTATCAAGCATTGTGTCAAGAAAAGAGATCGGAAAAGGATCAGGCACTGTTGCTGCGTTTAGTTTCCGGTAATCTACACATATTCGCAACTGCTTATTCTTTTTTGGGACAATAACAATTGGTGAGATCCATTCAACATGTTCTATTGGTACAATAAATCCGACTTTAAGTAGCCTATCAAGTTCTGCCTTTACCTGCGATGCATAGTTTGGATTCATCCGGTAGCTGGGTTGTTTGTTTGGTTTGGCTTCCGGCTTCAGCATGACTCTGTGCTGATAAATGCGCGGGTCCAATCCTTTCATATCTTTGTAATCCCATGCAAAGACGTCGGAGAATTCTCGGAGTAGCTGGATTAAGCCTGCTTGAAATGTTTCCGATAAGTTTTGCTTTATCTTCACAGGACGCGGATGATCTTCATCACCTAAATTATAAGTGATCAACTCATCTTCTGGGAATAAAATTGTCGCGGCTTCTCTGTATCGTCACTGGCTTAAAAAGTTGCTGTAGTTGAGCATCATCTATAACCGCAGTATCTTCCTTCTTATCTTCTTGTGTTACAGTCATTACTGTACAAACTGCAAGGTTCTAGTTATCTACAACAGATTGTAGATCAACAGTTCCTAGGGAGATCAAGTCAATGTTGTTCTTCAGAAACTCTTCTTCTTCATCATCTGACAATCCATCTAGAATATGGACTGGTTCTGCCAAATACGGTCTAGCATGCAATTCGCAGGGTTGTATGGCATCTAATTTTACAATGTATTTATGATTTTTATCTTTGAAAGTGAGCTCTTGTGCAGACCAATCCTGTATCACCTTAGCGTGCTTCAGCCAAGGTCGGCCGAAAAGGAGGTTGTAATCAAGAGTGGATTCTGGTAAATCTAGTATGACAAAGGTCATTTTAAATGTTGTACCTTGTAAAGTGATTGGTACATTTCGTACAAGTCCTATGGGATGGACTCTTGATTGGTCGGCCATTCTGACAAAAAATTGAATTGGTTCGATTTCGGTCCACCCTAACTTTTTACATAGTGAAGCAGTAGCAATGTTGACTCCAGATCCTCCATCAATTAGTACCTGTGTGATTTTATGATTCTTATACCATACCGTAATTAAAGGAACTGAATGATCGACCGTAGAATCGGGTTCCGGTTGTACTGTTGCTGTCGCGGGAATGCAGGAAGGCACAGGACTGAAATGCTGTTGGAATTGTTGTCGAACTCCCGGTACTAGTGCAAGTAATTGGCCCAAAGGAAGAGTGATGGATGCTTTAGATAAAATTTCCCAGGTCTTCTGTGATTGGAGTGTTTCCACAGATTCTGAAGATGATGCACCTGCTGAAGATGATGTGTCTGCTGCTAGTGATGTGCCTACTGCTGATGATGTACTTGCTGCTGATGATGTGCCAGCTGCTGAATTGGAATCCTGTTGTTGTGTTCCTTCTTTGGTTAACGGGGTCTGGGTTACCGGAATAAGATCTGGGAAGATTGGAGGTTCTGCGGTGGTCCATTGACTAGCCTTGTTGTACATCCTTTGTTGTTCGCGTATACCTGGTTCAAATAATTCTGCTGCAGGCTGCAGTTGTTTACCGGAGCGGGTCTGAATTACTGCAGCATGTGTTTCCACTGGTTTGATTTGTACCATATTAGCCATTGGGTTTTGACGCTCCTTCTTCCTCTGATCATATTCAGTTGCATCCTTACAGAATCTTCTAATGTAACCAAATTCACCACAGAAATGACAGCGCGGTGGTGGTAAATTGGGATTTTCCGGTGGCGGTCCGGTCTGCCAGCGGTTTGTGTTGTAGTTGTTGTTTCTCTGTCCTCTGTAATTTCGATATCCTTGTTGCTGATTGTTCCTCATTTGCGGAGGTACATAATGATTGGCTGGTTGTCCTGGTTCCTGTATAATAGCATTGACAGTTGCGGTTCCCTGCACTTTGGCGTTGTATGCGCAGTTTTCGGTGGTGTGTCCGGCAGTGTTGCAGATAGCACAGAATAACTGATTAAGTGCACAAGTGGCACTAGTATGGCCTGAATTCTTGCATGTGATGCAGTATACTTGTTTGGTCATATCTTCGGCGACATTTCTGTTTGTTTTTAACCACTCTAGATCCTCTGTAAATCCTCCAACCTTGTTTTCTAGCTGCAAAGCCATTGCAATTACTGCATCTAGCGTCATAGCTCCTACACAGCGTATGATCATAATCTGCTTAAGTTGCGGGGTCAATCCATTGATAAACCACTGAGTAATAATGTCGTCCGGTAGGTTGGCGTGTGCTGGTGGTAACTGCCTTAGATGCGTCCTGAATAGAGTAGCGTACTCCTGTACAATTTGATTTATCTTCTGTCTATTGTTTTGCAGGTAATCAAAAATTTCGGCTGGGTTCTTCTTTAGCCTGAATCTCTGCAAAAAGGCATCCCTTACTGCTTCATAGGTGCCGAAATGATTAATATCATATTCGGTAAGCCATCTAGCTGCTTCGTTGACCAATGTCGATTAGAAAACAATAGCCTTATATGCCGGATCAGGTAGATGGTTGAGAACTGCGTAGCTTATCTCGAGTGTGCGTACGTGAGCATCCGGATCATCTCCTGGGAATCCACCAAATTTAGTGTAGGTCACTCCTGTTGGAGTCGGCCTTGGTGGGCATACTTGTTGTTGCTGCTGCTGTTGTTGTTGTTGCCCGTTCATGGGGAGTGTATTGTGACTATCTTCTGTGTCTCGGGGCTGAATATCTGAACTATCGGAATCTGTATCGTCGGATCGTGCACTTTTCGGTTTGATAATCTTGTTCAGTATGCTTCGAATCTCGGTTTCGAACAGGCCACCTTCCTTTCTGATGTCAAATGTAGGGAAACTTACTCCAAAAAGCAGTGGCTGGGCTGAAGATTCACCAAAAAAGGGTAAACCGTCGCCGAAAAACTGTGATTTTGTTACCAAAATATCACCGGAAGGTACCGAATTTTTGCCAAAATGAGGTGTTTTTTCACCTTCGCCAATTTCTTTGGCTAAAGTGTTTCTAGTCGTAAACAAATTTGAATCTTTATCCAAGATTGTTAAACTAACTTCAGACTGCGGCCTGGTAGATTCTGGAGTTACTATATCTTCGACAGATTGTGCCGAAATAGTACTGGAATTTACCAGAGGCGTAACACGTTCCACCGAAATATGACCGGAATCACTTCTAACATTCTTGACTTTCTTGACAACTGGGTCATACCTAGTTGTACTTCTACCTCTCGGAGTTGTCTTTAATAAGTTAAGTACTCCAGACTGACGGTTCTTGGGATACGTTTCACCGGATCGAGTAACCGGCATGTATCATTTTTTGTACTAATCGCGTAGTATCACTATCGATTAAAATTTTATAATCATGTTTCCACAACAAGTTTGCAACAATCTGGTTCTGTTGCTACTTTCGACAAACAAACGGTCTTGATGTTTGATTCCGACAAACGAATGGCGATCTTGATGCCACTTTCCCATAGAAGACACCAAGTGTTAAAATGTTAAATGCTTAAAACACTGAGACTACCAACGAATCGTGGGTTCTTGGGAGTGGTAGGGGTCTGTTGGACAGAGGCCCTGTACTTAGCTCCGAAAAGTAATGTTCACACCTAGCACTGTACTAATGCTGAGAGCTCTATCGGGTTGCCGTACTTAAAATTTATCGTCACAGTCTTAGTTCAACCAAACGTACCAAATGCATTAAGGTGCCATATTGCATCTACACATTAACTTACTGAAAAAAACAAGAGTATTCGATCAACTTCACATAATGGATCTCAATGATCAAATAACACCGTAACACAGAGAACTTGAGAGTTCAATACACAATGCTGGAGGCTCAGTATTCAACTTAGCAGATCCTTACTGTACTTAACTTTACTGCAGGCAGACAAATCCCAACACTACAACAACACAGTACAGATCTGAATATCAGAACGCTAACACAGTTGCTCGGAATTCACCAATTCTTGACAAAAACACTTCCAAGAAGTCGTCATACATAGTGTGCGAGCACAATCCAACAGAGAGGTATGAATGACTTACTCAGACAACAGTAATGGAACTCGTAATCTCAACGGGTCACTAGGTAACAAACACAGATACACACAGTACCGTCAATCTACGCAGAAGATCGCCAGATACTTGGGTTACTCCAATCGTTGCACAGTAACATTCAGACTGATAGTATAGTTATCTCTCGAACATTATAAAATTCATCACAGAAACGAGGTCGTCGGCAGACAACAAGAACGATAGACGAAGCCAGATACGAGCAAGAACTTAGAACACAGAGATTATGTAAAAACAAACACTACATCAACACTCAGACATTCACCCAGACGAACAATCTGGTGATACCCAGAATTGGCCTGACAACCGTGCTCTCGCGCATTCCTTTTCATTGCTTTATATAAAAAGTACAAATATGTGCGTAACCACCTTGTGTTCTGCCAAGATTTCCGTTACATCTATCCCAATCTGACGGCCGACTAACAAGGGCTACACAACCAAGGCAATTCTGGACTCAGGCGCAGGAGTTGCAATTGCCACCACTTCCCTATGGAAGCGTTGGGGCAAGCCAGCACTCAGGCCCACCAAAATGAAGCTACAAATGGCTGATGGTCACATTGAAAGACCCCTAGGGCTACTAGAAGGAATAACTCTCACCACTTGTGGTGTAGAGTTTGAGCATACTTTTGCTATATGTGACTTCAGCAAAAATCAGGCCTATGAGATGATTATGGGAAGACCCTTCTTAAGGCAATTACAAGTAGTACAGGATTGGGGTACGAACTCTTTGTATTTGCAACACCTGGGTGTCACTAGCAAAGTAAATCTCAAAGATTTCTCTCATAGAGACGTGCCCCCTATTCAATGGAATCCCATCCATAGAGCTAAAGATGATACTCAGTCAGTGCATTCCATAAGATCAGGATCCTCATGGATGCATGAAGACAGTCACTTGTGGATGTGTAAAGTAGCAATAGAAGAAGAGAAGAGAGAAAAAGCAAGAGAGGTAGGTGCGAAGGAAACCCATAGATCAATTCAGGACCCAGCCTATGCACCTCTAGTTTCCTGACGAAGAATTTGAACCTCATGGCTAGGGCAAAAATTTTAGCAACAATGGATGTAGCCATTTTAGGCTTATACCTCCAAAAGCCTCATCTATCTCTCGATTCACGAGCAACTCTATGCTCCTATTGTCCTGGGGAACCAATTCTAGAGTGATTATTCTCGTTAGAACCGACTTGCCTCGAGGGGTTTTTGGCTCTTTCCCTAAGTTCCCTTGCTCTATATCACCTATTTCGACTTCTGAGATTATGTTGCCAAACTCATCTGTTCTTTCTGGTTGGCTAGTGACCACATACATTGTTCCTTCTTTATCAATGTAAGAACCATTTTCGAACTTGACTACCGGGTGTTCTAGTCCAATGGGCTGATTAGGATTTTTAATTAGGACAACAGATCTTTGCAGACCATCCTCATAGATGCGTGCACCTAAGCGGTTGGTCTGGATATATTCCAACTGAATCTTGTAGGGACCTTCCGGCCTTTCTAGGTACGCAACTCCTGAGCTATCTACAGGTCTTTCCATGTTATAAGACATCTCAGAGTCACTAGTTTCTGAGTCTAGAGCGTAGGGGTAATCACTCAATTGCTGGGCCCAAGATCTGGCTGTATGGTTGACACTAGCCTCGGATGATCTAATACTTTGACGGTCTCTCCCTAGGTGTCTTCTTGATCTAAGGTTCATATGCCCTTCCAATTAACCCAATGATCCTTGTACAACCACGTTGCTGATTCTTTGATACCAATCACTTGTTCCTTTTGAGTTCCTTTGTATGTGTGTTCTTGTCTTTAATTTAGTGTCGTCAGGAGCACTTGAGTGTGTCGTACTTGATGTTCTTTGTCCACTTAATTTAAGTCATTTTCCTTTAAGTTGTCCCTTAACTGAAATTTAGCCTATTCTTGGACTTGAGAAATTAAAGGCTCTTCAAACTTGAGTATTCCTATCGTATTCCTGGTCAATTTTGACAACTACTCGCACTTAGCCTAAGCTAAGAATGGACTGAGGTGGTTAAGAGATGTTCCAACCTCAGGTCGCTTCTCCTTGCTATGCGTGCCTGCCCAGGAAGCGCATTCCCAAGCCTGCACACAATGGCACTTTCTTTGCTTTCTCCAAAAGCTCTCGATGATCCTGTAAAAATCCCAAGTCTCGCTCCACTTTTTTACCCTCAATCGACAGACAAATTATTTCAGACACTTTTAATGACCCCTTTTTCCCCCTTCTCTATTGCCAAAAAATTTCCTCTAGAGCTCCCTTGGTGTACTTACCCCTCAGTGGGTCAACTTCAAAATATCCTATCTAAAAATCAACGCATTATTCACCACGAGATTTCCGACAAGCTCTAGAGCTCAAAAAATGGATTTCGTATGAAAAAGTTATGACCATTCAAGGTTTAGGGGGTTAAACAGACAAACACAACCTTTCAAGAGTTTAATGTTTTTTTCTAAGGCCTTTGTAATGGTATAAGTGATTGAATATGCAAATATGCCCAATATTTAGCCCAAATTTTCAAAAAATTACCCCTTTATTTTTTTTTATTGGTCGAATATGTCTGTCTATCACGATAGATGGTGTCTGTCGCGATAGACACGAGCTGTCGCGTGGGGCTGTCTGTCGTGATAGACGGTGTCTATCCTGATAGACGGGGTCTATCGTGGGGTCCTGTCTATCGCAATAGACGTTGTCTGTCGTGGTTTGGTCTGTCGCGATAGACGGGTGTCTGTCACGATAGACGAGTTCAATCATGGGGTCCTATCTATCGTGATAGATGGGTGTCTGTCGTGATAGACGCTGTCTGTCGTCTGTCGTGGTTTGGTCGTCGCGATAGACGGGTGTCTGTCGTGATAGACGGGGTCTATCGTCTGTCGTGGTTTGGTTTGTCGCGATAGACGGTGTTTGTCACAATAGATGGTGTTTGTCGCGGGGTCCTATCTGTCGCAATAGACAATGTCTGTCGCGATAGATGGGATCCATCGTGGTTTTTGGTCTGTCGCGATAGATGGGTGTCTGTCGCGATAGGCGGGTGTCTGTCGCGATAGATGGGGTCTATCGCCTGTCGTGGGATCTGTCTGTCGCGATAGACGGCCTCTATATCGTGGGGTGCTGTCTGTCGTGATAGATGCTGTCTGTCGCGATAGACGCTGTCTGTCGTGATAGACTGTGTTTGTCGTGATAGACTGAAAGAACGCATATTTTTTAGAATTTTTTAGTGATTTGGAGTGCTCTCATGGTGTAGATATCATGCCAAACATGCATTCAAAAAATATTAAGTTTTTCTATCTGTCGCGATAGACAGAGGTCGTCATCCCGAGACCTGTGCAGAGTTCTGTCATACCTGTGCAAGCTGCTGGAGATGGTGGTACAACTAGATCCTGTAGTAAAAGCTCAAAAAACACACAAAAACTGATAGCATGCAAGCTCTCTCTCGCTCTCTCTCACAAGTGAAATGAGGGAAATGAGGTGGGGAGTGGAATATGACCAAAAACTAAAGTTTTTGTGAAGAGGGAGATGGAGGTGGGAGATGGTGAGGATGATGATGGTGATGCAAAAAGAAGCAAAAAAATGAAGAAAAATAAGGAAAAGAAAGGATATTACCTATGACTCCAATGTCTCAACTCTACGTCTTACCATCACACGCTCGTCCTTGAAGCTCTCTCCCTAGCAACGGCGCCAAATTTGGTGTCACTCTAGCACAATGGCAAGTTCCAACGTGAGGAGATTCACCTCATAATTGTCAATCCATGGAGATGTGAGGACTAGTATGAAGACTATGAGCAAGTGAAGGCACAAGTGTGTGAGTGAGAAGCACACAAACATGCACACACATACACACACACGCGCACACAAGGCAAGAACAAGGAGAGGAACAATGGAGTTCTTTGCATTAGTCAAAAAGTCTCTTACATAAGCTCAAATCACTAACAATCTAACCTCAACAATGAGCTCTCTAGCTCTTTTTATAGTTTTTTGACTAGCTTTGGCCTTGTCCAGACCTATAGTTAAAAATTAGGTTCTAGAGCCTACTTCGAGGGCTCAAACGAATCTAAAAATTATGAAAATTGGTATGTCACTAATTCTAACACTCCTCAAGCTTGAGGACTCCTCGGCTTGAACAAAATGGAGTCTTTCTACCAAAAACAGAATTTACAATGTTTGTGTAGTGATTAAAATCACTTGAGTTGTGAATAGTCCATGGAAAAAATGATTAGGCCTTGTTGCCATATTGTGCATGACATATTGTGCATGACTGCTCCTTTGTGCTGGTATGCTCTTCATATGACTTGTATGCCAACACTTAGCAACTCATGCTCTTGTTCCAACACATAGTGATAAATGATTCAGTTAGGATCTACACCTAACATTCTTTGCCCCTTCTAAAGATCATTGTCCTCAATGATTTAAGAGGAGATTGTGAGTGGATACCCTTCCAAATACCAAATACTCTCGAGTGAACTACTTTTTCCTGCAATTCTCCTATCTACCCTCTCATATGGAATATTTGGTGTCACCTCTTTGTGGTGATGCGAAATTCTCATAATTCTAGCCTTGGCCATAGCAAATCTTGCTAATTCTTGGCCCTTGCTTCAAATTCTATAGACTGTGTGGATCTTCCGCCCAACACAGATGCAATAGGAAGACATTCCATGTGAACTACTTAACTACTTATCATAGTTCCCTTGTCTTCTACATATATCTAGGATAGTTCTATGGCATATGTGCAACTAGGAGTTATGGGATTTATGCTACAATCCATCTTACAATCCATCTTAGATACATCTATCCTATTTTATCATCTCCTCTAACATATGTGCCCCTAACATAACTCTACCCAAAGATCATATTTCTAATGTTACTATATGGATCTAAGTCTAAATATTTCATGTAATTTGAAGATAATCAGTGTGAACCTCTTACCTTCTTGTAAGTGTTCCACTATCTTCTACATAAGACCTAAATCTCATGACATTATTTTTGCTAAAATTGGCATCACTAATTCTTATAGTTTAAAGATATGTCATCTAGATATCTAGTGGATGTTCTACTATCTATTGGATAGATAGAAATCATCTTTTTATAAATTTTTTATTCCAATCTTGGGACACATTGAGTCCTTTTAAGGATGTAATGGACTTTATGTCCTAATTCCTTCTTTTTGCTTATTGATATTGACACATATAGAGTTATTATTATGAATTTCAAATATTTTTCTTAGTAACTTGTGTCCTTTCAATCATGGATACTATTCCAATTCCTAAAAATATATTGCTTGCAAACTTTTCCTTTCCATTTATCTCTTACAATCTATATTAGAACATGGATTGGACTTTTTTGCTTTATATAGATAAAATCATCTTTCTCTCCTTCAATAGACTCATCAGTGATGGCTCTAAACTTATGGGTCTACCATAGTTACTTACAAGCTTTATATTTTTTACCCTTTCTATACTGAAACATATAACTTTGGTCCACATTACTGTTTTATTTTCTCTTCACCTACTTGTTTACTTTTCATAATGTCCTATGAATAGAAACATCAAACTTGTTTCCTAACTTGTTTTCCCTTTTGGAGCTAAGTTTGTTGCTTGTGGACCTTACCTTGTTGTATAATCACTTCTTACTAGAGAACAATCTTGACTTGTCTACTAAATGCAAACCTTGCCTTGCTGTAACCTTGTCTCTCCATATTGGGGATCTGGACTATAGCCTTTCCTTGTTTGCTCTTTGCAAACCTTGCCTTGTTTGTTCTTTGCAAACCTTGCCTTTCTATGTATCTTATCCATCCTCTTTTGCGTACTTGACCTACAAAATTCCCTTGTTTGCTCAATGAAGATGAGTCCACATAGGATCTCTATTCTTCATTGTTAGGTAGAGATATAGATGGAACTATCCCATCTGTCTGTACTTAACTAATATGGAATCAGGATATGATTGCTTCTGTAGAGCTAGTAACTCTGAAGTCTCTATCTCAATTTCCAGATCTCAAAAATTCTTACACGACTCCCCACTACTAGTTTCTAGCTATGGCATTCTAATTAAACTTGATTTGCCCTTTTATTCCACAAGTCTGAAGTCTATACTTCTTATGGAATAAACTCCTTTGTGTATAGAAATGTGTACTAGTACTCATAACTATGTATTTATGGTAACTAATTGTGAACTAGATACTTAGTTTACAAGTATCCTAAACTTGTAGGTATTTTTAGAGTTCTCTTCTAAGGTTTCAATGTACCTCGAGACTTCTCACCTCTAAGTTTCTAATTCTTAAGACCTTGCCTAAGCTGGTCCTCATCTCAATTTGTCCTTTCTTCAAAAGGGCTATTCTCTCTACTAAACTTATTTGAGGTTTTCCATATCCTCATCTCTTTGTAGATGTGGTATTTTATATCTTTGTCTTTTAAATCCTTAATCTTATTCCTTTTGATCATAATGATTACTTCCCTTCTTCTTGATCATGGAATCTTTGAGGATGAACTATCCTTTATTCTAAGTTCTAGATAGGCAAGCTAGAATTTTTAGCTATGTAACTACTGAATTTCTTATTCTAATGACCTTGAAAACACTTGACCTTGTCATAAGACCTCCCATGCTCTTGTGATTGAAATCTTTTTGTCAATGATATCATACATGTGGTATCTACTTATTTCACTATCCTACGAATAAATTGATACTTTTGATCAAAATGCTATTAGTCATTCATCTTGATCACTATCATCACATTTAGTTCTCATTATGTACCTTTGGGTGGTCTAGAGTTCTTTGAAAGATATATTCAATTCATATAATCTGAAGACCTTGAAACTCTTGCCATGAATTCTTTTTCTATAGGTACCTTAGGGTCCCTTTTAAGTTCTATTGATTCACACCATCATATGATCTTAGGACTCATACCTCTTTATTTATTTATCATATCTTGACCTTGGCATTATTCTTCCCTTGTCATTTTCCAATCCTAAGTTCCTATGATGTCTTAAAAGAATAACTATAAGCACTATTTCTCCTTTTTTCACATCAAGAAACCTTTTGGCAATGACTAAATTTCTACCATATCTATGGTACATATATGTATCTTACCTTATCCTCACTTGAAGTGTTTCTAAATCTCTTCCAAAGTTCTCACTTGCAAGTCTTGATGTAAATAAGTTAATCTCTTAACTCATATTGCACTTCTAACTATAGAGCTATTACTAGAATACTTGGTTTTTTTTATGTGTCCATCTACTAGACACAAACTTACTCTCTTATTCTTGTACTCAAAAGCTATCTAAAATATAAAATTTTAGAATCTTGTGGAATCATTCAGTATTTCAAGATAACTATTTCTTTGTCATCAATCATACTTAGATGTTCTATAACTTCTATTACTTCAACTAGTTACTTTAATTAAAAGGTTTCTTGGAGGAAATCTTGGTTGCTTTAAAGATTCTATCCTCAAACATCCCCAACATAGATGAAAATGGCAAAGATAATTTATCTTTCTCATTGAATCTCGAAAAAAAAACTTATTCTACTCATGGTAATTTTACCATACACTTTATGCTCACCCTAACCTAGTTTGGTGATAAATAAAAGGATCTTCAAAAACTGCTTGATACACTTCACATTTCTAAAAATCATTCCATCTATGTATGCATGCATGACTCATGCATTTTCTTATCTAATAAAGTTACACATAAGCTTTTATTTAGGTTGCACACATGAGGCTTCCTCTTTCAAAATTTCTTTCTAGTCCTCTCATGGCATATAATTCCATTGGCTACAAAATTTTGACAGCATTTCCCTAGGAAAATGAAGCTTGACAAAAATAATAACCATATTACAATGAAAGGCATAAGCTTAGTGGTAGGCATGCCACTTTTATAGCTCTATAAAAATGCAAACAAAAAATCTTTTGCAACATGTATTGTTGGGCACCACATGCCCTCATGTCAATATCTTTGTTCCCGCTCCAATATTGTTGGAGTTTGAGGTCTATGCAAGCATGCAAACAACAAAAGGAAGAAGAAGAAACTTGGAGCACAACACACAATACTTAATGTATTACCATGAGAATGTAAAAAGATAAGTAAACCATTAGGGTTATAGGCATATATACAAGCCGGGAGGAAAAAAAACCTTTGGAAAAAGTGTCTGACAGTACTAGTGTGTTCACACACATCACTACCAAAATATATCGACAAATCCCCCCGGGAGTGATGCAAAGAACAAGGAGCTGGCACTCATGTATAAGGAAGTGACAAGCTATGTGGAATCAATCCACAAAAGGTAGTAAAACCAAAGCTTTGTGGAAAGCTTCAAACTCTCCCTAGGCAGAGCCTTTGTGAAAAGGTCTAAAACGTTCTCTTGTGTGGGCACATATGCCAAATGATCTCTTCAGTAGAGAACCTCTCCTTTGTTGAGATATCAAGCTCAACATGTGATGATCTAGGATGACACGTACCAGTTTTTTGTTTCTCTGACATGTATAGTGGTCACGCCGGTATATGTAAGGGATGCTTCATTGAGCTTTATTCGATTTATCTACCGAGAGTGATGGCACATTTGTTTCTTGCCAAATCACTCATTCGCGGACATTAGATTTTTCCTTATGTACTGATCTTTATATATTGCACTTGTTGTATTCTTGTTTTTAGGTCATTCTTGTACATTCCTTTTATGTAATAGAAGAAGAAGAAGAAGAAGATCATTCTTCCTTGCCTCAATCTGTGTTAGTCCTTCTCCTTGAGAGTGAGTGTGTGTGTGTGAGCTCTCTTCCTTATCTCCTTTCTTGTGACATCCTTGACATAATGATAGTGCACCTCCATGTGCTTAGTGCAAGCATGAAACACAAGGTTCCTTGCAAACTGCCAATGCTCTATGACTGTCAGTGAAGATGTGGTGGCAAAAGACTGACCAACACCCAAATCAGCCATAAGGCGTTTGAGTCACACACACTCAACAGTCACTATGAAAGCTATCCTATACTCATCCTCACAACTAGAAGTGGCCATACTAGCTGCTTCTTTCTCAACCAAGATATGCATGAGCTACCAAGCGTGAAGCAAAAAACACTCATAGATACACGAGTGTCAGAGCAACCAGCCCAAGCAGAGTCAAAAATCATGTAAATTTGGCAGTAATGATCCCCCTTTGGATAAAACAATCCAAGTAGTTGGGTACCACTTAAGTAGTGAAAGATGTGCTTAACCGCATGCCAAATGCTTGACACCTAGGCAATGCATAAACCTGCTCATATGTGAGACAACAAACTGAATATCTAGCGAAGTAGTGCATAAGTAAATCAAGCATCCAACAATGTGTTGATAGAGAATAACAATAAATGCATCTCCAGCATCATGAAGTTTCAATCGTAAAGTTTCCATAGGAGCGGCAATAGGTTTGCAGTCTTCAAGGCCAAAATGCTACAATAATGTGTCAATATTTTGTTTGAGACAAAACTAGTCTGCCATCAACTTGCATAAATTGAATGCCCAAATAATGATGCAAATGCCCCAAACCTGACATCTCAAATGAGGCATGCAAATCAGCCTTAAAATCAGCAATATGCTTCTCATTAGGACCATTGACCAACATGTCATCAACATAGACAACAATGACCAGAAGCACATCATTTGAATGCTTAACATATAAGGTGCTCTCAGTTGGACTCTTCTCAAAACCATGTGCAATCAAGTAGGCATGTATCTTTTCATACCAAGCATGTGGTTCTTGCTTCAAACCATATGATGCCTTTTTCAACTTGCACACTTTGTTTTCATGCCCCTTCTACACA
Source organism: Ceratopteris richardii (assembly GCA_020310875.1). Taxonomy (NCBI): domain Eukaryota; kingdom Viridiplantae; phylum Streptophyta; class Polypodiopsida; order Polypodiales; family Pteridaceae; genus Ceratopteris; species Ceratopteris richardii. Next base: position 55,264,403 of record CM035429.1, read on the forward strand.
AACCACAAGGCTAAAAAACATCTAAAAAGAGGAAGTGAATTGTCATACACATCTTTGGAGCTAATTGATGTCTCCTTAGTACATGAGAATAATGGCTGAATAACATCTTCCACAAAAACAACATCATGGCTAACTAAACTGCATTTATTCTATGGATGATACAGATGATAGACTTTGCTTTCAAAATTGTACCCAACAAAAATACATTTCACTACTTTATCATCCAATTTCCTCCGTTGTTGTTCATGCACTAATGCATATACCAGACAACCAAAGACACGTAGGTGAGCAACATATGGCTTACAACCATGCCAAGCCTCATATGTAGTGATAGAGTTCAATCACTTAGTGGAACACCTGTTAAGTACATATGCTGCATACATAGCAACCTCAAGCCAGAAACTATGTGGTAAAACCTGACTCTTAACCATACACCTCGCCATCTCCATGAGTGACATGTTCTTCCTTTTAGCAACTCCATTCTATTGAGGTGTATATAGCACTGTACATTGATGTTTTATCCCACATTCAACAAAAAATGCATTAAAATTAGAAGACATATATTCCCCCCCTCGATCAGAGTGCCCATTTACATGCTGATAGATTTTTAGCCAAAACCAAAAAATTTTAAAGATAGTTCCCAAAAGAAGGTGTTTGCATAGGACCACAAACATCACTATGAACAAGTTGCAATTTTTGAGTAGCTCATACTGAATCATCTTTTGGGAAGGAGGAACGCTGCATTTTGCCCAAAATACAACCTTTAGAGACATGTTTACTAGATGCCTCAAGTTTGGGTAGAGAGGACACCAATTTAGATTCTGCAAGCATAGCAAACTAGCAAAATTCACATGACCAAAGTGTGCATACCAAAGCTTTGCATCTAACATAGCCTGAGAATCTCTTAACTACACATGCTAGATCATTCATAGGTTTTGCATAATCTACGAGCTTATATAGCTCATGATATAAAATGCTAGAAGCAATAGTGACATCGCCATTTGATAGATCATGAATTGTACATTTGTCATCAACAAATTTCACGACCAAGCCGATCTTAGCTAATGCTGCAATTGATAACAAATTTTTCTTGATCCTTGGCAAAAATAAAGCATCCGACAATGTAAAAGAACTAGCATCAACAATACTCAGAATGATCTTACCAACTCCCATGATAGGATAAGAGAAGTTGTTGGCGCATGTGATAGTATTCCCTGTAGGGGTAGGTTCAAGTGAAGTAAAGAAACTACACTACGAGGCAATATGTTTAGTTGCCCCACTATCAAAGTACCAAACATCTGAGTCTACTCATGAAGATGGGTCATAATTGCAAACAATAGTAAACATCCATTCTTCATTTTGCATAGGATTTGCTAACCTCTATTTGGGTGTAGAGGTTTTTGCAAGAACCATTCTAGCCTCTTTTTTCTTTTCCTCTTTTGCAGTCAATTTTGGACAACTCTTCATGACATGATCATTTCCTTTAGGGTAATTGTAAAATAATTTCTGCTTTCATGTTTTCTTCTCATCTCTGTCATCCTTCTTTGATTGTGTAGAATTAGCAGATTTTGCTTACTAGTAGATGAGCTCCATTTACCTTTTCCCTTCTGTCTAGCCAGGAAATCTTGATCTACAACATGCATAATGGACCTATTCTACCTAGACTGACCTTCCGATGATAGAACAGAGAATAACTTCTCAAATGTTAAGGCATTTGGATTTCCTTTCATCATCAATCAAAGAGTAAAAGCAAAACTCTGATATGAATCTAGAAGACATTTAGAACAGTCTGCACAAGTGAACTGTTAGGCAAGACCATCAGCATAAACCAATTACTCCTTCAAATATCTGATATTTGTGAAAAAAAGTGTCCATGGTAAGTGTATCCCCAATATCCTTTGCTGTTTTGCAGGAGCGAATATGAGGAATAATGGCATGTTTGACATACAAGGCTACCAATGCATGTGCGTGAGTATCTTTGCCATCCCAACAAAGTTTCTCTATAGTAAGTGCAATAGAAACCGCAGTATGAACAGGAACTTGAAGAATATCACCATCTTCAACACCATTTGCATCACTTTCAATAACTATATTTGCAGGTGTAATAGGACGTTTTTCAACACCCTGCACAATATTCCACAGTCTTTTGCAACCAATACATGATGCATCCTTTAAGCACATAATGGGTAATTGGTACCATCCAAATTATCCTCGAGAGCCAACATACAGAATACATCACTACTTTCAGCCATGGCCATTGATGAAAATACTATGATGTAGAAAAATGACTATATCTCAAAAAGTTGAACAAATTTACCTTATCAAGTTCTACTAAAACTGTAGCAGACTTCAAGAAGCTTAGAATGGCAAAACAAAACTTGTATATATCTTTGGCACAAAAAGATGAAATTGTATGCACATGCCTTGCTCACCAATTTTTGTGCGACTTTGAGACTGTGATCGAAAGGGTGTCGACGATGCCCTCGATGAAGCGGTGACCTGGTCTGATACCAATTGTTGGAGTTTGATGTCTATGGAAGCACGCGAATGAAAAAAGGAAGAAGAAGAAGCTTGGAGCACAACAAACAATACTTAATGTATTACCAAGAGGATGTACAAAGATAAGTGACTTTTTAGGGTTATAGACATATATACAAGGTGGGGGGGGGGACCTCCTAAAGAGGGAAAAAAGTACCCCGATGGTCTTAGTGTGTTCACACATCACTACAGAAATAATCAACGAATATCTGCAAAAAGATTCTAAAACACACAAAGACAATCTATGCATGCTTTTATGAACCAATGTAAGTTAGTGTAACTTCATGTGTAGAGATGAATTCATATCAAAACTAACTTTGATGCACACATCAATGCTAATTTCATAAGACTGTAAGAGACAACAATACAAAATTATAAAATTATGATGCAAAAGGTATCAAAATGAATTCTCTTGAGAACAAAAATATGATGCTAAGGTATAAAAATAAATGCATTACCAAAATGATACTAAATGATTAGGAACTCCTAATCATCATAATTGAACACTCAAGTCACTCAAAAAGACTTTCTCACTAGTCAATAACCATCTAAAATATTATGTAAAGAGGGCTTGGAGAGGGTAAAATATGACATATGTCCACTCAAAAGAAAGTTCTTGAATTTTAAAAATCTCAATTATTTGAAATTTCTTCATTTGGACCTTGCAAGAGGAAGTTATGGCCAAAACAATGAAGCTAGGTGGATGGGTGACATCTCTCTTTGAACATACATGCAACAAATCAAATGCTTTATACATGTGGTTTTAATGATTCAATTATGGGTTCAAGAATTCATCCCAAAAATCTTGGCATCTAATTTTTGTATAGAGTTGAATCATCCAATTTGGATGAAAATAGAAGGAGTTGTGGTCAAAAGAGTGAGAAGGGGTGCTGTAAATTAGCTCCTTGGAGAGGGATGGATGAAGAAATCGATCTCCCCAAAGGGGAGAATGGAGCTTCATGTGTGGAAAGAAGGTGGAAGACTGCACATAGCTATTCATCAATCCCACATAATGAAGAAATCTCGACTTTTGTGCCTATAAATGGCCTCATGAAGAAGAGAGCCTTCCAAGCAAGAGGAGGGAGGGAAGCTATGAGAGTGTCCATATGTATTTGAAGTCATGGGCACATGGACAGGCAGGCTGATTGCTGGACGGTCATTTGTGAGTCCTTTAGACTTGATGGACGTGGTGTATGCATGGGTGGGTTTTGTTGGAGCTACATGGGCTTCTCGGGGGCTCCTTCTCTCCCTCTTTTGATGAAGAATAACCTCGACAACTTGCTCCGATCTACCACAACTCTCCACAAACACTATGATGAGGATTCCAAATTCGAGCGTATCCCTTTCGGTTTTCTTTTTTAAAAAATAGTAAAGGATATCTCTCTCATAGCCAAGAACCTAAATTAACCTGCGATACCAAATGTGGCGTATATGCTACTCTCCTCCCATCCTATTTATCCTCTTGCTTCTAGTTTAAAAAGCATTTAGAGTGTTCTAGTGTAACATGTGACCATCATACACACTGACTCTACTTTCTAAGGTGAAATCTTAAGATAATCCTTGAGCTAGGAACCTTAGCAACTCATGCTCTTGTTCCAACACACACTGATAAATAATCCGTCTTGAAACTATGTCTAACATCAAGTAAAAAATTATGTATACTTATTCACAAATATTATTTTTCATTTCCCATTTTTTATGTTTTCCCTAACTACAACTAGTGTTTAATATAACATATTCGTAGTAACATGCCCATCAATTAAAGGAATATGTATGTCCATATACACATAGTCTTTTGCATTTCTCAAATTTTATTTTGTCGAGTATAATTAATCTTTTAATGTAAGATATTTGTATTCATTACATGTGAACGACAAACAAAGCTCTTATAAATTAAATATCATTTTGAGATCATTCGTTTGTCTTTGTCTTATCTACACATTACATTAGATACATGCATTTCAAATTCATCATAATACAAAAAAATCAAACTATAAAACTTGGAAAAAACGCAAAAGAAGAGTAATCTATAATATCCTTAAATGCTAGTACATGTGATATCAAAAGATCATAGTAGACTTTAATTCTATTCAATATGAAAAAGAAATAAAAGAACATAAACATTTATTTCCCTTTTCATTCCCCTCTCTTTGTATATTAATTGTGATAGGCACACTATGTAATGGTAACATATGATTTTTCATAAAAGAATATAAATATTAATTGCCCTTTTCATTCCCTTCTCTTTGTATATTAATGTGATAGGCACATTATGTAATGGTACCAGATGAATTTGATGTGACCTATTGAATCTGAGGGATAAAGAGGCGTTTTATATTAAATTTCAAGTCTATAGAGAGAGAGAAAATCGAAGATCTAACTTGAAAAACTGCTATATACTGATGGAAGAAGTGATATATATTGATAGCTTATTTAAATCCTTATTTTAAAAAAAATCTTTTTTTATTTGGAGTTCAAAGTTCCAACCATATAGAAATCCTATTGTTTTAAGAGAGTCAATTATGGGAAAAATCAATGTTTTTCCAATGCATTCTCATTTAAGTTTCAAGCTTATAGAGAGAGTAAATAGAAGATTCAACTTTTTTTAAGTTTCAAGCTTATAGAGAGAGTAAATAGAAGATTCAACTTTTGAAAAATGGTATATATTGATAAAAGAAGTGACATGTATTGATAGATGATCTAAAATACTTTTTCCAAGCGTGTTTGGCATCGTGATTAAACCGGTTGCCTTTGGGATGGGGGGTTTGAATCGCTAGGAATTGTGCTTTGGACATCTTCCTATTGGTTGACTAGGATGGATATATAAGCCTTAGGGTCTATGGACTTCGACTTTTGGGTGTGTTGCGACCTTTGGGCCACGTAAACTTCATTTTTGGTCTTTAGGTTCATCTAAAACCAATGTTGAGCCTTAGGACTATTCCTTTCCAAGCTCTACCCTAATGGGCTTTTGAGTTCTGTAATCCTGATCATGCGAGGCATATAAACTCTGTTTTGCGAGGCATATAAGCTCTGCATATAAGTTCCTCATGGATGGATGCCTCTACCTTACGAGGTTGGGTGTGTGAATGTGTTTTCAATTCATTGTTCTCTCTAAAAAAAAGGAAGAAAGTCTACTCCCTCGGGCTTTAATTTTGAAATTACAATTGTACATGGTGAAGGTTTGAGCATAGTATCCGCGAGACCCCCTTTATCCACAAGAACAAGGATTACACTAATTTCAAACGATTTCAACTGGTTACATTGGCCTTAAGCCCACAAGCTGTCTTGCCATAGAGAGAGGTTAAACCCTCATCTCCGTCTGAAGAGACAAAAGGTCCAACCACCTAGCCTAACGCGTGTGAACTATACTTTGCAATTAATTCAACCTAATCCGAAGATATTAAATCGGAACTATACTTTGCAATTAATTCAACCTAATCCAAAGATATTAGACCACCTGGCCAAACTTTTTTTAAAAAATTATTATTCGTAATTTGAGTTCGAAGTTCCAAGGTAATGGTATATTAATGTGATAGACACACTATGTAATGATAAGAGATGAATTTTCATAAAAGAATATAAACATTAATTGCCCTTTTTCATTCCCTTCTCTTTCTATATTAATGTGATAGGCACATTATGTAATGGTAGTAGATGAATCTGATGTGAACTCTTGAATGTGAGGGATAAAGAGGCGTTTTGTTTTATATTAAATTTCAAAATTTATATATAGATAGAGAGAGAGAGCAAATCGAAGATCTAAATTGAAAAAAATGTGATATACTCCTAGAAGAAGTGATATATATTGATAGCTTATTTAAATCCTTATTTACAAAAAATCTATTTTTATTTTGATTTCAAAGCTCCAACCATATATAAATCCTATTGTTATAGGAGAGTCAATTATGGGCAGAATGAATGTTTTTTCAAGGCATTTTCATTTTAAATTTCAAGCTTATAGAGAGAGTAAGTTGAAAATTCAACTTTTGAAAAATGCTATATATTGATAAAAGAAGTGACATATATTGATAGATGATCTAAAATACCAAGCGTGTTTGGCATTGTGATTAAACCGGTTGCCTTTGGGATGGGGGGTTTGAGTCCCTAGGAATTGTGCTTTGGACATCTTCCTATTGGTTGAGTAGGATGGATATATAGGCCTTAGGGTCTATGGACTTTGACTTTTGGGTGTGTTGCGACCTTTGGGCCAGGTAAACTTCATTTTTGGTCTTTAGGTTCATCTAAAACCAATGTTGAGCCTTAGGACTATTCCTTTCCAAGCTCTACCCTAATGGGCCTTCGAGTTCTGTAATCCTGATCATGCGAGGCATATAACCTCTACTTTGTGAAATATAAAGGTCCCATGAGCACTAAATCTTATGTTCATTTATACTTTCCATTTTTTGTTAAATGGAGATTCAATGAAAGTTTACTCCCCGGTCCAAGCCCGCGTTACCAAGTGGTTTGATGCCTTAAGTCCTAAGGAGAAAGTCCTGAGTTCAAATCTTGGCTGGACATGTATCTATGAGTTCCTCACAGATGGGTGCCTCTACCTTACGAGGTTGGGTGTGTGAGTGTGTTTTCAATTCATTGTTCCCTCTCTCAAAATAAAAAGAAAGTCTATTCCCCTGAGCTTTAATTTGAAATTAAAATTGTACAGGGTGAAGGTTTGAGCATAGTATCCGTGAGACCCCTTTATCCCACAAGAACAAAGATTACACTAATTTCAACTGATTTCAACTCATTACATTGGCTTTAAGCTCACAAACTCTCTTGCCATAGGGAAGGATTGAACCCTCACCCTCTCAAGAGACTAAAACAACCATCTAGCCTAAAGCGTGCAAAGTATACTTTGCAATCAATTCAACCTAATCTGAAGATATTAAACCGCCTGGCCCAAACTTATAAAAAAATAAATAAATTATTACTCGTAATTTTAGTTCGAAGTTCCAACCCTGTGGAAGTCCGATTGTTGTAGGCGAGTCAATTCTGGGCAAAAGCAATGTTTTTCTCGCTTCTCCGACTGTCCGTCTCACAACCTGGATCTCTCTCCCCACCCCACTACTAACGGGGCTCCCTCGACACGCTCGCACTGACGTTAATGCAGAGCTGAAGCGCACCCCGGGGGTGTGAATTGCGGCAAACACCTACAATCAGCAACACTGCATCTGCATGCAGCATCGCGATTTCAGAATCATGGGCGTCGTTGCTTGTTTTCTTCAGGTGTCCCTTGGAGTAACTTTGCTCTTTCTCACTCTCGCAGCTTCGACGCCCGTCTCTACTAACTTCAGAGGCATCTCTTTACAGGGTAGATTGTTTGCCTACTGTCCGACTTCCGTGTATGATTGCTGCGGCATATGTTATTTCGCATATTATCCTTGTACTGTTCATTAGATTCAATCATCTCTCCAGCTGATTGTACTCTCTTTTCCTTAGCTAGATTCCGACCGAGTGATGAAGTCTGTGCATATTTTGGATATGGAACTAGGAAGGACGAATTTGTTCACATCTGTGTCTCCATTTTTAACACAAGTTTCGTTTGAATCGCATTTCTTTTTCTGAGCTTGTGCTTGTACTGCGCTGCTCAGATCAGGCGTATTTCAGTACACAAATCATAAAATGTAGAGATGGTTCGAAGAGCTTCTCCTTGGAAAGACTAAACGATGACTTTTGCGACTGTGTGGATGGGACAGATGAACCAGGTGATTGCTTCTATTCTGCCACAGAAAGTTTTCATTTACTGCAGTCATGAAGAGGGAAACAGATATAGGGATCTCTGTCGCATAATCCAGTTTGTTTCGTCCGATTGCCCAAACAATGCCTAAGAAGTTTATATCTTTGCTGTGCTTTGAATAATAATGAAAAAATTTTATATTTTCCTATTGGATCTATGCCATAATACATTGTATATACAAACAATTTCCTTATGAGTTCGCTATTTGTACGACTTCTCTGTTCTTTGGCTAAGTAATTATAACAACACATATCTCGTTTGCTGTTATGCACTCCTCTCTTACGCTTATTTTTTAACACATCTTTCCTTGCAGGGACTTCTGCTTGTCCAAATGGAAAGTTTTTTTGCAAAAACCAAGGGTACACTCCTATGGAAATATTTTCTTCAAGAGTCAATGATGGCATTTGCGGTAACGTTAATGACTTACATGCAAGCATTTTAATTATATTCTCGCCAAAATAAAGATAGCCACTTTTTGAGCCTATTAAAATCACTCTTTGATGAGAGTTACATATGTTTGTTCGAGAACCTTGATATTACTTAATCAAATCTCTTTTTGCACATGCGATACACTATAATTCTCAGAACAAAAAATAGGAAACATAGAACTGTTCATCGGAGATGGAAATCTTTCTTGTATATATGATGCAGTAAGCCTTGGCACAGACACCAGCAATATGTATTCGGTCTTGAAGGTTTTTGTTGCTAATCTTTAAGAATACTCAACATGAGAACAACTATTTGCGGTCATCAAAAGCATTTTTTGAGTTTCAGTTGAGATTTGCATGGATTTAAGGGATATCTGCAAGCACTTGATCAGCAAGATCGACCTCATAAGTTCTCCTATCCATGCATGCAAGGAGAAGAAGAAAAAATCACTTTTCATTATAAGTGAAAGACGCTAAAGTTCTCGTATTCTATTAATTTCAAATCACTTTAAGGATGTTTGAGCTTGATAGAACAAGTTTTAACATGCACAATTTGTTTTGAAGATCCAAATATCACCTCTCACTTTGACGCTTACTTGTTGCATCTACCCTATTCCCATTATCGCAATGTCATGCTTGTTATGATACTTGTGTTATCTTGATCCTAAGCTTAGTCAATATGACTTCACCCTCATCTCGTGTTCTTTTATACAAAATATTATTCCATACTACAGTGCTTGGTATGAAAATGTGTAAGTTGCAATGGCATATGAGTTATCATAGAGAATGCTGGACCTTTGACTTGCTATTTTTTGGCTCTTTGATCCTTCTAACCTTGCCTAGAAAAATCGGAGATAAAGAGTGGGCATATAGATGATGTATGTTGTAGCTTGTCCCAATCAGCATTTCAACAGCCCTACTCCTTTTTCTTGAAAAGGTATTTACTCTCTTTGCACATAAAAACTACTCATAGCAGCAATGTGTGCTGCATTTTTAACTCAACTGTTGATATGCAAAATTATCTTTATGGAGGCTGATAAAATATAGCTTTGTTTTACTGATTGGGGGACTCAAGGTTGAAGGGTATAAGCTTTGGGTTTGAATTCTGGCAAATTATATAATTAAAAAAACATTGGACTTGAGAGCACCAAATAGGCAAATCATTGTTCACAAGATACATTGATTTGTGTTGCAACTAAGCTGCAATCTGTTAGCAAAGAAATTAATCAAGGATTACAAGTACAATCCACAACGAGGCAAACAAGCATTCCTCAAAAGTGAACTACCAAGTCTGCCCTGTCATATGTCATGTGCATCATATGTCATGTGCATAGGCTGTGATCATCACATGCCCATGTGAGTTGCTCATTTTGGTCTAATACCCCAAGACTCCAGTGTGCTCGTAAATCCCTAAAGATTGATGGAGTGAGATCATAAGATGATCACATGTGGACTAGAATATTCCAAAAGCCACCTCAGTAAGGGCAAGGATCATAAATATGGCTCTATAGGGAGTACATGGACATCCACTTTTAAGTCTTCGTCTCGTATTTGGTATGAGAATTGAAGGGGAAGCTTGCAACTCAAGCCAAGGAGAGGAAAGTTGTGGTTTGGGCTCTCATGTCATAATCACATAGGGATAGTGACATGTCGTGAGAATGTGATGTCTCTGGGTCGAGAGAAGAGCCTTGGCCCTTCCGAGCAAGGTGATTCGAGATGACATTCAAAGTATGCTGTTTTTCTAACTAATTTTATAGGGAGATGATGAATAATGATTATCTTAGCTTATGAGAACACAAAGAAACAAGAAATTATTAAAAATAAGTCTCTTGAAGTGAAATATATCAAAACATGTGGTACATCGCTATTCAGCTGTAAATAAACAATGATCTATCACCTTAAAAGTGAAAACCTAAAGGTTAGATCTCATTATTTGAGAGACATCAACCACATCATACACCATAGACAAAAATTCAAGGACAACAATAGTGAAGAATACCTATTTTATCGTGATCTCACTAAAAAGTATTACATCAATTTAGGATGATCAATGATCAATAATCATGATTCACATCATCCTGTATGTTACTACATATCAAAAAGATTACATGAATTTAAAAAAGGTACAATCTAAACTCTAGAGTATGTACCTTGTTTGCTCCATCTGTCCCTTTGTATCCATATGATTTGCATGTCCATGGTCTTGAACCACTTCCTCCCGTGGACAAGGGAGAATCCACCTCTTCTCACCATGAACATTTTGCTATGGCTTTCATTCTCTTTTATGTGGTTGATGAAGAAACCATAAACATAGACCATAAACCAGACTTTAGAAAACTCCTCTTAAACTCCAAAGGGAAGAGAGGAGGAGGGAGTAGAGCCTAGAGGGTAAAGACTTAGTCATAGAGGAGAAAACTTAAGAGTTGAGCGCTGAAAGCGCTCCTAGGTTGGAATGAGGCTTCAAAGTGTGGCATTTGCTCTTCACAATTTTGTTAGCAATGTTTTCACAATGTCCAAGGTAATGTGTGTGGCTAATGCAATAGCAACATAGCAATGTTTTGCCCTAGACATTGCGAAAACATTGCTAATGTGTTCTTTTTTTCTTTTTTCCCCCCCTTTTATTTTTTCATTCTAGGCTGCTTTTAGTTAATATATGATGTTTTAGATACATATATGAATACACACACACACACACACACACACATATATATATATATATATATATATATATATATATATATATATATATATATATATATATATATATATATATATATATATATATATATATATAGAATACATGTATGTGTGTATATCTTTGCATAATTAAAAAGAATGTATGTATGTATGTCTCTATATAATTAAAAAGAAAAAGAGAAATCTTTAATCAATTAAAGAGTTCATTAAAAATTAAAGACTAAAGAGTAATGACTTAATTAGTGAGTCATGACTTACACACACACATACATATATATATATATATATATATATATATATATATATATATATATATATATATACATACATACATACATACATACATACATACATACATACATACATACATACATACATACATACATACATACATACATACATACATACATACATACATACATACATACATACATACATACATACATACATACATACATACATACATACATACATACATACATACATACATACATACATACATACATACATACATACATACATACATACATACATACATACATACATACATACATACATACATACATACATACATACATACATACATACATACATACATACATACATACATACATACATACATACATACATACATATATATATATATATATATATATATATATATATATATATATATATATATATATATATGTATGTATGTATATCTTTGCATAATTAAAAAGAATGTATGTATGTATGTATGTCTCTATATAATTAATAAGAAAAAGAGAAATCTTTAATCAATTAAAGAGTTCATTAAAAAATAAAGACTAAAGAGTAATGACTTAATTAGTGAGTCTTGACTTACTAGCCGAGTGGCAGTGAGGCGTACCAACACCTTATCTCTCCCACCAAGTTACATGCATCAATTGCATGCTTCTCAAGTGTGCAGTGTCTATACCAAAAAGTTCTTCCTTATTTTGAAACTGAGTGAGCTGAATCTCTAGCTTCCTGCGTAGCTCCACGTGAGAAGCTCCATACAATCAATCTACATAATCATTCCAAGCTTTCACAAGATCCATATCCAATGAGTGTTTTGTAGATTTCCATAAAGGGTGTAGTAGATCCGCCATCCCATGTATAGGGCAATGGAACCAATCCCACCTCTTCCTCCATACTCCTTTTATTTCCTCTATCCGATGGATAGAAAACAAATCAAGTTAGAAACAAAAAAATCACAATGTTGAATGCACGTGCCGTATACACACATGTCAAACTATGACATATGTCAACAATCATACACATGTCACATACACAATGCATTCATGAATCATGACACATACGCGTAACACAATGCACACATGTATGATATGACATGTCATACGTGTCATACATATCTCTCTCTCTCTCGCGCGCGCGCACACACACACATATATATATATATATATATATATATATATATATATATATATATATATATATATATATATATATATATATATATATTTATATATCATACACATGTCACATACACAATGCATTCATGAATCATGACATATATGCGTAACACAATGCATACATGTATGATATGACATGTCATACACGTCATACATATCTCTCGCACACACACACACATACACACACACATACATACATATATATATATATATATATATATATATATATATATATATATATATATATATAATATACGTACATATTAATAATTACACATTGTGACGACTCATGACTCACATGTAATATGTCACATGTGTTGGGAGTGGGGTGAGCCACAATAACAATATTTCATAGGTCTACAGGATCTTCCTACACATGAACCTTAACATACACACCTTAATACTCGAAAAGATGATGAGTGAGAAATAGAGAGAGAATAAACAAGATTTTCAAAGTATACGGTAAGCTATGATGTTCACCTACACTATCTATATTCCAATGTCAATTACGATGTGTGAATCAGATATAAACTAATAATATCTGAATGTAGGCAGACATAGGAACTAGATACAAGTAATTGGGTGCCTAAGAGGTATGAAGAGTGTATGTGTGTGAGAATATGGAGAATATGAATAGTTTAGAACTGCTTTACAGCAAACCCGAATTCTAATTATCTAAATCAAAAACTAGTGAATGAACAAGTGTGGGCAGATATAGACTTGTTACTCACAGTTGCTCATACGAACTCCTCTAGATGTCTCCAGATGTAGAGCACACCTCCTCCAAGAGTGTGAAACTCCTCACGTAGAGGACCTCCTCCTTGATCAACTTCAAGATCTCCTCCTTGAGTGATTGCTTCTCTTGGAAAAGCTACTTCCTAAAAGCAAAGCGATCGCCTAAAAAATCTATCGCAAAAAACATACAACGGTGCTAATTTTGTGCTTTTACTAAATATAATGAAAAAAACTTTTGCAAAAAATAGATATTGATTCGTGTCGACAACGGGATTTGAACCGTGGTGCTTCCTTTGCAAGGCATTTCGCCTAGCCGCACTGCCCATCACCTTTTTGTGAGAGGGTTTTACAAAGACTTTATCATATGCTATAATCTTGGACTAGCTGGACATTGTATCCAACAATCCCCCCTTCAATGTCATAATGGTACAAGATTTAATAACCTCAAAACTTTTGATGTCTGCAAATATCTCTTAATTGATTTCCACTGAATCTTAAGCTGACTATGCATGAACTAGGATTCTTGAGAAATTGCAAAGTGAATGTCCGGACGTGTATTACATAGATATATCAAGCAACCAACTGCATGACTATATAATGTAGCATCAAATGGTTCTGAATATGCTCTCGGCTTTAATAATACATTGATATCCATAGGTGTCTGCATAGGCTTAAAATCTGTCATCTCAAACCTTTCTAATAATTTCTCAATGTATTTCTAGTGTGTCATGTAAGTACACTCATCTTTGTATTTGAACTCAATCCTAAGATAATAGTGCAAAATACTTAAGTCATTTACATCAAATGTATGCTTAAGTTGTTCTTTAAACAACTGAAGATTTGAATCTTTGGGACCTGGGATAATCATATGAGTTTGTAGTGCATCTTGAACACTAGCTGGTTCATTCTCAACTGAAGTAAAAGCTAAAATATTATGAATCTCAAAATATTCTACATAATTTACCTTGTCTGTTAGTTCTTTCTTAGTCTGACTTCTGGTTCTTCCAGTGTATTCCTTTATACCACTGTCCTTTCAAGTTTGATATAACCACTTTAGCGTATTACTGAAAAGTGGTGGTATCCTTTCTGGTTCTTCAATATCTCTTTCTTATGGAACTCTAGAACCTTCTCCAACTTCATAAGTTGGAACTTCAAGAGGTACTGATGATAAACTAGGTATTGGTGTAGGTAATGAGACTCTCTCTTCACGTGCATCTCTAAGAGTTTGAGAAGGTTCATCACCCCCCTTGTATGGCTGAATATAAGAATCCAAATTCCTTCTGAAAAATGCACAGTCATCTGCATTTATGAATTTTGGAATCTCTTCCTTCTTATCATAAATCTGACTTTTTGCAATATATGCATTGCGTGAAAGTAAGACATCACCTGAATCTGGAACGTAGAATCTGTATCCTTTGCTTTCAATTGCATAACCAATAAAGACCGCTTTAATGGCTTTTATATGAAGCTTACCGCGATCTTTCTTCTCAATGTGAACATAGGCTGGGGAACCAAAAA
Source organism: Ceratopteris richardii (assembly GCA_020310875.1). Lineage (NCBI taxonomy): Eukaryota > Viridiplantae > Streptophyta > Polypodiopsida > Polypodiales > Pteridaceae > Ceratopteris > Ceratopteris richardii. The sequence goes on from CM035429.1 coordinate 55,279,489, forward strand.
TTTTGAAGTAACTCGCATTGGGTTTCTTTCCATAATAAGCTTCATAGGGAATAATGACCTTCAAAGCTTTTGTGGAAGACCTATTCAGAATGTGATTATCTGAATGTACTGCATCAAACCAAAACTTGGGAGAAAGCTTTTTGGATGACATCATACTACACATCATCTCAACAAGTATCTTATTCTTTCTCTTTGCAACACCATTCTGCTCGTACGAGAAGACAATGGGGTGGAGAGAGAGTATGCGTGTTCTTAGGGTTTCTCACAAGGTTGTTATATGCTTAAGGCATTGACAAACCCTAAATTCTCTTATGTTGACCATTTGAGCAACAGGTTGTGAGAGATGGCATGGGTAGACAGTAGGTGAAGGCGTCCAATGTTGAAGGAGGTGCTTTGGTATGATGCAGAGATGTTGTGTATGAGAGAGATTGATGAATAGAGGCATTTGCTCCACGGAAGTAAAATGATCGGATGCGCGACATTATACATATGAAAAACCCTAATGAGATTGAGGCGTGTGTTGTGCTAGAGTGAAAAAGAGAAGAAATGCAGCAGATACTACACCCTAACGACTCATATACAAAACCCTAGCGTAGCATATACGAAATCCTAATGCATGATTATATCATTTCATTGTACATGTTGATGAACATTTTGATTAGATTATGTCAAAGTTAAAAAGTTGAAACCGGAAAAAATGGTAAAAATGTGCATGAGGAGTTACTCTTGTGAGAGGTTACTTTGGAGATCTTGCTCTAGTCTCTTCATGTCTCATCCCTTATTCTTCACTTGCTCCCTTTGGTATTCATGAGTTGGGAGTATTTCTTCTGTTATTCTATAATTAGATTTGGAGAGTATCATCATCTTGTACATCTTTCTTCATTATTGGAGCATATGACTTTTGACTATACTTTGAGTTTTGTGTATATTGTTCTCTTGTCTATGTGTGCTTATTCTCTTATGTTTGCTATTACCTCTCTATCTAGGTTAACAATTCGGTATCAAAGCTAGATTTTGTAGGTGCCAACTAAGCTTATTGTTTGTAGCTTGGTTGGTATTAGAACTAAGTTTGCTAGTACCACTGCGTGTTAGCCTTGGATGCAAGCTCAATTAGTATTAGAGCTTTGGTTTTAGGTACAATAGACTTCAAGGAGCTGATCAACTTTGTTTGACCATGGCTAAAGGTGTTTGATTAATCGTTATTTCCCCTTTTCTTTATCTCTCTCACCTTTTTTTACACTATTTGATTTGTTTCAAGGTTGGTCAACTTGCTCAAATTTGGTAAACTCCGATTAACTTGGTCAACTTTGTCCAACGGGGTCAAACTTGCAAAAAATAGTCAATACAATCAAAGGAAGGACTTAACTGATTTTTATGCACTTTTTTATGAATTTCAGAATTTAGAGTTCTTATGGTACTCTATAATGCTTGCTCTTGGTTATTAGATAGTGAACATCAGCTTTGAGGCTTTTGCATACCTAGTTTTGCTCATCTCAATGATAGTTTTGCTCTCCTTAATACTTGATTTAATTCAACATTGACAAATTTTCTATTTGAGTTTTGCACTATATCTAGTCCTGTATCTTGACCATTAGATTGTGTTTGTACTTTGGTACTTGGAATGCATCTAGAGAACACCTTCCCTGACAAATATTGCTTCTTATTATGCTCTTTGGGTTTTTTGTGTGCATACATTGGTATGAAAAACCTTAATTTTGACCAAGAAGAGCATCTTGTGTATTGAGCAATCTAGTTTGACTTCCCTATGTTTTTGCAAGTATTGAGGTTACTTAAGTGTACAAATCAAAGTATAAAAGAACGCGCTTTTTATGAAAAATAAAAAATGTTTAGTACTCTTTACGTCCTAAACGTACTAATATGTTTTTTTGACAGGTGTATATGTTTTTTTATCATATGAGGGTGCTTTATGGATGTTTTTTTTTTCCAATTTTCAACATGTGAATAGTGTTTTAGTGTTTGCACCCATTGAACACTATTGCTTGCTTCCCTTAAGCATTCCTTTGAGCATCTTTGGTTCAGCCTCGGCCCTTTAGTATTCACTTTTAAGCCATCTAACTTCAGCCCTTTGTGAAATTAGGATTTTCTTCGAGCAGACACAAAGAGAGAGAGAGAGAGAGAGAGAGAGAGAGAGAGAGAGAGAGAGAGAGAGAGAGAGAGAGAGAGAGAGAGAGAGAGAGAGAGAGAGAGAGAGAGAGAGAGAGAGAGAGAGAGAGAGAGAGAGAGAGAGAGAGAGAGAGAGAGAGAGAGAGAGAGAGAGAGAGAGAAAGCCATATGTTTCTTTTCACTATCCATTAGCTTCAACCTTCCATTAGCTTTTATCTTGGGTAGAGCTCTTGATGTCATCTGTAATCATGTGAAAATAACTCTACCTCTTGGCAATGCAATTATTGCATGAGTGTTTGGTGGTTCAAATCTTGCATGAAAGCTCATCTCCTTGGGTGGAGAGATAGAGACATTGAGAAACGCCCTTCCATACCTCAAAAAAACCGTGGAAGAGTTGAAAAAACCATGAAAGAGTTGATTGCTTAACTCCAATTGAGTTGAGGGGAAGGTAATATGCATATGTCTCCATTATCTGAGCACTGTAACCATGATCTATGTCAGCAAGCCTATATGTTGTCACCCGTAGATCAGGACTTGTATTGTCTTTTATAAGATAGTAGTATGAAGATCAAGTTTTTTATGTGTTTTTGGCCCTAGATATGTAAAGGAATGCTAGATATACATTAGACATGGATTATCTAAAAACGTTTTTTATTTCCATTTTTCTAGTACCCTATGTACTAAACGTTTTAAAACCCGTTATTAAAACTCTCTTTGTACTATGGTACAAATCTGATCTTGTTTAGAGTTTTAAAATTCTTGTACTAATAGTTAGACTTTTTCAGTGAAAGGCATAGAAGCTCCTACCATTCCAAATGGAAAGACATTCCTACTTTTTGAAGTTTTGCATGTGCATGATGCTTTCCTACCTCTTTACTAAACGTTTTAAAACCAGTCTTTAAATCTCTCTTTGTACTATGGTACAAATCTTATCTTGTTTAGAGTTTTAAAATTCTTGTACTAATAGCTAGACTTTGTCAGTGAAAGGCATAGGAATAGTAGTCCCTACCACTCAGAATGGAAAGACATTCCTACTTTTTGAAGTTTTGCATGTGCCTGATGTTTTCCAAAATATTGTTTGTATATGCATTGTCAAAAAATCATTTGAATAGTGTATTTAACATGAGTAAGTGCATTGTGTATTATAAAAATAGAGAAGGATGTTTTTCAAATCAAGGTTATATATTCTCATCTACACCTATAGGCACACATGTACACACATCCCAAGAAGATGTTAGACACAATGTCCACCACATGTTGATACGAAATTGTTACCAAATAAGTAACAATTGATATGGATATAGAGAAAGGAAAGAGACAACATGAAGAATAAATTCCACATGAGAGAGATGTACGGAGCCATGCTCCAAAATTTTCATTGCATTACAATAGTTAAAGTTAGCAATAGATAGCTTATGTATAAGCTCTTGATGTACAATTTGTCCATGAACTTCATAATCTTCAAAGGCTAAAGTATGATCTCCTCCAATATAATCTCCTTTTATATGCACACCTTGAAGTTGATGAAGAGCACCTTAAAGTTGATGAAGACTCTCCATCTCCTCCAAGTAAAAGAAGATCACAAACGTTGAAACGCCTAAGCTCAATCTTGAAGAAGAGCACTCCTAAGTGATGCTCAATAGAATTCCAAGCACCTTTTTATATAGGCTCACAAACAAAAGGCGAAAAAGCTCATAAAAGAAGTATCTCCGAGAAAAATCAGCAAAACCCTTAACTAGCGTTTCTGTTTTTTTTGGGATTGCTTTTTTATGGTTTGTAAAAAAAAAGGGAGATGACATTCATATGGACCATTGGATCATATATACAAAATTCAATAAGATGGTGATATGTGTCACTTGCTTTTCACATTAAAAAAATATGCTTTCAATGTCTAACCTGAAATTAAGGTTTGAGTTGTGACTTAGAAATTGGGTCTGCACACACAAGTTTTATATTTGGTTGGATAGCTCTCATCGAGCTCTAAAAGGATATGTAAAAATATGTTTAACTATATAAATTGAGCATTTCTTAGAAATGGAAACCATTCCTCAGAAATGGAAATCATTCCTAACAAGATCATTCCTAACGATTGCTGATCATTTCTATCCAATATTTAATCAATTATAACCACCACGTAGATTGGGCTTCCCCTAGTGGAAGATTGATCCATTTAACATGTTTTGACGATTTTGCTAACAAGTTCAAGTAATGTGGATCTTGCAACTCATCTTACAAAAGAGAGTTCTTACACATTTGGTGGTACTAATTCATTTCACATGATTCACTTGCAATCATTTCTTCTCTTTGTACCTTGATTGCCCAAACTATTAGTTTATTACCCAAAACTCTTCAAGAATTGGAAAGAAACAATGTATCTTTGGTTTGTGACATATCTACTCATGATATCTGTTTGAGCTTTTTGATAGAAAAGATAGGTACATTTGAAGAGGAAGAAAAGGTAAAAGGAGTTGAAGATTTGATTTCTTTGATAAGAAGTCATCCATTGTTCTTTATCAAGTTCATCCTATATGGAAGATATAGTGATATCTTCTTGAGAAGATGGTGGAGAAGTTCTTTTTGCATATCTGATCCGAAGTGAGAATTTTGTGAAAGAAGTTTGAAGTTTTTCAATGTTCAAGTCGGCAATTTATTGAATTTAGAAGACAAATTCTCTTCCATAAGTCCTAGGATCTATCACCTATCTTTTATTTGCATTTTGTGCCAGGCTTCATTATGAGTGAGCTTGCCCATCACTTTCGGAAGTGATAGAAAGTCAATTCGCAGAGCTTCTTGTGAGTTCATGCTCACGGTGTGTGTGCGTTGTGGGGTGCGTGTGTGAGCATGCATTCATTCAGAGTTCTATACCCACTATTGGACACTGATGACATTAGTGGGGATGTCATAGTATTGAGTCGATACTATGCATGTTGGATCTCATATGCTATGTAGTCTTGTGGTTGACTACTATGAGCTTATAGTTGCACTTGCGTTTGAGGGTGAATTTGGGGTTTGCTTGGATTCATTCTGGTATATATGATTGTCCTATTAGCAGACATGCAGTTTTCAGTTGTGGATTTTGCGTCTGAGTTGCAACCGATTGACATGTGTGTATACCATATCAACTATGCATTTTTTGTGATTCGAGAGATGTACATGCCTGGAGGAACGAGAAGTTCCATGCTCGGGGGATAGCCAAGGCCAAAAGCCAGAGAGTTCATATGAGGTACCTACTCATGATGGCCAGATGAGTAGAGGGACCTTAGAGGGAACTCTAGATGGTGACTAGGCAAGGGCTATAAATAGGTTGGGAGATGAGTCCAAAGTATGTCATTCTCTACTTCTCACACTTTTGTTTGCATTTTTTGCTAGGTTTCATTATGGCTGAGTTTGTGTTGGGGATAAAGGCCCCAAGGACTCTCCTTTTGTATACTTTGACGCTTCCATTTGAAAGCTCTCTCCGAGAGTTTTCCATAGATATTTTTGTTATATTTTTTGGACCTCAAATTGGAGAGTTATAGGCATTTATATTATTTTTATGACTTTTGGTCATTGGACATGTGTGAACATTTCCAAATGACCTAAAAGTCACTTATGAATAAGACTTAGTCCCAAATCTCTCATAACTTGATTGGGACTTCTTCAACTTCACCTTCTCCATCTTCTTCTCCAAATTTTTGTGCATGTCTCTCTCTCTACTTTCTCTCTCCTCACGCAGCAGCCCACTCCCTTGGCATTTGGAGCAACCAAGCACACCACCAGGTAGCTATCCGTGGCCTCAGTGATAGAAACTCATTTCACAGAGCTTCTTGTGAGTTTATGCTTGTGGTGTGTGTGCATTCTAGGGTGCGTGCGTGAGCATGTATTCATTCGTAGTTCTATATCCACCATTGGGCACTGATGACATTAGTGGGGATGTCATAGTATTGAGTCGATATTATGCATAGTGGAACTGATATGCTATATAGTCTTTTGGTTGACTACCATGAGCTTATAGTTGCACTTCCATTTGAGGGTGAATTTTGGGTTTGCCTGGATTCGTTATGGTATATATGATTGTTGTATTAGCAGACATGCAATTATCCCTGTGGATTCTTCGTTCGAGCTGTGACCACTTGATAACCTATCAAGTATGCATTTTCTGTAATTCTTCTTATTTTTGTTTGCATCTTGTGCTAGGCTTCATTATGGCTGAGTTTGCCCATCACTTCCAGAAGTGATAGAAACTGAGTACGTAGAGCTTCTTGTGAGTTCATGTTTGTGGTGTGTGTGCGTTGTGGGGGGTGTGTGTGAACATGTATTCATTTGTAGTTTTATACCCACTATTGGGCATTGATGACGACTATGGGGATGTCATAGTATGGAGTCGTTACTATGCATAGTAGAGCTGATATGCTATATAGTCTTGTGGTTGACTACAATGAGCTTAAGCCTTATAGTTGCACTTCCATTTGAGGGTGAATTCAGGGCTGGCCTGGATTCATTCTCGTATATATGATAGACGTATTAGCGGACATGCAATTTCACTTTGGGATTCTTCGTGCGAGTTGTGACCAGTTGATAGATGTTTATACCCTATCGACTATGCATTTTCTATAATTCTTCCTATATTTTGTTTGCATTTTGTAATAGGCTTCATATATGGCTGAGTTTGCCCATCACTTCCAGAAGTGAAAGAAACTCAGTCCGTAAAGCTTCTTGTGAGTTTTTGCTCGTGGTGTGTGTGAGCATGTATTCATTTGTAGTTATGTACCCACTATTGGGCATTGATGATATTAGTACATCTCTTCTATCTATTGAAATTTGTTCCCTATGAATGATGAGTTCTTTTTTCCCTGATCATAATAGAAAATTTCTCAAAGGAAGAGAATTCCCATTGTTTCATGCCAATGGATTCTGTCTCCTATCCATAGTGATACAACATCACTAAACATTACATGAATATGAATTGCCATAATTAACACTCTCTAGATGATCTTAGGAAGACATACATAATTAGGTTTCTAGTGTTTGGAAAATCATATGCTATAGATCATTAGTGAACTTACTATCTTGATCACTTTAGTAATCTCACCTGGCAACCCATATAATTTATGAGTATGCTCCATGAAGAGCTAAGCTAACTCATGGCTTCACGATTCTCGTTGGTATAAACTCTCTTATTTTGTTTAGTCGATCCACGCCATTCAAATGTTGTTATGATCCCTCTAGATGGAGAACAATCTACTCATGAAGTCCGTAGAATTGGAAGATTATTTACTATTTTAAATTTGCAACGGATGTAGCAACCCTAGATGACTTAATCGCTTACCTTCATTATGTTGGCATGGAGTACACTATTGCACATATCTCTCAATAAAGGCTCTCCTGTGTGGCCAATGGAAAAATTGGCTCACCAAGGCCCAAGGTAAGATGTAGGCATGGGTGTCCTTCGATAGGTGCATTGTGACACACATACAAAACTCATCGACAAATATTCTCATCATTCGACACATACATCCCTGGCCTTGCCGAAATAGTAGACCATTCTTGATGGAATGCATGTCCGTATCTTTCTCTCCATAGTGGATTGTTTGGCATATGGACTTGCACATTTGCCCTAGCTACAAAACCTTGTGGAGTATGCATATACCATGATTTGCATATGAGGCTCGGGAAGCTGAACATCTTCATTGCCCCGTGCAAAAAACATCATCGATTTCATCAATTTGCATGGCAAAAAATGTGGGAGACAAAGGCAACCTCGCTTCACAGTGATAGTACTTATGAAGCTTTCCGAGAGGCCTTCAAGTCCTTGTACTCATCCCATAGGTTGATACATGCTCACATAAAACGTAGACACTCAAAATCATGTCACATGTGTCTCCTAAACTTTGCAATCTATTGAATAGTCTCTCTCTAGGAAACCTTATCAAAAGGCTTTTCGGAAGTACAAAAGCAAGAATGTAATTGACATCTCCGTATTAATGCTTGGTTAGTATTTGAAAATATGATTGATGTTGGAGAAACTTCTTGTGAATCGAGCTTGGCCTTGTGCTCTAATAGGAGTTCTATTGCACATCCACTAAACCTTGCCTCCATATGTGTGGCATAAACCTTGGACAAAATATGATCGATCATGATAGTCCTATATGTTATGGGATCCATTGGGTCTCCTCCCTTGTGGACAGGGATCATGGTATGCATTGCCCATTATGATGAAAATCCTTTAAATGAAGGCACATTTAAAGAGGTGATTAGTGGTTGATCACTGGTGTAAGATATTTTTGAGCTAAAATGAAGTTCTCTGCATGTAGTCTTGTGCTGTTTGCTAACTTTTTCATATCACAACATTTGTACGATGCTTGAGATCATCACTAAAGTGGAAAATGATCTCCTAGTAGGGTGATGTATTTGGGGTATATGAATGGATTGCTGATGTGCTACCTGGTATGATCTCTCTTCATAAGTATGCCATGTACTTAGATGTGAGAGAGAGAGAGAGAGAGAGAGAGAGAGAGAGAGAGAGAGAGAGAGAGAGAGAGAGAGAGAGAGAGAGAGAGAGAGAGAGAGAGAGAGAGAGAGAGAGAGAGAGAGAGAGAGAGAGAGAGAGAGAGAGAGAGAGAGAGAGAGAGAGAGAGAGAGAGAGAGAGAGAGAGGTATATTAACGTCTTCCAAAGGCCAAACTTGGCCTATGAGACAAAATCATATACAACTGTGGTAATCTCTGTGTAGCAATGGAAAGGAAAAAATACTCGCTACACAAAACTGTGTAGGCAAAAAACAACAAAGGATGGTGTACATAGTAATGAGGAGGTAGTGGGAATAAAATAATGATGCCTGGGGGGGGAGCATGGCTCTGGCTCAGCAGATAATGACCACATGATACAAGGGGGACCCATGAAGGAGTGAATGTGTATACCCTAATTGTTGATGATGGGTGTACATCGGCGGCGGTAGGAGTGCCTCCTGGAGGAAGCCTGTCCAAGTGGTGGCGATGCGCCTGTGCTCCATCATGTAGTCGTTGGCTATCCTGATGCGTGAGATATCCTCCTCGTGGAGTCGTGGTGGTCGGTACCCAACCAGATGTGGTCGGCGTCGCACTCTCTGTGCTGCTGCCTGTTGGAGTGAGAGCCCTATGCCTCTGGGAGGCGGGTCTGTCCGATGTAGACCAACGCGCTCAAAATCCTGAGTAATAGTCTGCTGGGTACTCACCCGTGTCTGGTGTGTAGGCTCTAGCATCTGATCTCGTCTCTCATATGCAGCCATGAGGAAACGCCCCATCCTCGGCTGGTCTGCAGTGGTCATGCGCAACTGGAGTGACTCCTCTATTTGGAACTGTGCTCATAGGTCCGAGTATGCCGGGCATCTGATAACGAGGTGCTCCTCACTCTCTATCTCTGTATGGTATATTGGGCACCACCTCTCCTCTCGAGGGACTCCTCTAGCCCGACCCCTCTCGATCTCGAGCTGATGTGATGAAACTCGAAGCTGCCCAATGATGACTCTAAGGTGGTGTGGTAGGTATGTCTGCATGTAGCGTGGAGTTTCAATGAAGTCCTGTTCTGAAATCCGTAGAAAATGCTCACGGTAGTGAAGCATTTTTGGTGTCAATGTCCTCCCCGGGCTGATCCATGTCCTCTGTATGTATGTATGCCATATCTCCTGACGGATGATCCTATTTCTCTCTTGGTGGGAGAGCGAATAGGTGGGAGCCTGGGAGTCGTACTGTACTGGTGGTAGTCTGTCTACTGTCTATGTCAAAACCATGGAGGGCAAGCCAATCCCGTGTCTGTGCATACCATGATGAGGTATCTCCGGCTAGTGCCATGTCGCGTGATGCCTGGAAAGCTCTGTAAGTGATGCGCTTTGTGTCCATGCTCTGGATCCTGTGTAATAGGCATACTGTTTGGAAGAGTGCCTCTACTAGCATCGGTGGTGCAGCAAGCTCTGCCCTAATGATATCATGGGGTACCGAAGATTTGCTGCGGATGAGTCTAGCAATCATGAGAATCTGCGGCCTCTCCAGTGCTGTCCATGATGATGTGGCGAATCCCGGTCCCCATATAGCTGCACCATACATGAGTGCTGGGGTAACTAAAGTGTCGAAGAGCCACCCCTTTGTGCGGGGCTCCTGAAAATCCACGTGTGATGCGATCACGGGCTGCCTGAGACATGGAGAAAACCCCAGAGGCTGCTGTGAAAGTCATTCACAAGTAGACATATGAACCAACTACCTCGATGGGTCCGCCTGCCGCTGTGAAAGAACTGTGTCTCCTCACCTGTGCTGATGTATGGAAGATCAAAACCTTGGTTTTACCAAGGTTCACTGATAATTCTCTGTGTGTACAAAAATCATCTAGGCCGTGTAGGTGATGCTGTAGACCCTCTGCACACTCTGAAACGAGCACAATATCATCAGCATATAAAAGAATGTGGATAGTGGTCCCTCGTACCTCAATGCCCTCTCCTCCTTGCTGCCATATGAAGTCCACTATCTCGTCAATGTATAAACCAAAAAGGGTGGGTGAGAGGGGGCACCCTTGCTTCACCCCGATGGTGCTAGCAAGTGAATCGGATAGACCGCCTGGGCATCTGACTCTACCTGATACTCTCTCACAGAGAGAGAGAGAGAGAGAGAGAGAGAGAGAGAGAGAGAGAGAGAGAGAGAGAGAGAGAGAGAGAGAGAGAGAGAGAGAGAGAGAGAGAGAGAGAGAGAGAGAGAGAGAGAGAGAGAGAGAGAGAGAGAGAGAGAGAGAGAGAGAGAGAGAGAGAGAGAGAGAGAGAGAGAGAGAGAGAGAGAGAGAGATTGATTGATTGATTGATTGATTGATTGATTGATTGATTGCAGATTGTTGTGATGGAAGTGATGAATATGATGGGAAGATTACATGCTCCAATACATGCGCAAAAGCAGGGAAAGTTTTAAGAGAGAGACTTGAGAAAAAGATTTCCATATTTAAAGCAGGCCTAGAGATCAGGAAAAGAGATGTGGAACATGCGAAAGTTACAATCGCAAAGGAGAAGTCAGAGCTTTCAGTCTTGAAGCAAGAGGAGAAGAAACTGAAGGATCAGGTTCAGGGTTTGAAAGGTATGAAATGCTTTCAGCACGTTCCATATCTGGATGATATTGTTGCAAGTAAGATGAAAGGAATCACGGGACTCATTAAAGGGATCACTTACTTGTGAGTCGGTGTTTATGAGTTTCTGCATTGTTGGGATAATGCAGAAAGTTGCTTGCAAAATCTACTTTTATCGAGACCATTACTTTTGATGTGATTTTATCTGAAAGCATGATTTTGCTGAAAAACTAATGCGGTTATTGATAGATTAGTACTGTGGGGTGGCTACCTCCTTATTCAACACTCCATTTATCTATGTGTTAATTTTCGTCACCTTATTTTCTCCTCATCTGGATTCTGTAGTAAAGAAAGAAGCAATTGAAAAGGCAGAGCAAGAAGAGAAACTTCAGCGAGAGAAGGAAGAGAAGGCAAGAAAAGAGTCAGAGACTGATGATGCTTCTGAACAAGCAAGTAAAGTGGAAGCTGAGAGTGAAGTTGCAGTTTCTGAGGACATTACGAGAGAAG